>JAPXFY010000031.1:34772550-34790050 GCA_030674185.1 Monoplex corrugatus
ATGAACCTTCTAACAGAAAACACCATGAACCTTCTAACAGAAAACACCATGAACCTTCTAACAGAAAACACCATGAACCTTCTAACAGAAAACACCATGAACCTTCTAATAGAAAATACCATGAACCTTCTAACAGAAAACAACATGAACCTTCTAACAGAAAACACCATGAACCTTCTAACAGAAAACACCATGAACCTTCTAACAGAAAACACCATGAAACCTGAAGCAAAAAACACTGCGAAACACAAAAACAAAACACACTGTAAAATTTAAAACATAAAACGCCTCGAAACTTAAAAAAAAAGAAAAACCACGATAAAACTTCTACAGAAACAGT
This sequence comes from Monoplex corrugatus, assembly GCA_030674185.1. Taxonomy (NCBI): domain Eukaryota; kingdom Metazoa; phylum Mollusca; class Gastropoda; order Littorinimorpha; family Ranellidae; genus Monoplex; species Monoplex corrugatus. Next base: position 34,772,891 of record JAPXFY010000031.1, read on the forward strand.
ATGAAACTTTAAACAGAAAGAAACATGATTTACAGAACAGAAAACATTACAGATGTCTAACAGAAAACACCGTGAACCGTAAAACAAAAAAATATTATAAAACTTACAACTTAAAACATTAAACATTTTGAAACTTTAAAACAGGAAACACCATGAAATCTAAAAACAGAAAACACTATACATTTAAAACATAAAACAATACCAAATGGACCTTGAATAAAGGTCTGTACATTTGCCGCATTGAAATAACGTAATAAAGAAACATATCAGTTGAATGTGTCCACCATTTGGTCTGTGTCTAAAGGTTTATTAAAACCAATATCAAACGTAAATAACAGTGTACAGCATTGAACGTGCTCTCATTAACCTTTTGACCCCCTCACCCTATTCACTAGCATCCTGCATCACCATCAGTGATAGCACAGCAAAAAACTTAACCCTAAGACTCCCTCACCTTATCTACCAGCTTCCTGAAGGAAGCTAATGGATAGGGTGAAGGAGTCAAAGGGTTTTTGTAGTTGGTGGATAAGGATGCTGGAGTCAAAGGGCTAAAAATGGCGATCACTCCAAAAATGACCAATACATGGCATGTCCAGGTATGTCCAACATGTCAACACAGTGGTCAGTTCACCTCACAACCCACAGCTTTCAGCCTTCGAACAATGACAGCAGTACAAACAAACCAGACCAGGTTTTCATCCCGTGCAACAACCCAGAAAACTTGATTGACGAAGCCACAGCCAAACTAGCAGAGAAGATTTTGTACATGAGTGTCCTCCCTTCGATAGAACTCTTCGGTGTCACTACTAACGTCATCAACTGCCTTGTGTTCATGCGGCAAGGTTTGAAGGACCGGATCAACTTGTGTCTGTTTAGTCTTGCTCTAGCAGATATCAGTTTTCTTCTCTTGATCTTTTCGGCCAAGTTCTCCAGTTTTCTGAGTTTGTTTGATGAAGATCTGGCAGAATATTGGAAGAGCCGTCACCATGGGACTGTGCTTGGTCCTATGCTGGGAACTTTGTCCATCTCCAATACGATGACTTTGATTATCTCAGTAGAAAGATGTGTCTGTGTCGTGTCTCCCTTCACAGCTAAGAAGTTCCTGAAGACCAGGTACGTAGCCTTTTATTTGTTTATGTAGTTTGAGTTTGATCTAGGTTAGGTTAAATAACATTAGGTTAGCTAGTTTAGTTTACTTTTATTTCAGTTTAGTTTTGTTTTCTTTCGTTTTGTTTTGTTTAGGTTCAGTGAGGTTATTCAGGTTACACAAATGAAGTTTTGTTTAATTAAGAATAAATTTGGTTTAGTTTAGTTGAGTTGAGTTGAGTTTAGTTGAGTTGAGTTTAGCTGAGTTGAATTGGTTTGAGTTTAGTTTAGTTTAGTTAGTTTAATTTTAGTTTAGTTTAGTTTTGTTTAGGTTCGGTGAGGTTATTCAGGTTACACAAGTGAGGTTTTGTGTAATTAAGTGAGTTAAGAATAAGTTGGGTTTAGTTTAGTTGAGTTGAGTTTATTGAGTTGAGTTTATTGAGTTGAGTTTAGCTGAGTTGAGTTTATTTGAGTTGAGTTCAGTTTAGTTAGTTTAAGTTTAGTTTAGTTTAGTTTTGTTTTGTTTTGTTTAGGTTCGGTGAGGTTATTCAGGTTACACAAGTGAAGTTTCGTTTAATTAAGAATAAATTTGGTTGACTTTAGTTGAGTTGAGTTGAGCTTACCTGAGTTGAGTTGATTTGAGTTTGTTTAGTTTAGTTTAGTTTAGTTTAGTTCGGTTCGGTTCAATTCAGTTCAGTTCAGCTGAGTTGAGAGTAACATAGTTTGGCACAAACCCAATTTAGTATCGTTTCGTGACTTGTGCCTGATGCTATGTCAAATGTATGTGTGCTTGGTTGTCAGCATGTAGCTTATCCATATCTTGAAATCATGAGAACTTAAGTTGAATTCAGGGTGGTATGTTTATGAATTTGTACATGACTAATTTATTAAACGAGTAAAGAATAACACATAATTTTAAATTCACAAACGCGTCAATTATTACAAGAGCCGTAATTAAGAAATATTTCTGAACTTGTTATGCAGAAGTTATAACGATGAGAGTCTAAATAAACCTTTTGGCAACCAGATATATAACAGTCCTCATAATAACCATGGCTGTCGACATTCTCAATATAACAATTATTACAATGTACATTAACTGTCATACAGTCAGTTACATGAGAATCCTCACCATGACCTTGCCAACACGTAGGTTTTGTACAGGCTCAGGAAATCTGTCAGGTAATTGCTGGTGGATTTGGGTGGAGCGCATATGGAGCTATCCGAGCATGGCGAATCCTTCTTGAAATATCTCCAATAACTCATCATGATCAAGAAACCATGGAAACCACTTTTACTGTCATGTGTACATGACAGTTTTCATCATGATCATAGCCGTCTGTATTTCTATTCTCAGTATAGAAAACATCATGGACTGCTTCCAGAGTTTTGGAAGAGCTCCATTAAACCAACAATTTTGGAATAATGGGTGTAATAATTCCTTCCCACTTCAGAGGCAAATGAATGTGCATTAACTCTTTTACACCCAGGCACATGGCAGTGCTGATACTCATCACAGCAGCGTATATTCTGGTGTGGACAGTCTGTTGAGCACGTCTTTCGACACCGTTTACGTCACTGACGTCAGCAGCAACACGTCACACTGGGTCACACGTCAGAGTGATTTTTACCTGGCCAACAGTGTCATAATGGACATTGTGTACACGTACCTGTTGGTCCTGACCATCCCCTGCCTGTCCCTGGCTGTGGTGATTGTCACCACCTCCATCACCATCACCAGGCTGAGGACCACACTAACCTGGAGGCAGCAAAGTGTTAACAATCAAGTGTCAGCTGGTGAGTATTAGGATGGTGGTAGGAAACTGTAGGGAGAGCTGGATGGACAACAGAAGGTCCTCACATGAACAGTCCTAAACTCTATATTTTGAAGAGTTGTGCTGCATCTAGGTCATGACTTTCTGGATGCCTCTCTGCTGACACCATTTTGTTGTTGTTGTTGTTGGTGGTGGTGGTGGTTTTCTACATGGATTCGCTTCCAAGGTGGTCAGTCACCTCTAGGCCAAGTCAACCTTGTGATGGATGTCTTACCTGCTTAACTATTGACAACCTGCTGTACTTAGGAAATGTTAAGCTCCATAATGCAGCTCACTTTTGTTTGTCCTCAGATATATCTAGCTCAAACTCTATTCATCTTTGGTTTGGTGTGGTGTGGCATGGTGTAAAATGGTGAGGCAGATGTGGTGTGGTGTGGAATGGTATTGTTAGGTGCTCTGAGGTGACGTGATAGCAAAATGTTAGTAATGGAATTTTTGTTGCAGTGAATATATTTGAGGCGAGCATAAGTATAGATGGGGTCTGGTTATGCTTTTAGTTACTTATATTTAGTCTACAAAATCTGCCATGTATAATCTAATAAATCGTATTTAGTCTACAAAATCTATAAGGTATAATCTAATTAACCATATTCAGTTTACAAAATCTGCAACGTGAGTTTTTTACTTATAAAATATTAGTGTTAGATGGTGTGTAAGTTTCACTGATATTAATAACAGTCACTGCGTTTATCGTGCATATTGCTTAACTCTTTCACTCCCGCACCCTGTCCACTAGTATCCTGCTCTGTCAACCATGAAAGCAAAGCAAAAACTTAACCCTTTGACTCCTGCACCCTGTCCACTAGCATTCTGCACTGTCAACCATGAAAGCAAAGCAAAAACTTAACCCTGTGACTCTCTTATCCTGTCCACCAGCTTCCTGCAGAAGTTGTTGTTGTTGTTGTTACTGATACATTCCACATGAAGGGCTGTTCTTATCATTGCTGTCCAAATGAAGCGTTTTTGATATAATTGTTGTTGGTGACAACTTGAAGAGTAATTGTAATCGTTGTAGTTGTTATTGTTATCGTTGGTATTGTTTTTGTGCTTGTTATTTTACTTATTGTTGCTGTTCACACGAAAAATTGTAATTGTTATTGTTGTTGTCCACATGAAGTGTTGTTGTTGTTCAGGAGACAGACGAGGGGTGGCGGTGACCAAGATGCTGACAGTGGTCTGTTGTATTTACATCACCACCATGACACCCTCCGTGATACAGGCCTTCGTCAGAGTACTGGTGCCCGGTTATCTGCCTTCAGGTTTGTCTGTTTTTCTGTTTGTCTGTCTGTTTTGTGCTTGACTGTTTGTCTGATTATAGCAAGACAAAACAAGACAAAACTACAAATAAACAAACAACTTCTCCCTCCACCCCCACCCCCCTAAAAAAAAAAAGACACAGAAACAGAATGAACATTGATCAAAATTGTTAGTCTTTACACGAAGAACGTAGATAATACATTGATCTGATAATGATCAGCTCTTTCTACAATGAACATAAACCACGATGAGATCAGAAATGTGGGCAGGGGTCATCATCATCATCATCATCATGTGACCTGCCGCATGGCGTTGGCAATCATGGTCCTCCATATGTATCTATCCCTTGTTGCCGCAAGCACGTCTTTCAGGGGTACTTCCAGAAAAAAGAGTTGTCGCGGAGAGTTGAGGTCTTGTAGTATACCCATGATTGGACTGGGAGCCACTGAAGTTTGTAAAGAAAAGGCTGAGCTTGATCATATTGCAGAAACTGGTCTTGCATCAGAGTTTTCAAGGTTTTGCAGTTTGCTGAAAATGAGAGCTGCGTAAGTCTAATTTAAAACCGGCCAAAAACACAGGCCAGTGGTTTTGCTGTGTGATGTATGAGCAGATAACACTAATGCAGCGAATTTCTAGACACTCTGAGTGACAAATGCTGGAAATTTAAGGCTCTAATGATATATCATAAGTCATTAAATCAAACTCATGATGCTATAAAGTTTCATCTAGGTTTGAGACTGCATAATAAAGCTGTAGTTTACACTTAATTTTATAAAGCATCCTGGTACCAAACAGGCTTGGTAGATACAGACACATGCAGTGATGGTTAGGAAATTTGAGCAACACACTGAGTTTCAGTTTCTCAAGAAAACACCCTTGCTCTAGAAGTAGATCCCTACCTCCCTCCATAATGCACTGACGCCATTACTGCCATGTGGAGGACAAGATCCAAAATGATCATGGCACAAGCCTTAAGCTGGCACATTAGCCCTGTTTGTTGGCAATGTCTTGAGGTCCCGCCTACTGGAACAGTTTAAGCTACATTGACAATGACGCATTAACTTGACTGCGTGGTCCCAGTCTTCCCAAATGAGTTATATTTCTGATAGTTGGGAGCAGAAGAAGCTGAAGTGAGGATGGTATATCTGTGGCCAACAGCAAGAGTTCTGGCAAAGCCACGTATGTCCATTCTTTCACGATGTCAGACCAGCTCTCTCACGGAGACGTCATCAAGAGAAATTGAAACTGTAACTGCTGCTGTTGTCTGCACCCTCCCTGAACGAAGCCTTTCATAATGGTCCTGCAAAGGCTGTCGTACCGCATGATGTTGTTGAACCATGTGAGTGCTTGTCGCTTCATGGTGGCAAGGAGAGGTTCCTTGAGACCTATAGGGCTCTCGATTCTTGCTTCTCACGTACTTAGAGGATTTATGCTTCATGTAGGAAATGCAGAGCGGCTTCCTAAGGCATCCCATTTCGAAGGCCTGAATTCATTTTTCTGATTCTGCCAGTAATGTCTATGGCTCGCACTAGTACAATAATGTGGACAGCACCAGAGATTTGAAGAGGTTGCACTTGGTGGGGAAGCTGACGTCGCCCTTCCACAGCCTGTTGAGTCTGGCCATCGTTGCAATGGCTGTGGCGATCCAAATGTGGGTTTCTGCTGTGCGTGTTAAATCCTTGACCAGGTCACCCCCAACTGTTTGAAGCTGGACATTTTTCCTAAAAAGAAGATTAGGAAAAGACAAGCAACATTTATAGGCCATTCTATGAGCAAAGGGGAATTAGAGCACCTGGTCACAACAGGAAAGCTGGAGGAAAAGAGAACACCAGACAGACCCAGGGAGAAAATATTGGACAGACTTCCAGGGTGGCTGAGGACAGAGAGGATGTGCTTGCAGCGTCAAGGGATCCATACCGATAGAGGGCCATGATCGCCAACTCCATGCGGCAGGGCACATGATGATGACGATGACGATGATGATGATGATGATGATGATGATGATGATGATGATGATGATGTGTTGTATCCTTGACTGGATCGCCTCTAAATATTTGAAGCTGAACACTTTTCTCTAATGGCTCACCGTTCATGATGATGTAGGCACTAATGTCACAAAGGTTGTTCATCGTAAACTTGCACTTGACTGTGCTGACTTTCATGATGTACACATAGGTTCTTGCACCAAGTTTGTTCATTAGGTTTAACAGCTCTTTGCTGCTGTCCCCCCCCCCCCCCCCATCAGAGATGTGTCGTCTGTAAAACGCAGATTGCAGATGTGCCTGCTACTCTTGGAGATGAAGACGTTGTAGGCGCATCTGGAAAAGACAAACGACCGAAGAGAACAGAACAGACTAAATACTCATGTCAAATGGTAACGGTTGTCCAGAAGAATTGTCTTCAATTCTATTCAATTCAATATTTCTTCATTGATCAATATGGTGGATCTTAGTTGATTGTTCAGAAGAACTGTGCCGGCCACTGACGTGTTCATATATGGCCTGGACGACTTGGACTAGACCTTCCTTGACGTTAAAAAATCTAAATACACTCCAGAGGCGGTCATACCAGACTTTGTCGAAGGCTTTCTTAATGTCAGTAAAGATTTGAAATAAGTCATGTTGGTGTTGTGAGTGTTTTTTTTTTTCCAATGATGATTCTGCAGTTGAAGGATCTGTTCCACTGTGCCCTAACTTACTCTGAAACCTGCTTGCTCTTCTGATTGTACTTCTTCATCATTCGTTTCCAAATGATTGAGGATGAAGTGGATGGAACATCACACAAGGGAGAAGAGTGGCAGAATGGTTGATACATTCGCCTGCCAATAACTAAACTCGAGGTTTCAGGGTTCGCTTCCCGTAGAGACCTCGACTTTTCTCCTCAGTTTGGCCGGAAAATCGAACTAAACGTCTAGTCTTTTGGAAGGAGACGAAAAACGAGTTGGACCCGTGTGTCTTCTGGCTGCGAACGCTAAAGATACCAGGGCATTTGAAAATCGTTAAGAGCAGGACATTACCCGACTGCCTTGGTAAAAACATTGGAGAGATAGGTTGATTATTATTATTATTATTATTATGAACATTTAGTACGCCTAATCAAATTAATGCCCTAGGCGTTAACAATGGCAAAACATATAACCGAAATCACAAGCACGCACACACACGCCCACAAACACACACACGCACACACACACACACACACACACACACACACACACACACACACACACAGCACGACATGCAAATGCAATGACACATTGACACTAAGACATTATAAAGCCAACATTACGTTACATGGGGGGAGGGGGGCAGAAATTACCAGTTATTTGGGAAACAGATGAGTTTTGAGGGAGCGTTTGAATGTGGACAGAGAGGGTGAGTATCTGAGTGAGCGAGGTAGCTGATTCCAGATAGTTGGAGCTTGATAGGAAAAAGAACGCTGCCCAAACCTTTTAGTGCGGACTATGGGGATACTATAGAGACGGGTGTCGGATGAGGACCGCAAAGCTCGAGATGGCGTGTAGAGATGTAACAGATGGGCGAGATACTCAGGACAGGAAGACTCAATAGATTTGAAGCAGAGACAGGCAATCTTGTAGGATATTCTTTGCTGAACCGGGAGCCAGTGAAGAGAACAGAGCAATGGCGTAACATGGTTAAATTTTGAAGAGCGGAAGATGAGACGGGCAGCATGATTTTGAACTTTCTGAAGTTTGTTAATGAGGAGAGAAGGGGAACCAGACAAAAGAGCATTACAGTAATCAAGACGAGATAGAACAAGTGCACAGACAAGAGTCTTTGTCGTGTCTTCTGAGAGGAGATGGCGGATAGAAGCAATTCGGCGGAGTTCAAGAAAACAAGTCCGACAAACGTTGCTAACATGCAGATGGAAGGACAGGGTTTGGTCAAGAGTTACACCAAGGTTACGGGCAGAATAGGAGAGAGTGATAGACGAGTCAACAAGTGTGATGGAGGTTGGAAGAGAGGGGTGATTTTGGAGTTTGGGTGGGGTGATCAAGATCAATTCGGATTTCTCTTCATTCAATTTCAGTTTGTTTTCAGTCATCCAATCCTTCAGGTCGGCTACACAAGATTGGGTGTTTTGGATCATGAGGGGAAGGTCAGGGAGAGGCCCAGAGACATACAGCTGATTGTCATCCGAGAAAGAATGATGCTGAAGTAGGTGTTCTTGGACAATAGAGGAGACAGGATAGGTGTAGAGAATGAAAAGTAGGGGGCCCAGGTCCCACTCGTTGAAGACCAATTAACCTTCCCTTTCTGAAGTCTTGGTAAAAAAAATGTGAATATGAATATGAATTTGAAGCGAGGGTGAGGGGATGGGCGCTGCCCTCGTGGTGCTGGTGCCGGGAAAAGTTGAGGTCTCTGCCACTTCACTGCCTTCCATCCCAGGATTATGGAACTATCTAGGTAGGACCTCAGGATCTGGCCAGCTCATTGGTTTATGTGCAGGCTTAAGGCACCAGTGATATAAGATTATATGGAATTCATTCCAAGCACGGACAAGTCATCTTGAGAAACTGAAACTGAAACTGAAACTTTCAGCAGTGGCTGATTAGGCTTATGGTCCTGTAGTTTTGGTACTGCCTGAGGTTGCCCCTCATTGGTAAGGGTGTCACTGATGACAGGCTCCAGCCTGTTGGCCATTTCTTGTGTTCAAAGATCTTCCCGCAATGTGTTGTTAGGGCCTTTTCTGCTCCTTCACCTCCCTTCCTGGCAGTTCAGAGGGTACTTTGTCCACTCGTGGTTGTTTGCCTGCCGCTTCTACCTCCTCCATTACCCGACTATCCTCACTTTGTGTGGGAGTCCAGTTGGCTTACAGTATGGAAACGTCTAAGCAGAGTTAATAATCGTAGGCCATTGCGATATTCTGTCCACTTCTTCAAGAATCCATGGTTGATTAAGGCTTAAAACCATTACCTCCTAGTGAGTAAGTTGTTGCACTAACCATTTCGCTATGTTGTTCTTTTTGTCTGTGTGTTTGTACATGTATATCTGTGTCGTTCTTTCTGTCTTGCTTTTTCTCTCTGTCTGTGTGTTTGTGTATGTGTCCATGTGTCTGTGTGTCTGTGTGCCTGTGTGACCATGTCGCTTTTTCTTTTCCTTGTCTGTCTTCTTGTCTGTCTGTCTGTCTGTTCTTCTGTCTGTCTGTCTTCTTTCTTTCTCTCTCTCTCTCTCTGTCTCTCTCTCTCTCTCCGTCTTTCACTCTCTCTCTCTCTCCCTCTGTCTATGTCTGTCTGTCTCATTCTCTCTCTGTATCTTTGTCTGTCTATCTCTCTGTCACTATGAAGATAAATCTACGCTTTTTGTTGCTGACAGGTAAATACTGCAACTTGTTCACGGTGGTTCAGACGATGGCCCACGTGTGTGAGGTGACCAACTCCTCTGTCAACTTCATCATCTACTTCACTATGGGATCCAGGTTCAGGGACACAGCACGACAACTGTTGTTGACCACACGGCCACACAGAAAACACTCCCCTGTACAATCCGTCACCACCAGTAGTCATGGCCAGTGACGTCAGTTGATGTGATGTGACGTCAACATTATGTTATTAACAATGACCTAGGAAACGCAGAAGAGTACTGTTGAAAACGACTAGTAAACTGACGTTTAGATAAAAATGCGTATAAAATTTTATTTTCAGTTATACGCAGATTGTGCAGTTTCCAACCTGCTTGCCTGTTGAAAACGACTAGTAAACCTACATTCAGCTAAAAATGCGTATAAGATTTTACTTTCACAGATACGCAGATTATGCAATATCCAACCTGCTTACCTGTTGAAAACGACTAGTAAACCTACGTTTAACCAAAAATTATCGTATATATTTTACTATCAGTAAAACGCATGATTATGCATACTATTATACTGTTATTTTACTATCATACAGCTGTCTTACTTCGGTTTGTCCTGGACTTGTGGAGGCAGGTTGAGACAGTCGCTGGAGGCTCTGCGCAAACAACAGCAACTTACGTATGCACATGGCAACTAGCGCCAACCACCTTCGCCCCGCACAAACATGACCAAACTCCATAGAGCGTTCCATTGAGTGTCCAATATCGCGGCCACCTGTGTGCATCAGACTTTGGCCTGAGATCCCACATGAGGGTACACAAATGAATAAAGTGCTAGGTTGGACTTCATGGACCACGATAGTCGACCATATATATATATATATATATAAATATATATATAATATATACTATATGTATATACCGTGTATTCATGTAATAATGTGGGCTGGTTGTTCTCTTGATAAAGTCATGGACTTGGGATCTGATATCTTGAGATCAATCCCAGCCCACGACATTAAGAACCGGCCTATGTGCTGTCCATCTAAATGTTGCCATCATTCTGGTGGTGGTGGCTTAGTGTTTCAAAGGTCTTCTCTTCCCATCCCCAACCCCCCTTTCTCTGCCTTTCTGATCCTTGCCATTGCATAAGTTTTTTGCAGGCCAGGCAATCTGCCAGATAATTGTTAGCAGATTTAGAAAGAGCGCATATGGCATTGTTTGAGTACGATGAATCCTTCTTGAACAAATTCCAAACTCGAAATTACAAACTCCAAACTCATTTTTATAGAACACTGTCGAACCAGTTATATATATATATATATATATATATATATATATATATATATATATATATATATATATGTCTTAAAACACAACAACAACAACAACTATAATGATTACTATATGCTGTCAACAATGTGCTCAGTTAATGATAATTGAAAACAGATTCCTCTTGGAAGTTTCATTCATTATTAGGATCCGTGATATGACGTGATGATATGAATCTTCTTTAACGTCAGTAACACTAGAGATGATGTCAGTTGTAAATATGACAAATTGACCAGAGAGCAGAATCTCCAATTTAACCCCCTGTCATGTCGCCATACGTTGCTTGAAGGGACATCAATATGTGACAGTAGTGTGGGATTTGAATGTGTGACCCATGTACCGTGCAATTGGTGTGTCAAGGGACGTCTTTCGTTTTTTTAATCTTTTGATTACCATACACAGGTTAAGTACAGTTTTTAAGAGTGTGAGAACGAGAATGAGAATGATTCTATATTAATTTTTCCAACAGTAAAAATTAATAGAGAAATATGGAAATAGGGAAAGCAGAGCTATCTGCTTTGGAACCGTAAAGACAAAGAAAGAAAAAAAGAAAGAAAGAAAAGAAAGAAAGAAAAACGAAAGAAAAGAAAAAAAACGCTCTCTCTCTCTCTCTCTCTCTCTCTCTCTCATCTCACACACACACACACACACACACACACACACACACACACACACACACACACAACACACACACACACACTTAACACGACACACACACTATACACACACACACACCACACACACACACACACACACACACACACACACACACACACACACACACACACACACACACACACACCACACCACACAACAACATCACCACATACACACACACATACACATACACACACATCGCCCACACCACCACCACCACACCACACCCAAACACACACACACTCACAAGAGAGAGAGAGAGAGAGAGAGAGAGAGAGAGAGAGAGAGAGAGAGAGAGAGAGAGCTTAGGTCGATATAGAATCAATGCCTCTCCTTTCAGAATACCAGGGGGAAAGATGAAAAAAAAGGCAAAGTTTGGCACAAGACTAGATTTGAAAATAAAAGTATTTTCACCATCCACTGACGTTGTATCGATCCTAGCGACAGTTTGAGTTCCAAACAGGTAAACGACATAGAGACAGAGATAGAGACAGAGATAGAGACAGAGATAGAGACATAGAGACAGAGATAGAGACAGAGATAGAGACAGACATAAAGACAGACATAGAGACAGAGATAGAGACAGAGATAGAGACAGAGATAGAGACATAGAGACAGAGATAGAGACAGACATAGAGACAGCCTAGACAGACATAGAGACAGAATAGAGACATAGAGACAAAGATAGAGACATAGAGACACAGATAGAGACAGACATAGAGACAGACATAGAGACAGAGATAGAGACAGAGATAGAGACGGAGATAGAGACGACATAGAGACAGACATAGAGACAGACATAGAGACAGACATAGAGACAGACATAGAGATAGAGATAGAACAGACATAGAGACAGAGATAGAGACAGACATAGACAATATAGAGACAGAGATAGAGACAGACATAGAGACAGAGATAGAGACAGAGATAGAGACAGAATAGAGACAGACATAGAGACAGACATAGAGACAGACATAGAGACAGACATAGAGATAGAGATAGAGACAGACATAGAGACAGAGATAGAGACAGACATAGACAAATAAGAGACAGAGATAGAGACAGACATAGAGACAGAGATAGAGACAGACATAGAGACAGACATAGAGACAGAGATAGAGACAGACATAGAGACAGACATAGAGACAGACATAGAGACAGACATAGAGATAGACAGATAGCCCAGACATAGAGACAGACATAGAGACAGACATAGAGACAGACATAGACAAATAAGAGACAGAGATAGAGACAGACATAGAGACAGAGATAGAGACAGACATAGAGACAGACATAGAGACAGAGATAGAGACAGAGATAGAGACGAGATAGAGACAGACATAGAGACAGACATAGAGACAGACATAGAGACAGAGATAGAGACAGATAGAGACAGACATAGAGACAGACATAGAGACAGACATAGAGACAGACATAGAGACAGAGATAGAGACAGACATAGAGACAGAGATAGAGACAGACATAGAGACAGACATAGAGACAGACATAGAGACAGACATAGAGACAGACATAGAGACAGAGATAGAGACAGACATAGAGACAGAGCATAGAGACAGACATAGAGACAGACATAGAGACAGGCATAGAGACAGACATAGAGACAGGCATAGAGACAGACATAGAGACAGACATAGAGACAGACATAGAGACAGACATAGAGACAGACATAGAGACAGACATAGAGACAGACATAGAGACAGAGATAGAGACAGACATAGAGACAGAATAGAGACAGACATAGAGACAGACATAGAGACAGAGATAGAGACAGACATAGAGACAGACATAGAGACAGACATAGAGACAGACATAGAGACAGAGATAGAGACAGACATAGAGACAGACATAGAGACAGACATAGAGACAGACATAGAGACAGGCATAGAGACAGACATAGAGACAGGCATAGAGACAAACATAGAGGCAGACATAGAGACAGACATAGAGACAGACATAGAGACAGACATAGAGACAGAGATAGAGTTGTTGGTGGTAGAGGGGTAGAGAACTATGGGACAGAAACATCGGTTACACGAAGAGAGAGAGAGTGTGAATATAAGAGAGACAGACGGATAGGGAGAGAGGAAGAGAGAGACACAGACAGACAGACAGAGACAGGGAGAGACAGACAAACAGACAGAGACAGATACAGGCAGATAGAGAGAGAAGAAGAGGGAAAAAATGACAGAAAGAGAGAGAGGTAAAGAGAGAGAGAGAGAGACAGACAGAAAGACAGAGAGAGAGACGAACAGACAGAATCAGAGACTGTGGGCGTACATCCAGGTGAGTGTGTGTGGTGTGGTGTGTGTGTGTGTGTGTGTGTGGTGTGTGTGGTGTGTGTGTGTGTGTTGTGTGTGTGTGTTGTGTGTGTGTGTGTTGTGTGTGTGTGTGTGTTGGTGTGTGGTGTGTTGTGTGTGTGTGTGTGTGTGTGTGTGTGTGTTTGTGTGTGTGTGTGTTTGTGTGTGTGTGTGTTTGTGTGTTGTGTGTTTGTGTGTGTGTGTGTGTGTGTTGTGTGTGTGTTGTGTGTGTTGTGTGTGTGTGTGTTGTGTGTGTGTGTGTGTTTGTGTGTGTGTGTGTTGTGTATTTGTGTGTGTTTTGAGTGTGTGTTTGTATATGTTTGTGTGTGGTGTGTTTTGTTTGTTTGTGTGTGTGTGTTTGTGTGTGTGCGTGTTTGTGTGTGTTTTGTGTGTGTGTGTGTGTTGTGTGTGTTTTGTGTGTGTGTTTGTGTGTTTGTGTGTGTGTGTTTGTGTGTTTTGTGTGTGTGTGTGTGTTTGTTGTGTGTGTGTGTGAGAGAGAGAGAGAGAGAAAGAGTGCGTGTGTGTGTATGTGAGTGTGTGTGTGCGCGCGCGCGCGCGTGTGTGTGTGTGTGTGTGTGTGTGTGTGTGTTGTGTGTGTGTTTGAGGAAGAAACAAACAAAGAGAGTGACAAAAAAGAGGAACTTCCCAGCACAGAATATCCAGAAGGTAGTATTTACACTGAAAGATCCTCTGGAATCCCCACAGGGAAAAGAGAACGATGAGAATAGGGATCATAAGATGCTGCAAAGTTCTATTTCGGACTGAAAATGCGTGACAGAGCCGTAGCTATACTGTACGCTGACTTTCATCGTGATTATTTATATTCTGGGGCCAACCAGGCTCGAGAGATACAGGTACCTGTGGTGATGGTCAAAGAAATTTGAGCATCACCGTCAATAACGCATCCTTAAGGTAGATGACAATCGATTATGTATATCCAAGAAGTTTGAGCATTACCCTCATTGACGCATCCTTAGAGTAGATCTTCTTCTTGGCGTACGCTGCTACACAATCAGCTGAGTCCGGGTGATGAATGCAGCCGTCTTTTCCAGCTCCTGTCTGCAGCCATGGAGTTTGGTTATAAGCGGAGTGTCTGTCGGCCACACGTCCTGTCTTGCCACCTGGTGAAGGGGACATCTTTGGAGTATATGCTCCGTGGTTTGGTCTTCTTGACCGCAGGGACAGGTTGGGGAGGGCGCCAGCTTCAGTTTGCGGTATATGTGGCTGTACAGCCTATTGTGACCAGTGCGCAGCATCACCAGGACAACTTGCTGCTCTCTAGACAACAGGTGGTGGTCATCCCTGTGTCGTCTCGGCATGGAAAGCGCCCTGATGATGCTCCTCTTCTCACTGTAGCTGACGCTATTGTTAGGTTGTTCCTCACTGGCTCCCTCCTTAGCAAGGATATCAGCTCGCTCATTCCCGGAGACTCCGCAGTGGGTTAGAATCCACTGCAGAACTGCTCTTCTGGTTGTGTCAACCTGGTACAGAGCTCTAGACAGGAGGGGGAGCGTGTTGTTCTGGCATGCCTGCAGCACGGAGAGGGCATCAGACAAGAAGACAACTTGTCTGCAGTCACAGTCTATAGCCTGAATCATGGAGGCCGCCTGCATGAGTGCTTCTGTCTCAGCACGGTAGTTAGTACAGTGTCTTCCAGTGGCGACACTTGCTGTTGTTGTTTGTCCTCCTGGGAAAAGGACAAGGGTGCCTGCACCCCCGTTGGTACGGCGTTGGTTGCTGACCCGTCGGTGTATACATGTATCCATGCCTCCTGTGGGTACCTCTCAGCAATCATGGCCATTGTTAGGTAATGTTTCACCTTGTTGTCTAGTTTGTCTCCCGGTATGAGGTATGGTACGGTGGTGTGGACCTTGATATCAGGCTGGTCTAGTGTCCAGGGTTCTGGCATGTCTGCTGGGCAAAGGGGGAGCGTGTCCTTGGGCAGACTTTCTTGGAACTGGCGAGTCAGCCTCTTGCTCTCGTGGACAAAGCTGAGTAGATGAAAATCGACTGTGTGTCTCCAAGTCTTCCCAGTGAGCCCATAGACTGTGTGTATCCAAGTCTTCCCAGTGAGCCCATAGCTTTAGGCAAAATCCGAAAAAATCCACAGTAATTTTTTTAGACTGACAAGGCTTCAAACCCACGTTATCACAGCCAGTGTCCGTTGCTGTATTTAATAAACAAATAGCCACGGAGACTGGTCTGTGTTGACGTTTGAAGCAGACTCGTTTTTTTTAAGAAAAAAAGGGTAGAATATCAGTATGGCTCGACTATATCTTCCACCACCAACTCCCCTCCTCCTCTCTCTTTCCCTCCCCCTCCCCTCCCCCACCCTCCCTTTCCGATAACAATTGACAGCGTTTCGTTGTTCAGGAAGGGGGAAAAATCGAAACTTACCTTGAATAATTATTATTGTTATTATCGCTATGCATTGCAAGTATGGATCTCTGAGAGACTGCATAGAAGAAGAAAACGAAATCTTGCTTGGTTTGTGTCGGGTGTTGAAACTGAGTCCTGTGTCCAATCCACAGTCATGAATTATTGAAAAAGCTGTTGCCGTCTGAACAATGAAAGGATAACTCTGTCCTTCGATCTCTTTCGGAACGTTTCTTTCCCTTTTCTATTCTTTTTTTTTCTGTTCTTTTCTCTTTCAACATTCGTCAAGGCATACTTGACTGGACAGTTAAATGCTATATCACTTGTTCTTGTTTTCCTCTGCTATTCAGTCGTTCAAATCTATCTATGTATGTATTATCTATTTGTGAATCTATCTATGTATCTACGAATGTACGTACGTACGTACGTATATGTATGTATTTGTATGTATGTAGTATGTATGTTATGTATGTATTATGGGTTGTAATGTACATGTATACATTCATATATTATACATAAATATGAATATATACATACAATGTGTGTGTGTGTGTGTGTGTGTGTGTGTGTGTGTGTGTGTGTGTGTGTGTGTGTGTGTGTGTGTGTGTGTGTGTGTGGAGGATGCTCTGGAGGAGTTAGAAAGATGAAGACGATCATTTGTGTTGGTGATAAGGTGAAGGCTATGTATCGTATTGGTTTAATGGGTAGAAATCTTTGATGAGATGGTTTAGGTAAGGGCAGTTTATACTGAGGGGTCTAATTGTGGTTTCATACGTCTCCATTTATTTAAACATTGCAGACTGACATATACATTTCACTACAATGTAGCCCAGATTTGTTCCGATGAAAGACATACAAAGATTATCATTATCATGTGCCCTGCTGCATAGCGTTGGCGATCATGGCCCTCCATGCGAATTAATCCCTTGTTGCTGCAGGTAGATCTCTCACCCTCTCTGTCCTCAGCCACTCTGCAAGTCCGTCCAA
>JAPXFY010000031.1:34800050-34802550 GCA_030674185.1 Monoplex corrugatus
TAGCCCACCCGGGCGAAGAACACAAGGCACAGCGCAGGACAGAAAGAAATAAAGAAGAAGAAATTTTAAAATAAAGAAAAAAAAAAGAAGAAAAAGAAATTTCACACCTCACCAAAAAGGGCAGACTTGCCTCCCAGGAAGTTCGAAGCAATTCTGGCAGCGGCCGCAAATTTTGTGTGTGTGTGTGTCTCTCTCTGTGCGTGTATGTGTATTGTATAGTACTAAGTGTGTATTTCCGCGTATCGGTAAAAATTGAGGCGTAAAATGTATCCGGAGGTGCACAATTCTTTGTGGGTTTTGTTTTTGATTTGTACTATGTGGGGACTGTCTTCTGCCGTAGGTGAGTATGTACAATATTGAATGATGATGATGATGATGATGATGATGATGATGATAATGGTAACAACAGTAACAACAACGACGACAACGACAATAATAACAACAACAGTGATAACAATGATATTAATGATACTTCTACTACTACTACTACTACTACTACTACAACTACTATTGCTAATACTGCTAATAATAATGATGACGATAACGATGATAACTCTGATAAT
This sequence comes from Monoplex corrugatus, assembly GCA_030674185.1. Classification (NCBI taxonomy): domain Eukaryota; kingdom Metazoa; phylum Mollusca; class Gastropoda; order Littorinimorpha; family Ranellidae; genus Monoplex; species Monoplex corrugatus. The sequence goes on from JAPXFY010000031.1 coordinate 34,800,614, forward strand.
GATAATCATGATAAAATAATAATAATAATAAATAATATAATAATAATAATAATAATATAATAATAAATAATAATATAATATAATCAACACAAACAACAATAACAATAATAAATGAGATGATGATGATAAAGATAATGAGAAAAGAACAATAAGGACAACAGCATCAACAACGAAAAACAAAAACACGGCCCGAATTATTATTATTATATTATTATTATTATTATTATTATTATTATTATTATTATTATTATTATTATTATTATTATTATTATTATTATTATTATTATTATTATTATTATCATTATTATTATTATTACATTATCATTATTACTATTACTACTATTATTGTTATTATTATTATTATTATTATTGTTATTATCATTATTATTAAATTATTATCATTGTTATTATCATTATTTATTATCATATCATTATATTATTATCATCATTATTATTGTTGTTATATTATCATTATTATTGTTGTTGTTATCATTATAATAATTATTATTATTACATTATTGGGACACAACAAGCAACTGTCATATTACAGGATGGAATTGAACTCAAGACATGTGGTCTACTGTCCACGGCTCTATGAACAGAGCTGACCAGTCTGCCATGAGAGTTATATCACTAATAACAAAATAATAAATGAAATGGGTCCCCCCATTGTTCGACTCAGATGGATGGATGGATGGATGTACGGATGGCTGGATGGATGGACAGACGGACGGATGGATGGATGGATGGATGGATAGATGGATGGATGGATGGATGGATGGATAGATGAATAGATGGATGGATAGATGATGGATGGACGGATGGACGGATGGATGGACGGACTGACGGACGGGTGGATGGATGGATGGACGGATAGACGGACGGACGGACGGACGGACGGACGGATGGACGGACAGACGGACGGATGGATGTCAAACAATAGACGATTTCCGGCACAATCTTTTTTTTCTTCTCCCTAAACTCCCCGAAGAGTCATTGAAACATGGCACTAAACATTTCTCCAGCTCACTCGGTCGTGTGCAAGAACCTGGGTCTCTATAAATGGTTAACATAGACAGAGAAAAACGAAAACAAAACAAACAAAATAAACAACAACAACAACAACAAAAACAACAAACCAAAACGAAAATTTACTCACCGTCAATCGATCATTTGGACTGACTGAACAAAGCAAACCAAAACAAAGCAAAGCAAAGCAAAGCAAGAAGCAAAGCAAACCAAACTAAACCAAACCAAACCAAGCCAAAGCAAAGCAAAGCAAACCAAAGCAAAGCAAAGCAAAGCAAAGCAAACCAAACCAAACCAAAGCAAACCAAACCAAACCTAACCAAACCAAACAAGACAAACCAAACCAAACCAAACCAAACCAAACCAAACAACAACAACAACAAAACAGAACGAAAACATACTTACCAATCAATCCATTACTGGACTGACGGAATGATCAGATGACTGGAATAATGCTGAACGAACCATGATCTGTTGCAGGAGCCGACACAGAGAAGACAGAGACTGACCAGCACAATGAGGAAGAGATAACGGTAAAAAGGGACAATGGTCACTTCTTGGTCAATCTTCAACACTCCCTGAACGTCCGGAGACTTCTGTCTGCAAGTATGTGTCTGTGAGAGAGAAAGAGAGATGGAGACAGAGAGAGAGAGAGAGAGACAGAGACAGAGACAGAGACAGAGATAGAGACAGAGACAGAGACAGAGACAGAGACAGAGAAACAGAGAGACAGAGAGAGACAGAGACAGAGACAAAGAGAATGTGTGTGTGTGTGCGCGCGCGCGCGCGTGTGTGTGTGCGTGTGTATGTGTGTGTGTGTGTGTGTGAGTGGTTTGTTTGTTTGTTTGTTTGTTTTGTTCGTGTGTGTGTATGTATGTATATATATCGGTTTGTATATGTGTATGTAT
>JAPXFY010000031.1:34807550-34840050 GCA_030674185.1 Monoplex corrugatus
GTTAATTATTCCGTTTTAAAAATGGTTGACAGATTCAGAGACAAGACAGCTTTGCGGAGAACGAAAGAGCAGCAGTGGAGTCACGTGACCTCAGCACAGCATCAGGGGAGAGCACGCACACGACACCGGAACAGGAACTAGAGATGCTGGACAGGAAACACGGAGATGACGCGCTGACCACGCCCCCACCCCCACCCCCACCTCCACCTCACCAAGGAAGAGTGGAACAACTGATGAAAGAGAGAAAAATGGAAGAAATGAGGTGAGGACACGGAGGCGTGTCGGTACGTTTCTTTTGCTCAGACTGTTGATAAATCCTCGAAGGACTCGGAGGAGGTCTGGCCCCCTGAAGCGCGGCACACAGTCCCACGGGCGTGTGTGGACACGCCCTGGTGCCCACGAACCAGACCCTCCAGCTATGGGTAAATAGCGCCACTTCATTGTGTGTGTCTCGGGAGAGACCCAAGGCTAAGGGAGAAAACCCTAACGGAAAATCACCGTTGCCTTGTGGTAATCTGGGAAGAGACCAAGACTAAGGGAGAAAACCCTGACAGAAAATCACCGTTGCCTTGTGGTAATCTGGGAAGAGACCAAGACTAAGGGAGAAAATCCTGACAGAAAATCACCACTGCCTTGTGGTAATCTGGGAAGAGACCAAGACTAAGGGAGAAAACCCTGACAGAAAATCACCGTTGCTTTGTGGTAATCTGGGAAGAGACCAAGACTAAGGGAGAAAACCCTGACAGAAAATCACCGTTGCCTTGTGGTAATCTGGGAAGAGACCAAGGCTAAGGGAGAAAACCCTGACAGAAAATCACCACTGCCTTGTGGTAATCTGGGAAGAGACCAAGAATAAGGGAGAAAACCCTGACAGAAAATCACCACTGCCTTGTGGTAATCTGGGAAGAGACCAAGGCTAAGGGAGAAAACCCTGACAGAAAATCACCACTGCCTTGTGGTAATCTGGGAAGAGACCCAGGCTAAGGGAGAAAACCCTGACAGAAAATCACCACTGCCTTGTGGTAATCTGGGAAGAGACCAAGACTAAGGGAGAAAACCCTGACAGGAAAATCACCTGCCTTGTGGTAATCTGGGAAGAGACCAAGACTAAGGGAGAAAACCCTAACGGAAAATCACCGTTGCCTTGTGGTAATCTGGGAAGAGACCAAGACTAAGGGAGAAAATCCTGACAGAAAATCACCGTTGCCTTGTGGTAATCTGGGAAGAGACCAAGACTAAGGGAGAAAACCCTGACAGAAAATCACCGTTGCCTTGTGGTAATCTGGGAAGAGACCAAGACTAAGGGAGAAAACCCTGACAGAAAATCACCACTGCCTTGTGGTAATCTGGGAAGAGACCAAGACTAAGGGAGAAAACCCTGACAGAAATCACCACTGCCTTGCGTAATCTGGGAAGAGACAAGGCTAGAGAAAACCTGACAGAAATCACCCCACTGACTTGTGGGCAGTCGCGGGAACGACAAAGGCTAGCGGAGAGCCTGTACTAAAACTGATGGCAGGCAACGGGAAACCCATCGTATTTTCCCATATATCATGACCAGCTAAATTTACAACAACAACAAAAAAAATTAATAATAATAATAATAATAAAATTTTTTAAAAATAAAATGGAAATAATGGACAGCAGAAAAAACAAACAAAAAACAAACGACACAGTCTTGAAGGAGGAAGACACAAAAAGAACATTAATGAAGAAGATTAGGAAAAGACAAGCAACATTTATAGGTCATTTTATGGGGCAAGAGAAACAAGATCACCTGGTCACAACAGGAAAGCTGGAGAAAAAAAGAGCACCCGGTAGACTAAGAGAGAAAATATTGGACAGACTTGCGCAATGGCTTGAAGCTATGTCCAGTCCTTTTCTCCCACTGAACGAAGCAGCAGGGGAGTTTTAGTCTTTTTCTCCTAATTTTTGTATTTGTTGTTTGTTCGTTTGTGATCTTACGTTTACGCTTGATAAAGTGGTGACGTTGGTGGTGGTGGTGGTGGTGGTGGTGGTGGTGGTGGTGGAAATGAAAATGATGATGATAGCAGTGGCGATATTGGTGATGGTAGTGGTGGTGGTTGTGGGGATGTTGGCGGTGATGATAGTGATGAAAATGATGGAAGGGGTGATATTGGTGATGGTAATGGTGGTGGTGGAGGTGATGTTGATGGTGATGGTGGTGATGATGAAAATGATGATGATGGAAGTGGTGGTATTGGTGGTGGTGGCGGCGGCGGTGCTGCTGCTGCTGGTGCAGTTAACGATATTAGTGGTGGGTCTTGGTGTCAGACAGAATCTTTTGGGTTTTTCCCTGTCGGAGAAGAAGTGAGACAAGATGTTACTAGCACAAAATTCATTTCCTCATCTTGTATGAATGGCGCATCTGAAATACTATTGTACAATTCTTTACCTATCAGAAATTTTCTTTTCAACTGAAGGAAATTTTTAAAAAACGTAAAAAAAACCCACACATTTTTCAAATAGGAATCAAACTCATGCGGTCAGACTGGAAAACAGGATCTTAACCTCTATGCAAAGTTCGAATAGGGATTATTGAAAACTTAGTGAGATGTACACATTTTTACTCTTAACAGTGTAAATCATTTTGTTTCCATTTCGAATGAGAAAAGTTTTGTTAATAAATTCACCTGACATCTTCTTCCGTTTTTGAACTTTTATTGAAATTTTTATATATTGTGCTAATCTCAAAGTTATGATAAGACTGATCTTACATCTTGTTGTTTACATCTTCTTCTATTCTCATCTTTTAAGGAAATGTGATTTTTATATCTCTTTCAGTTTAGAAATTTTTGATGACATCAGTCTTAATCCTTTCTGAAATTTTCATAACATGTATGACTTCCCGCCTTTAAGCAAACAGGAACCAGACAAAAACGACAATAGAATCAGGACTCCTATTTGATACAAGTAACCCGTCTTGTCTCGTTATGTTGATTACGCGTTCTGATTCTATTTTCATGTTTTTCTGGTTCAAACTTTCAAGAAAAATAATCGTGTATCTTTTTCATTTTCGAAACATTTAGTGAAATTTATCTGATTTATTATACCTTTCTGACTGCTTTGCATGAAATTTTGTCTTCTTTCCTTTAAGCTAAAAATTGAATATACACTCGCGCGCGCGCCTGCGCGCGCACACACACACACACACACACACACACACACACACACACGCACACACACACGCACACACCACACCACACACCACACAACACACCAGCACACACACACGCACACACCACACACACCACACACACACACACACACACACACACACACACCACACACACACACTACACACACACACACACACACACACACACACACACACAACACACACACACACACACACACACGTACACACACACACGTACAACACAACACACACACACACATATATGTATATGTGTTTGTGTATGTATATATATTATACATATTACTATATATATATATATATATATATATATATATTTGTGTGTGTGTGTGTGTGTGTGTTGTTGGATTTGTGTGTTCATGCTTGAATAAACAGTCCCCTGAGGAGGGCCACAAGCTTAAGTACCAGGCTCAACATTCTAATTTGTTGTCTTGTTTTTTTGTTTTTTGTTTGTCTGCAATACATACGTTGTACACACACACACACACACACACACACACACACACACACACACACACACACACACACACACACACACACACACACACACACACACACACACACACAGATATATATATATATATATATATATATATATATATATATATACATATATATAATTCTACAAACATACATATTTTTTCTCAAACTTGTGACAAAATTAATCAGAAACGTAAAACAAGCAATGATAGATCTTCTTTTCTGTCCTAACTTTCGATAAAGTTAATCTCACATTATCGTCCTTTCCCGAACCAGACACATGCCATCCCTACCCAAACCTCCACCTCCCATGACCAAAGCCACGGACTTCAGCCGTTTCGCCAACGTCAAACCCATAGAGATCGTCCCATCTCCCAGAAGGAATACCAACGTCACATGATGGAGTCACGGAATTCCGCCTGGGACCCCCTCCACAACCGACCCTTCGAATCCCGAGCCGGCAGCGCAGAATCGGTGACGGATCGACGATCCGGAGGTCGTGAGTCGGCCTGGTCCATCCGCGACGAGATCATGGCCAAGTACGATGCCTTGACGTCCCTGGCCATGGCGAAGAAAACGGCGGACGTTCTGAGAGTGGACGCGGACAGTCCTAACCTCAACAACACTGGTCACCATCCGGACACGTTGAGGAGAAAGGCGGGCAAGAAGAAGCTGATTTTTATTGCTGAATAGTTGGAGATGGAACTCTGTTTTTGATTTATTTGTTATTTTATTTTATTTTTTTCATTTTATTTTATTTTCTCTTTTCTGTTAATTTATTTTCTTTTATTATAATTTTTTTTTCATTTTGTTTTTCTAAAGTTTTCTTTTGTTTTATTTATCATACTATATTTTATTTATTTTATTCTTTTTTTTTTATCTCATTTTATTGTTTTCATTTATTTTATTTAACTTTATTTTATTGTAATTTTTGTTTTTATTTATTTATTTATCTATCTATCTATTCTATTTGTTGGTTTGTTTATTTTCATCTATTTACTTATTTATTTACCTTTTATTTTTTATTAATTTATTTATTTGTTTTTTGTTTGCGTGTTATATATTTATTTATCTTTTATGCATTTGTTTGTTTGTTTACTTATCATCTATTTATTCATCTATTTTATCTGAGGAGAAAGGCGGGCAAGAAGAAGCTGATTTTTTTTTCATTGCTGAATAGTTGGAGATGGACCTTTTACTTAAATTATTTTGATTTATTTCATTTAATTTTATTTCATTCTATTTTATTTATTTGTTTTATTTTGGTTTATTTAATTTTTTTTTATTTAATTCTATTCTATTTCAGTTAGATTCTTTTCTTTCTTTTTTTTTAAATGTAATTTTATTTATTATATTTAATTTTGTTTATTTATTTATTTATTTGTTTGTTTAATTATTTATTTGTTTGTTTGTTTGTTTCATTGTCTGTCTCTCTATCTATCTATCTATCTATCTATCTATCTATCTATCTATCTATCTATCTATCTACTATCTATCATCTATCTATCTATATACATATATGTGTGCATATATATATATATATATATATATATATATATATATATATATATATATGTATACATATATATAGATATATATCTTTATGTCTTTAATTATTTATATATTATCATTCATTTATTTGCTTGTTTATTTATTTGTTTATTTACTATTTCTTGGTTGAGTTTTCTGTTCCTTCGCTTTCTGTCTAGTGGTGTCATTTTTCATTTACTTGTTTAAACGTTCATCTACCTGTTGATTTTGAAAGTATCATATCATTGTTATCACGTTTTGTTGTTGTTGTTGTTGTTGTTGTCATTGTTTGTGGTTTGTTTGTTTTTTGTTTTATTTTTGTTTCGTCTTTCTTTTCTGTCTTGTTCTAGTACTCCGAGCATTTTTTTTCTCAAAGACGTGTATGTAGGTTATTTTTGCCACACTGTGTAGCCGATGTGTTGCTGCACAGTCTGCGTTCTGTATCTTCAGTGGGCATCCACGTTGGGTGTTCTGAATGTTTCCATAGGGCACCATATACCGACATGGTTTACCAAATCTTTAGTGTGCATATTTGATGATATGCGTGCATATACACATGAAATGGGTTCAGACACTAAACTCCCCTTTAGGGATGCCGGGGGCTCTTTTCAGTATAAACAGTATCCCCACCTTCTGGAAATTCTGTGCTAGAAATTTCCTCTTTTCTGTCACTCTCTCTGTTTCTTTCTTCCCCCTTTGCTTTCTGTCATTTCTTCTTATCATTTTCTGCCTTGCTGGTTCGTTCACTTGTACGGGTACGATAAAGTCTTGCATACTTTTTCTTAAAATTGATAATTGGGTACAGGTATTAATTGCATTTTTGGCTCTAGGGAAATGAGATATGCGGAAACAATTTCGGATAACTTACGCTCGTTTTTGTGAATGTTTCAGTGTCCTTAAATATATTTAAATTTATATTCAGGTATGTTTTTTAAATCTCCTGTGTGATGAATTGGACAGAGTGGTCAACGCTAGGGGCATCTCCTTAGATTTTTATGTGCGCGAATGCATTGATATGTGTACTTAATGTTCTTTTCCTTTTTTTTTCTGTTGAAGTATCGTGTTTGTTTTGAAACGGTTATAGCCCTGATATCGCTCTACGCGGTGGGCTGGGCTTTAAACAAACATAACAGCAACAGAAACAGGCACTAAAGATTCAGCACAGATATTTGGAAGTCAAACGTCAATGTCAAGGTCATACAGACAAAACAACAACAACAACAAACAAACAAACAAAAACAGAAAAAGCTAAAATCAGAACTTTTTGAAGGAGTGTGAACAGCTATTTCTCAGAAGCTTCTGACAAATGTTTACCTTCTGTTCTCGTGGTTCTGACAGCTTAATATTGTCAACTGATTGACTGACTTTGGTTCAGTTTTTCCGTCGGCACCCACCCCAGATGATATGGCTGACGGGGATAACCATCCCATGGAAGTGGGGGAAGGGGGGCTTATCAAATCCTATACTGACACCAACAGAACAAAATATGTTAAGGTGGGACAGTGAGAAGGCCAGTTTTAATGTAGCGCACCCCGGGATTCGAACCCACAACCATTAGCATATGAATCTGACGCTCAAACCAACTGAGCTACTGGGGCCCGCACATATTGTCCAAGCCTCACGTCAAGTTTGTTATTTGTGCATATTTGATGCTCTGCGTGCGTATACGCACGAAGTGAGTTCAGACACTTACTCACTTCCCCCTCCCTCCCCCGTGGAGATGGCGGGGCTTTTTCAGTATATATAGTATCCCCCACCTTCTGGAAATTCTGTGCTAGAAATGTCCTCTTTTCTGTCACTCTCTTTATTTATTTCTTCTTCCTTTGCTTTTTTTTCATTGGATTTTCCGTTTCTTCGCTTTGTTTCTAGTAATACCAAATTTTTTGTTTACTTGTTTAAACATTCATTTACCTAATGCTCTGATTTGTTCTCCTTCTATGCCGTAGTGACCTTGAGAAGTACAAACAAAAATTTGGATTTTCTGTATTAATCATTTTGATAAAAAAAAAAAAAAGGGGGGGGGGTGGGAGATTGTTAGAATGGCTTGACCACCATGTTTTCCTTTTTCTTTCAGTATACGTAATTTTTTTAAGCAATTTATTTAACAATTTATGTACTTATTGCCAGAAATGGAAGAACTGGTAAAATGCTTTAGTGTCATGCGATCACGTTTCATGATAATGCACCAGTCATCTTTTTAATTGTCACTGAAAACTTCATTATAATTATTTGACTTGCTGTTGTACACTAGAATAGCAATAAGGCTGCGGCCATAGTAAACCCGGCCGTCCGGAGTTTTGACGGCCGTCTCTTTAGCCAGTAGAACGGGTCCGTCAAAGTGGCCATAGTAAACCCGGCTTTCCGGAGTTTTGACGGCCGTCTCTTGTCACTTTCGCTGTAAATAAAGGTTCTGAGCCTCACAGCACTGATCAACTTCTCTTCGTCCATGTTTGCAAGGGAGATAAATCATTGAAAAATCAGGAACGGAGTTCTTCCCCTTCCCCTTTTCCGTTCCGTCGACCCGGCAAACGGACGTTTTGCACGAAAGTCGAAACGACGGGTTGAAAATGCCGGGCCGGGCCTGCTCCACTATGGCCACCCACATCCGTCATCGGTGACGCCACAGAGCAATTAAGCCGGGCAGGATCTTTTACCCGGGCCGGCAAAAAAGACGGCGGTAAAAAACCGGGTTTACTATGGCCGCAGCCTTAAACTACGAGTTGATAAACTGTGCTTTCGTCGGGAAGTTTCACAAGATGTTGACGTCAATGCTACTGAACAGTGTTACGTAATTTGTGCTGTGGCGTTTACACAACACTAACACTGCACGAGTAGTACGAAATCCCAAAACAAGTGTGACTGTTCAAGCAAACAGGAACAAGAAAAAAATGTCTTGTCTCGTTGTATTAAATACGCGTTCCTATTCTATTTGTGTGTGTGTGTGTGTGTGTGTGTGTTTGTGTGTGTGTGTGTGTGTGTGTGTGTGTGTGTGTGTGTGTGTGTGTGTGTGTGTGTGTGTGTGTGTGTTTGTTGTTTTTTTGCTGGTTACTGCAAGAATAGATTTTACTGGGGTTGGTGTAATATTCTGTTGTTGAAACATGGACACCGAGACCAAGGAAAGATAACTAAAGCTGCACAAGGATGCACTGACGGCCAACCTTACGAGCTGTGGCATCACCCCCCGTGGGGATGCCGGGGGTTCTTTCAGTATAAATAGTATCCCCACCTTCAGGAAATTCTGTGCTAGAAATGTCCTGTTTTCTGTCACTCTCTTTGTTTCTTTCTTCCTCCTTTGCTTTCTGTCATTTCTTCCTATCATTTTCTGCCTTGCTGGTCCATGTGCTCGATAAAGTCTTACATACTTTTTCTTAGGATTGATAATTGATTACATGTATTAAGTGCATATTTGGCTCTAGGGAGGTGAAATATGCGGAAGCAATGATAGGTAATTTAGGCCTGTTTTTATGTATGTTTTTGGTGTCTTTAGGTATGCTTAAATTTGTATTGAGTTGTGTTTTTTCTTAGATCCCGTGTGCGATAAATTGGACGGAGTGGTCAACGCCAGGGGCATCACCTCAGATTATGTGCGCGGATGTACTGATATGTGTACTTAATTTTCTTTTCTGTTCTCTTCCCCCTGTTGGCGTTTTGTATGCTTTGTAGCAGTTATAGCCCTGATATGGCTCTATGTAGTCGGCTGGGCTTTAAACAATAACAAGTTGTGGCATCAACAACACCCAAATGGGAAGTCATTGCCGGCAGCAGAATAAACCAGCGCTTGCATTGCATACACAGGGCGTAACCATTTTGAACAGCGCAGCTAGAACAGCTGCTATTCAACAGAAGAGGGACTGGCCTAAGGCCACAGAACCCTGTCCCATGCAAGCGCTTGTGGAAGAACATTCTGCTCCAAGATCGTTCCTGCGTCCTGTATCCAACATGAAGACCCATACCAGGCGATAAAGGACCAATACAGGAGGGGTGCAAAAGTAGGTATACAGTAAGTATTACATCATTATTATAATGCTTAATTCCGCTCTCGATTAGAGGAGTGTGTGAATACCGACGCACAAGCAGTTTGAGTACCTGAGGGATTAAGGCTGTGCTTGCTATTACACGTATATGCAATATTCATTTGTTTGTATAATAAATGCAATGAGTGTTGTACGTGTTTTCTTTTTTCATAACTGTATACCTACTTTTGCATCCCCCCCCCCCCCCCTGTATATTTACTCATCCGGTAGATCGATAGGGGAGGGTCCATCGATGTTCTATGTTGCAACGTTTAATTACCGAAGTGCATGTGCGGAATTTACTGACCCTTTGACTCCCGCATCGTGACCACCGGCATCCTGCATTGTCAACCATGTTAGCAAAGCAATAAACTTAACCCTTTGACTCCCTCACCCTATCCACCAGCATCCTGCATTGTCAACCATGCCAGCATAGCAAAAACGTAATCCTTTGACTCCTTCACACCAACCACCAGCTTCCTCTTGGTGGTTAGGGTGAGGGAGTCAGAGGGTTAAGTTTTGGCAGTTGGTGAATAGGGTACGGGAGACAAAGGGTTAACTGCTATTTCGTGCTGTTTTTTTGTTTGTTTTTTGTTTTTGCTGGATTATAGAGAAGTATTTTGAGGACATTTTAATTTACAAAATGTTTTGTACAAAAAATCCGAGCTCTGTCTGTGATAAAGATGTTACTTTTACACTGTTGTTCTCGTTATGCTGCTGTTCCAGTTTTGAATACTTTTATCCGTGTTTTTTTTTTCATTTTTATTTTTTTATCAAACCTATACAGTGTTTTGATATGTGTGGAAAACTTCTGAAACTTTAGATTTGTGCTTTGTTTCCCCATTATGTTTTTTATGTTTTACGTTGTGTTACGTGTTTGCTACGCTTGTTTTAGTCGTGTATCATTCCTGGTTTTGTACCTTTTAAATGGGAGAATTATTTTCTGCGACTCTTACTATTTCGTTGTCAAATTTCTTACTTTTCTTCTCTTCTTTCTTTTTCTCTTAATTTACACTTCCTTTCCTCTTTCAAGTCTATCAGGTATTCTGTTCATCATTTGCCGAAAGAGAATTTTTTTATCAGAAAATTTATCACAAACAAATTACAAACTATATACTTTGTTCTGGCATACTTTCATATGAAATACATTTATTTTTTTCTACGTTATATCGGGTTTACATCTACTGACATCCCCACCCTTTGCCTTCTCTGTTTATTTACATGTATTCATTTTGCTTTTCTTAGGGATCATTGCACTGAGGCAGTTTTATTTGTACTTACATTTTTGCTGTCTGTCCAATTTTCGATGCCACGTTAATGGCAACAGAAAACTGGAGAAGTTCTCCACAATGCTATGATGATGATGATGATGATGGGGATGATAATCATGATGCCGCAGAGTTCCAGTCTGGATTGGGACTGCGTGACAGAGCTGCAGTCCACGCTTCCGTTCATAATATATACTGGTGTCGATCAGGCCTGAGAGATACTGACACCTGCAGTGTTGGTCAGGAAGGTCGAGCAACACTGTCAATGAAGCATCCGTAAAGTGGATTAGATTTGACTGTGCGGTCCAGTTGTCCTAACTAGTCCATCACCTTCACCTTCACCTTCACCTTCACATATTCTGGAGTCTTGACGACTGTTGGGGCGCCATAGAAGACTTGATAACCAGTTTCCTTCATTCCTCCCGGTTCTCAGACAGTCTTAGGCAGTTGCTGAGTGAGAGGCCAGTCCATTCACTGATGTAGTCCTCCAGTGTGAGGCCAGTCCATTCACTGATGTTGTCCTCCGGTGTGAGGCCAGTCCATTCACTGATGTTGTCCTCCAGTGTGAGGCCAGTCCATTCACTGATGTTGTCCTCCGGTGTGAGGCCAGTCCATTCACTGATGTTGTCCTCCAGTGTGAGGCCAGTCCATTCACTGATGTAGTCCTCCAGTGAGAGGCCAGTCCATTCACTGATGTAGTCCTCCAGTGTGAGGCCAGTCCATTCACTGATGTTGTCCTCCGGTGTGAGGCCAGTCCATTCACTGATGTTGTCCTCCTATCTATTTCTCTGTCTTCCTCTCCTCCTTCTGCCTCCCCGCACTGTTTCTTGTAGAATGGGTTTGTCAAGTCCTGTTGATGATCATGATACATGGCTATACCGTCTTATTTTTCTTCTTTTCACTGTGGACAACAAGTCTTCGTATGGTCCAATGGCTTGCCTTACTCTGGTCTGGACCTCCAAGTTGGTAATGTGGTCTTTGCATGAGATGCTAAGGATCTTGCGAAAGCATCTCATCTCTAATGCTTGAATCCTTCTCTTAAGTCCAGCTGTCATGAGTCTACGTCTCATTAGCATCGAGGACTCTGGCAATGACCAGGAAACGCATCAATTTGATCTTGACGAGCCCACAGCAAGTTAAAATCTGGAAAAGAGCCGGTTGTGGACGAAAAATCCCATGACAAATTTGACAATACTGATGGGATTCAAACTCACAACCGTCCAATCGTTAATCCGTCATACTAACTATTACACCACGGCTGCTTATTTTGTTTGCTTTATTCAAATCAGTGTAAATTTCAGCCGAGTGAATATCACCCACTTTTAGCATCTTTTCATTGGTAACTTCAGATTTTAAAAAAATGCGCTCGTATGTTAATTTTCTCTTTGAAATTAGTGTAATTGCATTGTATTATGTTATTCTTTAAAACTTGTCAATGAGCTTAGATGTTCATTTTCTCTTTGAAATTAGTGTATCGCATTGTTTTACATTATTCTTTGAATATGTCATTGTATTGTATTATGTTATTCTTTAAAGCATGTCAATGAGCTTGGATGTTCATTTTCTCTCTGAAATGATTGTATTGTATTGTTTTATATTATTCTTTGAAACATGTCAATGAGCTTGGATGTTCATTTTCTCTCTGAAATGATTGTATTGTATTGTATTGTTTTATGTTATTCTTTGAAACATGTCAATGAGCTTGGATGTTCATTTTCTCTCTGAAATGATTGTATTGTATTGTATTGTATTGTATTGCTTTATGTTATTCTTTGAAACATGTCAATGAGCTTGGATGTTCATTTTCTCTCTGAAATGATTGTATTGTATTGTATTGTATTGTATTGTATTGTTTTATGTTATTCTTTGAAACATGTCAATGAGCTTGGATGTTCATTTTCTCTCTGAAATGATTGTATTGTATTGTATTGTATTGTATTGTATTGTATTGTATTGTATTGTTTTATGTTATTCTTTGAAACATGTCAATGAGCTTGGATGTTCATTTTCTCTTTGAAATTATTGTATTGTATTGTATTGTATTGTATTGTATTGTATTATTCTTTAAACATGTCAATGAGCTTGAATGTTCAGTTCCCGTTGCAATTAGTGTATTGTATTGTATTTTGTTATTCTTTGAAACATATCAGTGAGCTTGGATGTTCATTTCCCTTTGAAATTAGTGTATTGTATTGTATTGTATTGTATTGTATTGTATTGTATTGTATTATGTTGTTGTTTGTGAAACACGTCAATGTGGTCAATTTGTGTACATTTACTGAAGATTAACAACTAGAATTATTTTACAACGTCAGGTTGACACAACCCTGATCCGTCCATTTACGAAGTAAATAAGCTGCTGAAGTGACTTTTACACTTTGTTTCAACTTATGATCTTTTTTGTTGTTAAATCAGCGATGTTTTTATGGCTCTGTATGTGTGATTCGACTGAAAGTGGTGCTCATGTTTTGGCAAAATGTTTCGGCTGGCCACCTACTGATTTTCATGACAACTTGGGTTTTCTTCTTTATTTCGTTTTATGCTTGTTGATTTTCATGACAACTTGGTTTTTCTTCTTTTATTTCGTTTAATGACTGTTGGTTTATTCCATTTTAGATATCTCTTCTTCTTCTTTCAGCCATCTAAAATCCGTTGCTGGGCACAGGCCTTCCCCAGCTGCTTCCACTCACTTCTTTCCAGCGCTTTTCCTCTCCAGTTCTTGTCAAACCCATCTAGGCGCCTCTCCATCTAGTTTTCTGTCTTCCTCTACTGCGTGTGCCGTCTCTTGGTATCCAGATGGCTTGTTTTTTTTGTTTTGTTTTGTTTTTTGTTTTTTGCTTTGTCCAACTAGTGTCCATTCTCCGGGTGAGATGTCCTGCCCAGTTCCATTTCAATTTGTCGATGGTTTCCAGGATGTCTCGCACTTTTTTTCTCTGATCCCCTGAGCCGCTTCGCGATCTTTCCAGGTGATACCAAGCATGATTCTTTCATTTTTAGATATTTACATAACTGTAGCGAGAGCATCGGTGAGATGCGTTGTTTGAGAAGAGCTGTCAACGAGACATGATCAGAAACACCAAGATCAGAGAAATGGTAGGAAACAGCACCAGTCCACCATCATAGTCATCAACAGAAAATTTAAGTGGTTTGGTCATCTGCCCGCAGTACAACCCTATCAGTGACCTCTACAAACATGCAACGAAAAGAGATGTAGATTTTAACCCTTTAGATTCCCTTACCCTATCCACCCACTGCAAAAACTTAACCCTTTGACACCTTTACCCTATCCACCAGCTTCCTCGGAAGGCACGAAATGGAGAAATGCTGTATGATATCAAGGTCTCTTTTACGCTGTCTATCCAGGTCTTCCTTGGTCTGCCTCTCCCAGTGGGAAGCTGGTGGATAAGGTAAGGGAGTCAAAGAGGTTAAGGTTTTGCTTTTGCTAACATGGCTGATAATGCAGGATCTTGGTGGAAAGGCTGCGGGAGTCAAAGGGTTAAAGGAGAGGCAGACCAAGGAAGACCTGGACAGACAGTGTGAAGGAGGCCTTGATCTCATACAGCATTTTTCCATATCATGCCTTCCCAACTCACTGCTGGCTGTCAACATTTTTGTCTTCCTGCGACAGCAAAAACAGTACTAAGCGGGACAGAAAAAAGAAAGGAAAACAAGAACGGTCATCATCACCATGTGCCCTGCCGCATGGCGTTGGCGATCATGGCCCTCCATACGAATCTAACCCTTGTCGCTACAAGCACATCTCCCACCCTCTCTGTCCTCAGCCAGTCTGCAAGTCCGTCCTATATTTTCTCCCTGGGTCTACCTGGTGCTCTCTTTCCCTCAAGCTTTCCTGTTGTGACCAGGTGCTCTAATTTCTCTTGCCTCATAAAATGTCCATATAAATGTAGCTTGTCTTTTCCTTCTCTTTTTATTAACGATCTTCTTGTGTCTGCCTCCTTCAAGAACGGTAGCATAACAAAACAAGAAGAGGAGGGAGAAAGTAATAAATATTGACGATAGTGTCATTATGAAATGAATTTGTTTCTTTGAAAAATCACTTCCTGCTGGGCATTTTTGTCTCTTCTGATATCCTTTCAGTTTTCGTTGTATTTATTTATTCATTTATTTATTTTTCGTTCTGAGGCATGTTTTTATTTTTCCGATTTGTGTATATTTACATTGTTTAGGCATTATGCCTCTGCACGATCTGCACAGAGTACTCCGTCTTTAGCTGTGTGTGTGCACACTATTTTTGTGTTTCCGGAAGCCACCGAACACTGACATGACTTACAGAATCTTTAACGCACGCATTTGATGTTTTCTGTGCATATATGCACACGAAGGAAGTTCAGGTACTAGAAGGTCTACCTACATATGTAGACTTGGGAAATCTGAAAAAAAGAAAGAAAAAAACTTCACTCCTAGCCCTGAGCATTTTTGTATTTCCATAATTCTGCGAACACTGACGTGACTTACAGAATCTTTAACGCCCGTATTTGATGTCCTCTGTGCATATACACACAAAAGACGTTCAGATACTAGAAGGTCTGCACATGCTGACTTGCGAAATCTGAAAAAAAAAGTCTTCACTCTTTACCCGCTAGGCGGAATCCAGGCAGGTTCAAACTCAACCCTTTCGATTGGAGGTGCAGCGTTCTAACCACTTGATTGTCACGTAGTAGAGATTCAAAGTGATTGTCATCAAAACACAAATAATTATCAGCGTAAAACGCAAGTGATTATTATAACACGCAAACGATTATAATCATAACCACACAAATTCCATCAACAGTTGCTGGATTTCACTGCCTGGAAATCATTATCATAATCATGTGCCATGCTCCATGGCGTTGGCGATCATGGCCCTCTGTACGAATCTATCCCTTGTCGCTGCAAGTACATCTCCCACTGTCTCTGTCCTCAGCCACTCTGCAAGTCCGTCCAATCTTTTCTGTCTGGTGCTCTCTTTCCTTCCACCTTTCCTGATGTGACTAGGTGCTCTAATTTCTATTGTCTCATAAAATGTCTTACGGATGTTGCTTGTCTTTTCGTAATGTTCTTTATCAATGTTCTTCTTGTGTCTCTCTCCTTCAAGACTGTCTCGTTTGCTTTCTTTGTTGTCCATGGAACTCTCAACGTTCTTCTCAGACATCACATCTCAGTTGCCTAAATCTTGTTCTGACTCTGCGTGTTGACTGTCCACGCCTCACATCCGCACAAGAGTATCGGTTCTATATAACATCCAAGAACTCTCTTCCTGATGTTAATTGATAGACATTTGTTGGCAAGAACGCTTTTCATTTTCTTGAATGTTGTTTTAGCTTTGCCGATTCTGCTGGCCATTTCTGATGTGCATCTGCCGTCTGATGAGATGACCGTTCCCAGATATTTAAACTTATCCACTTGTCTCAGTGTTGTGCCACTTGCTGCTATTTTGCGTCAGAGGATTTGTTGGTGTTTTTTTGTTTGTCTGATTTTCTTTTTTTCTTTTTTACTTACTGATTATCATGATTGCAGCAGGGCACATGATAATGATTATTATCATGATCAATATAACGTACAAACGATTCTGATCATAAACACAAATTCCATCAACAGTTGCTGGACTTCACTGCATGGAAATAGAATATCTAATAAAAGATCCTTGATCATCAGTCTTTGTATCTGTCATCAAGTGTCTTACTAGACGTATCCAAGCTGAACAGCTTTTTACCTCGAAATGTTTTCTTTTAGCCATTTGCTAGATTTTTCGATGAATATTTATGGAAATTGAACATATCAGATGACAAAAGGAGTACAAACTGTGTTGTAATTTTCAGACAAATAATGTTCCTTTATTGTGGTCCCTTGACTTTCTATAAAGTGTGATAGATATATGTATTGTGTCATATTGATGAAACTACCCATTCCGCATAATAAATAGCGATTTTTTCGACTGAATTTGGGGAATCTGGAAAAGTTCGTCTGTGATAATTGAAGTGATCAGAAGAAATGGACTGTGCGTGCATGCGTGCGTGCGTGCGCTGTGTGTGTGTGTATGTGTGCGTGCGTGTGTGTGTGTGTGTTTGTATGTGAGTGTGTATGTGTGTGTGTGTGAGTGTGTGTATGTGTGTGTATCTCTGTGTGTCTGTGTGTGTGTTCGTTCGTTCTTTAATTTAACGTCTGTTCACTATGAGTGATATTAGACGGTGATATTAGATATTAGATATTAGATATTAGACGGTGTGTGTGTATGTGTGTGTGAATGTGTATGTATGTGTGTCTGTGTGTGTATGTGTGTGTGTGTTTATGTATGTGTGTCTGTATGTGTGTTTGAGTGTATCTGGGTGTGTCTGTGTGCGCGCACATGCGAGTGCCTGTGCGTGTGCGCGCGTGTGTGGTGTGGTGTGGCGTGTGTATGTATGTATGTATATGTGTGTGTATGTATGTGTGTGCGTGGGCGCGCGCGCGTGTGTGTGTGTATGTGTGTACGTACATGCGAGTGTCTGTGCGTGTACGCGCGTGTGTGCGATGTAGTGTAGTGTAGTGAGAATGTGTGTATGTGAGTGTGTGTGTGTGTGTGTGTGTGTGTGTGTGTGCGTGTATATGTGTGCTTGTTTGTGTGTGTGTGTGTGTGTTATGTGTGTGTGTGTGTGAGTGTGTGTGTGCGTGTATATGTGTGCTTGTTTGTGTGTGTGTGTGTGTGTGTGTGTGTGTGTGTGTGTGTGTGTGAGAGAGAGAGAGAGAGAGAGAGAGAGAGTGTGTGTGTATGTGTGTGTGTTCGTCTGTATGTATGCGTGAGCGCGCGCGCGCGTGTGTGTGTTTGTGTTTGTGTGCCCACGCTCGCGCACGCGCGTGTGCTTATGTGATTCAGCACCACACCAAGAGATATCTCCAGTGTAATTACATTAAGACTTGGCTAGATAAAACTGTCCCTGTGTGATATCTTACCTCTTAGACCATGAGAACTGGTCTGGGTGCTAGTCTTTCACATGAGACGATAAACAGCAGTTCTGTCTGCAGCGTGGAGTTAGTCTACGTAAACTATTCCTGGGCAACGAAAGAACTATTCCTGGCAAAATTCTTGAGAGAAAGAAAAAAATCACTTTCACAGGGTAACAAAAAAAGTGATACTCCCATAAAGTTAAAAAAAAAACCCGAAGAAAATGAAAAACTAGGTGGCGCTGTACTATGGCAATGTGTTGACTCCAGGAGAGGACAATCCTTAGTTCTCGTAGAAATGTTTCTGTACGACGACAAAAAGAACAACAACAACAACAAAAATCTAACTCGATCTAATCGAGCAAAATCTACAGGACACCTACGGATATCTACAGATATCTCCAAAACATCTACAGAAATGTAGGGGACATAATTATACAGCAGTACAGGACATCTAAAGACATCTTCAGACATATCTCCAGGACATTTACAAACATACAGGGTAGAAAGAAACTCTAGGGAGAGCTAGACAAAGGTCTTCAGAGAAGTAACCCCCTTTAGACAAGTGTTTCGGCCCTGAACTCCTTACACTCTCGGGGGGCCGGGCCACATCCAGGTCATGACTCCTGGATGCCCTTCTGCTGTTGTCTATTTTTTTTTCCCACGCCGGGGAGCGAACCTGGGCGATTCTGCGCTTCAGAACTGCGGTACGCGGTTTTACCAATGTGCTAACGGGGCACACATCATCTGTAGGGGATTTAATCCTCATGAAGTTCACTTTTGGTTCCTCCTTGCCCAGATCCAGCTTGAGCTCCTTTCTGCTGCCTCTGCCATCGCTTTAAGGGCTCTAGTCCTCTTCTTCCCAGAAATGGCGAGTTGTTTCATGAGATCATAAGCGGAGTGCCCACAAACCCTCTTGCCCCGACCTCTATGGCGAAGATTTTGACCCGCAGACCTGCTTTCTTCAGGGTGCTGGCAAGACCGGCATATTTTTCGGTCTTGTAGATATGTGCTTCTTCCATTCTGCTTTCGTATGGTACAGTGAGTTCTATCAGAATCACTTGTTTCGAGCAGTCAGAGTGGAGAGCGATGTCTGGTCTCATGCCTGTCTTGCTGATGACATCTGGGTAATTTCTCCACTCTGGGAGGTCTGCTGTACACTCCCAGTCGACTGCTCCATCCAGAAGACCCTTTGGCAATGTGCTGGTTGTCATAGCAATTTCGGGCCAGACCTGTTTCCCTCCTGCTTTGTAGAACGTTGTCATAGCAATTGGTGCGTTTGGGGTCATGGTTTTTTCGCTAACCACGTCTGTGATCACTTTCAGAACTTGGTTGTGCCTCCATGTATACCTTCCTTGGGCTAGCGCTACTTTGCAAGAGCTTAGGACATGTTCCACTGTTTGTTTCTTCTGACAGAGCGGACATGCTGGGTCATCTGATTTCCCCCATTTCACTAAGTTTGCATTCGAGGGGAGCAGGTCATATACAGATCTGAGGAGGAAGCTTATCCTTAGAGGAGCCATGTGCCACATATCGTTCCAGCTGAAACTTCTTTGGAGTGCACTGTCCCATGTTGTCCATTGCCCCTGTTGACCTTGCTGGACTGCCTTCTGCACTCTTTTGACATCTTCTTCTTTCTTCAACTCCTGTATGATCATGTCTCTTTTTTCCTTCCTTTTGGCTTTGGACCACCACTGCATTTTTGTTGCTCCCAGTCCCTGTCTGTTGGTTTGCGTGTGTCCAATTATTTCTTTGATGCTGAGGTTTCTCTTGGCATTGTTTACAGCCTCTTGGACTTTCCATTTTTTGCCAGTTCTCAGCTTTGGCTGAACTGATCTCACGATATTGTCTTCTGATTCTTCCAGCATGCTCAACAGTCTTGCTTTTCCAACTTTGTATTCCTCCACTATGGATTTGAGAGGTAGCTTCAGCATTGATTGACGACAGTAGAATGCAACATCAGTGAGACCAGGTGGGACACCGAGCCATTTTCTTGTGTATTTGTTGATTTTGGCTTCCATTGCTTCCACTGTGCTGGTGCAAATGTCATAGATTAGCAGAGGCCACAGCAGCTTTGGTATCAGCATGAACTGTAGACACCAGACTTTGTATTTGCCTGGCAGTCCGCAGTTATCTATTTTCTTCAGGCCTTCTTCTGCTGTTTGCTTGGTTTCACATCCCCTTTGTGTGTCTTTCAGGGAGTCATCATACCATCTTCCGAGACTTTTTACTGGCTTTTCTGTGACAGTGGGGATGGCTTGGTTGGCTACCATGAATTTGACTGAATCTGCCACTTTTCCTTTTCGCAGTGAGAGACTTCGGGATTTCTTTGGTTTGAACCTCATTCTTGAAGAGGCCACCAGCTCATCCAGCTGCTTTAAGATTTGGTGTGTCTCTTCCTCATCCGTGGACAAGACTGTTGTGTCGTCCATGAAAGCTTTCAGAGGAGGCATCTGGTATCCATCTCCCAGATTCACTGGACCTGAACTCTTCATTGCAGCTTTCAAGATGACTTCCATTGCCAACACGAACAGTATGGGAGAGATTGCACAGCCCATTGCAATGCCCACCTCTAGGTCTATCCAGTCCGTGGTGTATTCTTTGGTAGAGAACCGCATTGAGAACCCTTGGAAATACTTCCTCAGCATTGTTCGGATGTTTTCTGGGATGTGATACATTTCAAGAGCCAGCTGGATCATATCGTGTGGAACTGATCCATATGCATTCGCCAGATCAAGCCAAACTACGTCAATGTTTCTCTTCTCTGTTCTTGCTTTTTGGATAGCATCCCAAATCAACGTGGCATGTTCCAAGCATCCAGGCATTCCTGGTATGCCTCCCTTTTGGACTGACATATCCAGATACTTGTTTTCAGTCAGGTATTTTGTCAATCTTGCTGCCATAACAGAGAAGAAGATTTTCCCCTCGACGTTCAGAAGTGATATTGGCCTGAACTGGTTGATGCTGCTGGAGTTCTGCTCCTTCGGAATGTACACTCCTTCAGCTCTCATCCATTGGTCGCTGATCTTCTGGTTCCTCCATGCTGATCGAATCATCTTGTGGAGCCACTCGAGCACTTTTGGGCATTTCTTGTAGAGCAGGTATGATATTCCGTTTGGTCCAGGTGCTGACTTGGCTCTGGCTTTCTTTACTACGTTCTTCACTTCATCCAGTGTTGGTGGTTTGTTATTGAATTTTCCTTCTGGCGCTGTAGGCCAAACCAGATTCTGGATTTCAAGTGGTGCCTCGCGCTGAGAATAGGAATATGTTTCCCTGAGATGCTGCTCTAGGGTTTCCTTGCCCACTGTGAGAGTCCCTGATTTGGGTTGTTCAAACAGCTTTCTTGCAAAGTCAAAGGGATCTTTGAAGAAACGATCTTGAGTCTTCTTCTTTTTGCTCTTTCTTCGCCTTGCTGATTCCACTTTACTGAGAGCATTGTGTTTGGCTTTCAGATCTTTCCAGAGTTCCAGGAGCCCTTGCTTCTCGAATTCTGAGGCAGTTTTCATTCGCTTTTTAAGCTTCCTTTTCTCCCCCTCCCCGGATGCTCTCCATCTGTTGCTGTCTTCTGGATTTCTGGGGAGGCGTTTTTGTCTTTGGCTGCTTCACTCCATAAGTGTCCCTGCAGATAGAGTATATGATGTCTCCGTATGTGTCAAGTTTGTGTTCCAGCGTACTGTTCCCTATTAGCGCATTCAGCTTAAGGACAAGTTCCTCATCTAATTTCTCCCATTGTTCTTTTGCACCGGCAGGCGGCAAATTGAGTTTTTCACGTTTGGCGTTAAGAGCTTGTGCAAAATCCGCACCAGAACCATCAGCGTGGATGTCCTTGGCACTATGGTTTAAATCCTGGCCTTGGTCATCCAACGTCTCACCTGCTATCGCAGTGCGCTGCTGCTGGTTCGTATGAGTCTTCAAACAGCCCATTTTTGTCCTGTGGATCTTCATGCCGCGTTTGGTGGTGAATCTCCTTCCACACGCACACGGAAATTCCATCTGGTCATTAATCATGATCCGTTGTGCGTTTCCAGTCGTGATGGAGTCAGTGCCGATGGATTCATCATTCTCTCCCCCTTTCGGTGAATCCTGGTGAATACAGGTTATCTACAGACATCTACAGGATACCTGGAGACGTATACAGGACATTTACATACATGTGTACATCTACAAGACATCTCCAGACATCTACAGACATCTACAGTACATCTACGGGACATCTACAGGACATCTCCAGACATCTACAGACATCTACAGGACATCTACAGACATCTACATGCAGCTGCAGGACATCTACAGACATCTTCAGGACATCTACAGACATCTACATGCAGCTGCAGGACATCTACAGAATATCTCCAGACATCTGCAGGATATCTACAGACATCTACATATCTCAGACATCTATAGGACATTTACAGACATCTACAGACATCTACAGACATCTACAGGCATCTACAGGACATCTCTTACAGACATCTACATACGACTCTACAGACATCTACAGGACATTACAGACATCTACAGGAATCTACAGGAATCTACAGACATCTACAGACATCTACAGACATGTACAGGACATCTATAGACATCTACAGGACATCTACAGACATCTACAGGACATCTACAGACATCTACAGACATCTACAGACATCTACAGACACTACAGACATCTACAGACACCTACAGACATCTACAGGACATCTACAGACATCTACAGACACCTACAGACATCTACAGGATATCTCCAGACATCTGCAGGACATCTCCAGATATCTACAGACATCTACAGACATCTACAGACACCTACAGACATCTACAGGACATCTACAGGATATCTCCGGACATCTACAGACACCTACATACATCTACAGACACCTACAGACATCTACAGGACATCTACAGACACTACAGACATCTACAGACATCTACAGACATCTACAGACACTACAAATACCTACAGACATCTACAGGATATCTCCAGACATCTGCAGGACATCTACAGACATCTACAGGAATCTACAGACAGCTACAGACATCTACAGACATCTACAGACACTACAGACATCTACAGGACATCTACAGACATCTACAGACATCTAAAGGATATCTACAGGACATCTACAGACATCTACAGGATATCTACAGACATCTACAGACAGCTGCAGACATCTACAGACATCTACAGACATCTACAGGATATCTACAGACATCTACAGGACATCTACATACATCTACAGACATCTACAGACAGCTGCAGACATCTACAGGATATCTATATACATCTACAGACATCTACAGGACATCTACAGACATCTACAGGATATCTACAGACATCTACAGACATCTACAGGATATCTACAGATATCTACAGACATCTACAGACATCTACAGACATCTACAGAATACAACATCTACAGGATATCTACATACATCTACAGGACATCTACAGACATCTCTCAGGACATCTACAGACATCTACAGACATCTGACAGACATCTACAGACATCTACAGGACATCTACAGACATCTACAGGATTCTACAGACATCTACAGGACATCTACAGGACATCTACAGACATCTACAGGATATCTCCAGACATCTCCAGACATCTACAGGACATCTGTAGACATCTACAGGATATCCACAAGACATCTACAGACACCTACAGACATGTACAGGACATCTACAGATATGTACAGGACATCTACAGACATCTACAGACATGTACAGGACATCTACAGGACATCTACATACACCCACAGGACATCTACAGGACATCTACATACATCTATCGACATCTACATGACATCTACAGACATGCACAGGACATCTGCATACATCTACCGACATCTACAGGACATCTACAGACATCTATACGATATCTCCAGACATCTACAGGACATTCTACTCAGGGACATCTACGGACATCTACAGGACATCTACAGACATTCTACAGGACATCTACAAGACATCTACAGACATCTACAGGACACCTACAGACATCTACAGGACATCTACAGGACATCTACGGACATCTACAGGACATCTAAGGACACCTACAGACATCTACAGGACACCTACAGACATCTACAGGACATCTACAGGACATCTCCAGACATCTACAAGCATCTACGGGATATCTCCAGGACATTTTCAGGACATCTACAGACATCTATAGGACATCTACAGACATCTACAGGATATCTCCAGACATCTGTAGCACATCTACAGACACATACAAGACATCTACAGACATCTACAGGACATCTACAGACATCTATAGGACATCTACAGGACATCTACAGTATATATGCAGACATCTGTAGCACATCTACAGACACCTACAAGACATCTACAGACATCTATAGGACATCTACAGGATATCTACATACATCTGTAGCACATCTACAGACACCTACAAGACCTCTACAGACATCTACAGGACATTTACAGACATCTACAGGACATCTACAGACATCTACAGGATATCTACAGGACATCTACAGGATATCTACAGGACATCTACAGATATCTACAGGACATCTACAGACATCTACAGGACATCTACAGACATCTACAGACATCTACAGAAATCTACAGACATCTACAACATCTACAGACATCTACAGGATATCTCAGACATCTCCAGGACATCTACAGACATCTACAGGATATCTACAGGATATCTACAGACATCTACAGGACATCTACAGACATCTACAGACATCTACAGGACATCTACAGGATATCTACAGACATCTACAGGACATCTACAGAACATATACTACAGACATCTACAGGACATCTACAGGATATCTACAGACATCTACAGGCATCTACAGACATCTACAGGATATCTACAGGATATCTACAGGACATCTACAGGGCATCTACAGGGCATCTACAGGACATCTACAGGATATCTACAGGACGTCTACAGACATCTACAGGACATCTACAGACATCTACAGGACATCTACAGGATATCTACAGGACATCTACAGACATCTACAGGACGTCTACAGACATCTACAGGACGTCTACAGACATCTACAGGACATCTACAGACATCTATAGACATCTACAGGATATCTACAGGACATCTACAGGGCATCTACAGACATATCCAGAACATCTACAATCATCTACAGACATCTACAGACATCTATAGACATCTACAGACATCTACAGGACATCTATAGTCATCTACAGTCATCTACAGACATCTACAGGACATCTACAGGACATCTACAGACATTTCCAGAACATCTACAGACATCTACAGGACATCTACAGACATCTACAGGACATCTACAGACATCTACAGGAAATCTACAGACATCTATGGGACATCTGCAGATATCGACAGACATCTACAGGACATCTACAGACATCTACAGGATATCTACAGACATCTACAGGACATCTACAGACATCTACAAACATTTACAGGACATCTACAGTTCATCTTCAGAAATCTACAGGACATCTACAGACATTCACAATCGGATCTGTATAACAATAAAACAGAAACATTGCCATGTCAACACATTTTAATGCATTACAAATATATGGGATACATGTATACAGCAATACATCAATGCTGAATAAACATAGTTCATCAAAAATAACAACAAATATCTCTTTCCATTTATTGGTGGTAACCACGCACAAGTGAATACACCCTCATATAAACACACACACACACACACACACACACACACACACACACACACACACACACACACACACACACACACACACACACACACACACACACACGCACACATCTCTCTCTCTCTCTCTATATATATATATATATATATTATACATATACATATATATATACATATATATATATATATATATATATATATATATATATATATATACACATATATATACATGCATATTGCATGAGGGGATTTCATTGGGGTTTTTTTTGTGTGTTTTTTTTTTTTACTGATTACCTTGACTTCAGTCTTCTTGCTGTTTAGCTCCAACCCTTTATTTTTGTTTTGTATTTCTATTATATTCACAAGGTTTTGTAGGTTGTTTTCATTTTTTGCAATTAGCACGATGTCATCTGCGTATGGAATGTTATTTATCATTTTTCCTCCAACCTTTTTCCCGGGCATTCTTCTAGGTTTCTCATGATATTTTTCCTGTAAAGTGAAAAAAAGTTGGTGACAGAACACAACCTGCTGACCCATCTTTTGATATTTTAGAAAGAGCTTATATCGTTTTCTATTCTCATTGCAGCTGTTTGTTCCCAACACATTTTTCTGATTATTCGTAGATCTTTTCCATCAATATTGTATCTTTCTAGTTGGTTGATCTATGCTTCATGTCTTAGCTGATCGAAAGCCTTGGTATAATCAACAAAGCATAAACTTAAATCCTTATTCAACTCGACTGACCTCTCTATGATAGTTCTTAGGATGTATATGGCATTAATACTTCCTTTCCCTTCAACAAATTCACACTGTTCTTCTGCTATTTCTCTTTTGATTCTATTCCTCGTCCTCATCATGATTATTGTTAATAGGATTTTTGTTACATGACTCATCAAACTGATTGTATGATGGAGTTCGCATTCTATAGCCCCTGTTTTCTTTGGACGTGCAATGAAAATTGATTTTGACATTGGGGATTTTTTCGGTGTCATAAATTTTCATTTAGGAGGACTGTTATTTTTTCAATACCTAATTCCTCCAGGGCTTATATCATCTCTGTAGTAATGTTGTATGGTCCTGGGGGCTTTTCCTGGTTTCATCTTTTCCAATGCTGCTCTAACTTCATCTTTCCTTATGGGTGGCCCTGCAACAATCTTTCTTATAATGTGTTCTTCGTTGCTGTCATCGTCATTGTTTAGGTGCTTTGAAAGTAAGAAAAAAAATTGCTATGGAGTTCTTTGAAAGTAAGAAAAGAAATGCTATGGAGTTCCCTGTTGATGAACCAAAACCAGAGACAGATTACTTTCCGCAAGTTGTTTACCAGAACCGAGGTATGGTTAAGAGAGAAGGTCCTTCAGACATGAAAGCTATATAAGGTTTGTTGGGCAAGTTGAGTTCTGACATACATGTTGACATGGTATTCCAACTCAGACACTATAAGCAGACCATGGCAATTTTATACTTACTTCTCGCTTGGACTGAAAGTCAACTAACTTCTTTGAAATACTGGACAGATCGATCGATAACTGATCATGATTGAACGTGATTGGACCGAAACATAAGATTTATAACACATCTTGAATGAAAAGGATTGGAAAGAATGAACAGATCGATAGTTATTGCTATTTTTGTTTAGAGCTCAGCCGACTGCGTACAGCCATATCAGGGCTATAGCCGTTTAAAAACATGCACAGTACTTCAACAGGAAAAATGGAAAAAAAATGAAGTACACATAACAAGCATACACTAAGGGCACTATTGCATACGTAAAACGGGCCTAAATTACCTAAAATTGCTTCCGCATATCTAATATTAATAATTAATAATAATTACAATATTTATATAGCGCAAAATCTTGACAAAATCAAATCTAAGCGCTGAAACAGACACACACACACGCACGCACGCACACACACGCACGCACGCACGCGCACACACACACACACAACACACGCGCACGGCTATAAATGGGGAGAAAGAATAAAAGCAATGGAAAATTATAGAGAGCATATTATATACAATTATATATTACAATGTGATTCCCCTCCGAGTGGAGACAGGCTGCAGAGGGGATTGAGTGAGGTCAGGATTTTATGCAGAGGAGAAAAGGTGAGTTTTGAGAGCGGACTTGAAGGAGACAAAAGTAGGTTGCTGACGGACTGAGAGAGGAAGTTTGTTCCAGGAGAGTGGACCAGAAACAAAGAAGGCTCGTGGACCATAGGTATTGAGCTTAGTGCGTGGAAAGCGAAAAGTCAGAGGATCGGAGGCAGAGCGGAGGGTACGTGAGGGAACATAGATCTCAAGTAGGCTTGACAGGTAATCGGGGCCTGCGTTATTGAGGCTTTTGTAGCACATGGTGTCTAGTTTGTACTGTATGCGCTTTGATACTGGGAGCCAGTGAAGTTGTGCCAGGAGAGGAGATATGTGGTCAGCTTTTTTCTTTTTGAGTACAAGGCGTGCAGCATTGTTTTGAATGCGCTGTAGGATGTGAATGGTGGAGGCAGGAAGACCGGACAGGAGTGAATTGCAATAGTCAATGCGAGACATTATGAAGGAGAGAACGAGTTTTGCAGTTGTTTCCACACAGAGATACTTCCTGATCAGGCTTATACGATGGAGGTGATAGTAGCAAGATCTGGCAGTTTGAGAAACAAAGTTGTTCATGGAGAGGGTAGAGTCAATGCAGACACCAAGGTTTTTAGCTGAAATTGGGACTGATGTGTTACATAATGGGAGAGAAAGAGGAGGCAACTGAGAAAGTTTCTGACGGGTGCCAATGAGGATAGCTTCTGTCTTGTCGTCATTAAGCTGAAGTTTGTTGTATGTCATCCAATTTTTAATGTCCGAGTAACACTCAGTGGTGCGAGTCAGGAAGGCGCTGTATATTGTCAGGTGAGTCACTGTCTTGAAGTTGGATGTTATCAGCATAGAAGTGGTGTTTTATAGAGTGGGAGTTGATGATGGTGGACAGGGGGGAGGTGTAAAGAGTGAAAAGAACAGGGCCAAGGACAGATCCTTGTGGAACACCACAGGTCAGGTATGCAGGTTGAGAGTAAGTGCCATTGATGAGAACAGTTTGTTTTCTGTTTGACAGATATGAAGTGAACCAGGAGAGAGCAATGTCAGAGATGCCAAAAGTATGATGAAGTCTAGAAAGGAGAATACCATGATCAATGGTATTGCAGACAGATCAAGGAGTGTGAGGAGAGAGACTTTGCCAGTATCAGTTGCAAGGAGGAGATTGTTGAGAATGTGTAGCAAGGCAGTTTCAGTGCTATGGCACTGGCGGTAGGCTGACTGGAAAGGATTGAGGAGATTGTTGGCAGACAGGTGAGAGTTCAGTTGGTTGAGGACAACTTTTTCAAGGAGTTTTGACAAGAAAGAGAGATTAGAGATCGGCGGATAATTTTTCAGTTCATTTGGGTCTAAATTGTATTTCTTGAGGAGAGGGTGAACAATAGCAGACTTGAAAGAATCTGGGACAGTTCCAGTTTGGAGAGAAGTGTTGATGATGTCAGTGATGAATGGGAGGAGAGTAGGGAGACAGTCAGAGTAGAGAGAACCTGGAAGAGGATCCAGTTCGCAGGTTTTGAACGACATGGATCTGATTGTGTTGAGAATATCTCATTTCCCTAGAGCCAAAAATGCACTTAATACATGTACCCAATAATCATTCCTAAGAGAAAATACGTCAGACTTTATCAAACGCATATAGGTGAATGGACCAGCAAGGCCGAAAATGTTAGAAAGAAATGGCTAAAAGCAAAAGAAGAAGAAAGAAACAAAGAGAGTGACAGAAAAGAGTGAATTTCTTGCAGAGAATTTCTGGAAGGTGGGGATACTATTTACATTGAAAGAGCCCTCGGCATCCCCACGGGGGGAACATATCGATAATTGATCTTGATCGAAAGTGATTGGAAAGAATAGACTGATTGATACGTGACTGAAAGGGATAGGAGGGAATAGACATATCGATTACTTATCCTGATTAAAATTGATTGGAAATGATGGAAAGATCGATAACTGATAGAAAGTGATAAGAAGAAGGAATAGACGGATCGATAACTACTCCTGATTAAAAGTGATTGGAAAGAATGGACAGATCGATAACTGGTCAAACGTGACGAGAAGAAATGAACAGATCGATAACTAAACTTGATTGAAAGTGATTAGAAAGAATAGACAGCTCGATAACTGATCGAACGTGATAGGATGGAATGGAGAAATCGATGACTAGTCCTAACCGAAAGTGATTGCCAAGAATGGACAGATCGATAACCGCTCCTGAAAGTGATTGCTCTGACCTATAACTAATCCTAATTATTGACTTTTGCCTGATCGGTTTTTAATCCAATCGATAATTCCGGTCTGACATTTTTCTGACCGTGCTATTTATATTTATTAGTAGTATTATTATATTGTTTTTTTTCGTTTGTTTCTCTCTCTGTCTCTGTCTGTCTGTCTGTCTGTCTCTCTCTCTCTCTCTCTGTCTTTCTCTCTCCCCTCCTGCTCTCTCTTTCTCTCGCTTTCTTTCTCTCTCTCTTTCTCTCTGTCCCCTTCTCTCTCTCTCTCTCTCTCTCGCTCGCTCGCTCGCTCTCTCTCTCGTACGGGGAGGGGTGTTTGCAGACGAATATAATTTGAAACGATGAAAGTGGTATGCAGAACAAAATCAGTACATTGAACACTTTAGCAGGGTGGGGGTGTGGGGTGTGGGGGAAGTGTAGTGCTGGTGTTGGTGGTGGAGGGGAGTAAGTCGCGAAAGGGAGGCCTCCAAAAACTTGTGGTCAAGCCACATGAATCTTCAGCCTATTCATAAGTACATTGGATTTTTTAAAGAGTAGAAATTGACGAAGGGGAAGAAGAAGAAGAAGAGGAGGAGGAAGAGGAGGGGAGGAAAAAAGAAGAAAAAGAAAAGAAGACAAAAAAAGAGGAAAAGGAAGAAGAAGAAGAGGAAGAGAAGTAGAAGGAGGAAGAGAAGGAGGAGTAGGAGTAAGTTGAAGAAGAAAAAGAAGAAGAAGAGGAAGAGGGAAAGAAGAAGAAGAAGAAGAAGAAGAAGGAGGAGGAGGAGAAGAAGAAGAAGAAGAAGAAGAAGAAGAACAAGAACAAGAACAAGAAGAACGAAAAGAAGGGATTGTGAATTGAAGACGATTCACATGAGAAACAGAAAGCAGAATCGGCCAGACTAAAACAGCATTCAAGAAAATGAAAAGCAATCTTATCAACCAATGCCTATCAATTAACATCAGGAAGAGAGTTCTTCAATGTCATATAGGACCGACATTGTTGTATGGATGTGAGGCGTGGGCTGTCAACACGCAAAGTCAGAACAAGATTGAGGCAACTGAAATGTTGTTTCTAAACAGAATGTTGAGAGTTCCATGGGCAGCAACGAAAACAAACGAGACAGTCATGAAGGAGGCAGACACAAGAAGAACATTAATGAAGAAGATTAGGAAAAGACAAGCAACACTCACAGGACATTTTATGAGGAAAGAGAAATTAGAGCACCTGGCCACAACAGAAAAGGTGGAGGGAAAAAGAGCACAAGATAGACCTTGAGTGGCTGAGGACAGAGAGGGTGGGAGATGTACTTCAGCAGCGACAAAGGATAGATTCACATGGTGGGCCATCATCGCCAACGCCATGCGACACGGCAAATGATGATGATGATGATGATGATGATGATGATGATGATGATGATGATGATGATGATGATGTTGATGATTATGAGTCGGTCCTATGGGTATGGCTGACCAACAGTGGCATTCAACTGCAGCGCGTATCTTTCGAAATGTTTGACGATCCAAAGGTATGAACAGCTGTATCAAATTATAGACATGTTTGATGACCCTAAGGGTATGGCTGGCCAACAGTCCACAAAAAACTGCTGCATTAAATGTTTGAAATGTTTAATATTCTAAGGGTATGGCTGGCCAACAGTCTTAAAAAAAACAAAAAAACAAAAACTACTTTATTAAATTTTTGAAATGTTTGATATTCTAAGGGTAACAGTCTACATAAAAACAAAAGCTGCTGCATTAAATTTCCAAAATGTTTGATGTTCTTAAGGGTATGGTTGTCCAACAATCTAAAAAAACAAAAACTGCTGCATTAAATTTTTGAAGAGTTTGATATGCTAAGGGTATGGCTGGCCAACAGTCTCAATAAACTGCTGTATTGCGTTTTCGAAATGTTTGATGATCTAAGGATATGGCTGCCAACGTTCTCAAAAAAATGCTGCAATGAATTTCCAAAATGTTTGATGATGTGAGGGTATGGCTGGCCAACAGTCTCAAAAAAACTGCTGCATTAAATTCTCGAAATGTTTGATGATCTTAAGGATACGGCTGGCTAACAGTGTTGTTAAACTGCTGCATTAGGTTCTGGAAAGTTTTGATGATGTCCTGAGCAAAGTGCCACAAATACTGATCCTGCTTTTCGGTTGCTGCAGGCTTGCTGACGATAATCCTGTAATGGTGTAGTAATCCTTGGTTCGGGTCCATCGCACACAATTTGTATCCTGAAGAGAAAAAAAAAAACCCGTTGAAAATAAGATGGTCAAGCCATTTTAACAATCTTCTTTTTAACACACACACAAAAATGTATTACAGAAAATCCAGATTTTGTACTCGTCAGTAACACTGTGTGCAACTGCCCATGAGCTCTATTGTAAATGGTCAAGCCATTTTAACATTCTCCTTTTTAACACATAAAATGTCACAGAAAATCCAGATTTTGTACTCGTCATTAACACTGTGTGCAACTGCCCATGAGCTCTATTGTAAATGGTCAAGCCATTTTAACATTCTCCTTTTTAACACATAAAATGTCACAGAAAATCCAGATTTTGTACTCCTCAATAATACTATGTGCAGTGGCCTTTGAGCTGAGTTGTGACAGCGTAATGTGCTCATCACGCAGGGGTTGTGGTTGTGGGTTCAATCCCCCAGGGCGAGCCACTCCTTTTCAAGTCTGCAGGCTGATTGGTGGTTCTTTATGATAGAGTCGTGGGATCAAGACCTGATATCTCGAGTTCAAGCCCAGCCCGCAACATTAACACGCCTCTGTTCGCTGCCCAATTATTTTTTATTATTAAGGATCATCACACTCAGGGATATTACATTTGTGCTCACCTTTTTTCTCTTCTTTTGGTTTTTTTTCCATTTTTTACGCCATCTTAATGGTCACAGAAGCTGGCACCGTTTTTTATTTCTGCGATGCGATGATGATGATATCGACGAGGATGATAATCATGATGCCATGGAGTTCCATCTAGGATTGAGACTGTGTGACAGAGCTGTACTCAACGCTTACTATCACAATATATCCTGGCGTCAACCAGTCCCGAAAGATACAGACACCTGCGGTGCTGGTCAGAAGATTTGAGCAACACCCTCAATGACGCATCCGTGAAGTGGATGAGAATCGACTGTGTG
>JAPXFY010000031.1:34845050-34847550 GCA_030674185.1 Monoplex corrugatus
TAGCAATGAGAAGACCCTGCCGGCAAGGTAAGATTCTTATTGTGATTGTTGTTTAACCCCTAAGATTGTTATTGTGATTGTTGTTTAACCCCCTTCCATTCTCCCATAGCGACATCGTTCCATTTGGAACTATAAAATCTTATCAATAAAAAGGCTGCATGTTATACATCAGTTGAAACCGCAAACATATCTGAGTGTTATGGTGTTTAGTTTGATAATATGATTTGATAATGTAAGTTAATATTTGACGAAATGGCATGCTTTCCGGTAAATGTACTGTCAGTTTCGTGAAAAATCATAACAAATCTCAGAATGGAAAAGAGTTAAAGCCCAGCCGACTACGTAGAGCTATATCAGGGCTATAAACAGTTTCAAAGCATACACAATACTTCAACAAGAAAGATAAAAAAAAAAGGAAAGAAAATTAAGTACGCATATCAATCCATTCGCGCTCATAATCTAGGGAGATGCCCCTGGCGTTGACCATTCTGTTCAATTTATCGCACAGGGGATTTAAAAAAATCATACCTGAATACAAATTTAAACATAACTAAAGACACCAAAACGTATACAAAAACGGGCCTAAATTACCCATAATTGCTTTCTCATATCTCATTTCCCTAGAGCCAAAAATGCACTTAATACATGTACCCAACTATCAAGCCTAAGAAAAAGTACGTAAATCTTTATTGAACACATACAGGTGAATGGACCAGCAAGGCAGAAAATGATAGGAAGAAATGACAAAAAGCAAAGGAGGAAGAAAGAAACAAAGACAGTGACAGAAAAGAGGAAATTTCCAGCACAGAATTTCCAGAAGGTGGGGATACTGTTTATACTGAAAGAGCCCCCGGAATCCCACGGGAAAAGATAAATGATGGCAGTGTAAGTTGCCTTTGTGTTTAACGATGACACCGTCTTCCATTGTGAAATAAACATGTAGATTAGCTAACATGTATAGGACATTTATAAGACATTTTATGAGGCAAGAGAAATTACAGCACCTGGTCACAACAGGAAAGCTGGAGGGAAAGAGAGCACAGGCAGACCCAGGGAGAAAATATTGAACGGCTGGACTTGCAGAGTGGCTGAGGACAGAGAGGGTGGGAAAATTGACTTGCAGTGACAAGGGATAGATTCCGTGTGGTGGGCCATGATCGCCAACACATTCGGCAGGGCACGTCATGATGATAATGATGATGATGATGATGATGATGATGATGATGATGATGATGATGATGATGATGATGATGACAACAGGAAAGCTGGAGGGAAAGAGAGCACAAAGTAGACCCAGGGAGAAAACATTGAACGGCTGGACTTGCAGAGTGGCTGAGGCAGAGCAGGTGGGAGATGTACTTCCAGCGACAAGGGATAGATACGTGTGGAGGGCCGTGATCGCCAACACATTCAGCAGGGCACATAATGATGAAGATGATGATGGCTGGCTAATACTACTTCCGCTTTGCCGTCCAATTCATAGCATGCTATATTCTTGCCCTGGCCACTCGCTATCTCGCCACTTGTACGCTTACATGCTAGCGTGTAAGAAACGGGATTGTGATTCTTCCTCTTCATCATCATCATATTCCCTCCCGAGTGGCGTTGGCGATCATGGCCCTCCATATGCATCTATCCCTTGTCGCTGCAAGTGCATCTTCCACCCTCTCTGTCCCCAGCCACCATGCAAGTCCGTCCAATATTTTCTCCCTGGGTCTACCTGTTGTTCTCTTTCCCTCCAGCTTTCCTGTTGTGACCAGGTGTTCTAATTCCCCTTTCATCATAAAATGGCCCGTAAATGTTGCTTGTCTTTTCCTAATCTTCTTTATCAATGATCTTCTTGTGTCTACCTCCTTTAAGACCGTTTCATTTGTTTCCTTTGCTATCCATGGAACTCTCAATATTCTTCTTAGAAACCATATTTCGGCTACCTCAAATTTGTTCTGGCTTTGCGTGCTGACTACCCTTCACAACTGTATAACAGTATCGGTTCTATATAACATTCAAGAACTCTCTTCCTGATGTTAATTGAAGGCAGTTGGTAAGAACGCTTTTCATTTTCTTGAATGCTGTTTCGGCTTGGCCGATTCTGCTGGATATTTATGATGTGCATCTGCCGTCTGGTGAGATGACCGTTCCCAGATAGTTAAACATACACACATGTCTCAAAGTTGTGCCATTTGCTGTTATTTTGCATGAGGGGATTTCATGTGTTTTTTTTACTGATTACCATGACTTCAGTCTTCTTGCTATTTAGCTCCAACCCTTTATTTTTGCTTTCTATTTCTATTATATTCTCAAGGTTTTGTAGGTCCCTTTCATTTTCCTCAATTAGCACGGTGTCCTTTGCGTATCGAATGTTGTTTCAAAGTTTTTACTCCTACCTTTATCCGAGTACATTCTTCTAGTTTTCTCATGATGGTTTCGCTGTAAAGTTCAAAACAAATCTGGTGACAGAACGCAACCCTGCCTGACCCCTCTTTTAACAGTTTGGAAAGAG
>JAPXFY010000031.1:34860050-34872550 GCA_030674185.1 Monoplex corrugatus
TCAGGATTTTATGCAGAGGAGAAAAGGTGAGTTGACTTCCGGGAATAGTTCGGAGGACATTCGGGAAAGACCGAAGGACACTGGGAAAGACTAGATCTGCGGGCTTTGTGGGTTGGCTTCCCACCTTGCCTTTGATAACATGCCACGAGTTTTCCAAATGAAAGATGCTCCCAGGATTCACCGAAAGGGGGAGAGAATGATGAATCCATCGGCACTGACTCCATCACGACTGGAAACGCACAACGGACCATGATTGATGACCAGTTGGAATTTCCGTGTGCGTGTGGAAGGAGATTCACCACCAAACGCGGCATGAAGATCCACAGGACAAAAATGGGCTGTTTGAAGACACATACGAACCAGCAGCAGCGCACTGCGATAGCAGGTGAGACGTTGGATGACCAAGGCCAGGAATTAAACCATAGTGCCAAGGACATCCACGCTGACGGTTCTGATGCGGATTTTGCACAAGCTCTTAACGCCAAACGTGGAAAACTCAATTTGCCGCCTGCCGGTGCAAAAGAACAATGGGAGAAATTAGATGAGGAACTTGTCCTTAAGCTGAATGCGCTAATAGGGAACAGTACGCTGGAACACAAACTTGACACATACGGAGACATCATATACTCTATCTGCAGGGACACTTATGGAGTGAAGCAGCCAAAGACAAAAACGCCTCCCCAGAAATCCAGAAGACAGCAACAGATGGAGAGCATCCGGAGGGAGAAAAGGAAGCTTAAAAAGCGAATGAAAACTGCCTCAGAATTCGAGAAGCAAGGGCTCCTGGAACTCTGGAAAGATCTGAAGGCCAAACACAATGCTCTCAGCAAAGTGGAATCAGCAAGGCGAAGAAAGAGCAAAAAGAAGAAGACTCAAGATCGTTTCTTCAAAGATCCCTTTGACTTTGCAAGAAAGCTGTTTGAACAACCCAAATCAGGGACTCTCACAGTGGGCAAGGAAACCCTAGAGCAGCATCTCAGGGAAATATATTCCGATTCTCAGCGCGAGGCACCACTTGAAATCCAAAATCTGGTTTGGCCTGCAGCGCCAGAAGGAAAATTCAATAACAAACCACCAACACTGGATGAAGTGAAGAACGTAGTAAAGAAAGCCAGAGCCAAGTCAGCACCTGGACCAAACGGAATACCATACCTGCTCTACAAGAAATGCCCAAAAGTGCTCGAGTGGCTCCACAAGATGATTCGATCAGCATGGAGGAACCAGAAGATCAGCGACCAATGGATGAGAGCTGAAGGAGTGTACATTCCGAAGGAGCAGAACTCCAGCAGCATCAATCAGTTCAGGCCAATATCACTTCTGAACGTCGAGGGGAAAATCTTCTTCTCTGTTATGGCAGCAAGATTGACAAAATACCTGACTGAAAACAAGTATCTGGATATGTCAGTCCAAAAGGGAGGCATACCAGGAATGCCTGGATGCTTGGAACATGCCACGTTGATTTGGGATGCCATCCAAAAAGCAAGAACAGAGAAGAGAGACATTGACGTAGTTTGGCTTGATCTGGCGAATGCATATGGATCAGTTCCACACGATATGATCCAGCTGGCTCTTGAAATGTATCACATCCCAGAAAACATCCGAACAATGCTGAGGAAGTATTTCCAAGGGTTCTCAATGCGGTTCTCTACCAAAGAATACACCACGGACTGGATAGACCTAGAGGTGGGCATTGCAATGGGCTGTGCAATCTCTCCCATACTGTTCGTGTTGGCAATGGAAGTCATCTTGAAAGCTGCAATGAAGAGTTCAGGTCCAGTGAATCTGGGAGATGGATACCAGATGCCTCCTCTGAAAGCTTTCATGGACGACACAACAGTCTTGTCCACGGATGAGGAAGAGACACACCAAATCTTAAAGCAGCTGGATGAGCTGGTGGCCTCTTCAAGAATGAGGTTCAAACCTAAGAAATCCCGAAGTCTCTCACTGCGAAAAGGAAAAGTGGCAGATTCAGTCAAATTCATGGTAGCCAACCAAGCCATCCCCACTGTCACAGAAGAGCCAGTAAAAAGTCTCGGAAGATGGTATGATGACTCCCTGAAAGACACACAAAGGGGATGTGAAACCAAGCAAACAGCAGAAGAAGGCCTGAAGAAAATAGATAACTGCGGACTGCCAGGCAAATACAAAGTCTGGTGTCTACAGTTCATGCTGATACCAAAGCTGCTGTGGCCACTGCTAATCTATGACATTTGCACCAGCACAGTCGAAGCAATGGAAGCCAAAATCAACAAATACACAAGAAAATGGCTCGGTGTCCCACCTGGTCTCACTGATGTTGCATTCTACTGTCGTCAAGCAATGCTGAAGCTACCTCTGAAATCCATAGTGGAGGAATACAAAGTTGGAAAAGCAAGACTGTTGAGCATGCTGGAGGAATCGGAGGACAATATCGTGAGAGCAGTTCATCCAAAGCTGAGAACTGGCAGAAAGTGGAAAGTCCAAGAGGCTGTAAACAATGCCAAGAGAAACCTCAGCGTCAAAGAAATAATTGGACACACGCAAACCAACAGACAGGGACTGGGAGCAACAAAAATGCAGTGGTGGTCCAAAGCCAAAGGGAAGGAAAAAAGAGACATGATCATACAGGAGTTGAAGGAAGAAGAAGATGTCAAAAGAGTGCAGAAGGCAGTCCAGCAAGGTCAACAGGGGCAATGGACAACATGGGACAGTGCACTCCAAAGAAGTCTCAGCTGGAACGATATGTGGCACATGGCTCCTCTAAGGATAAGCTTCCTCCTCAGATCTATATATGACCTGCTCCCCTCGAATGCAAACTTAGTGAAATGGGGGAAAGCAGACGACCCAGCATGTCCGCTCTGTCAGAAGAAACAAACAGTGGAACATGTCCTAAGCTCTTGCAAAGTAGCGCTAGCCCAAGGAAGGTATACATGGAGGCACAACCAAGTTCTGAAAGTGATCACAGATGTGGTTAGCGAAAAAACCATGACCCCAAACGCACCAATTGCTATGACAACGTTCTACAAAGCAGGAGGGA
This sequence comes from Monoplex corrugatus, assembly GCA_030674185.1. Taxonomy (NCBI): domain Eukaryota; kingdom Metazoa; phylum Mollusca; class Gastropoda; order Littorinimorpha; family Ranellidae; genus Monoplex; species Monoplex corrugatus. Next base: position 34,863,067 of record JAPXFY010000031.1, read on the forward strand.
AACAGGTCTGGCCCGAAAGGGCTATGACAACCAGCACATTGCCAAAGGGTCTTCTGGATGGAGCAGTCGACTGGGAGTGTACAGCAGACCTCCCAGAGTGGAGAAATTACCCAGATGTCATCAGCAAGACAGGCATGAGACCAGACATCGCTCTCCACTCTGACTCCTCGAAACAAGTGATTCTGATAGAACTCACTGTGCCATACGAAAGCAGAATGGAAGAAGCACATATCTACAAGACCGAAAAATACGCCGGTCTTGCCAGCACCCTGAAGAAAGCAGGTCTGCGGGTCAAAATCTTCGCCATAGAGGTCGGGGCAAGAGGGTTTGTGGGCACCTCCGCTTATGATCTCATGAAACAACTCGCCATTTCTGGGAAGAAGAGGACTAGAGCCCTTAAAGCGATGGCAGAGGCAGCAGAAAGGAGCTCAAGCTGGATCTGGGCAAGGAGGAACCAAAAAAGTGAACTTCATAAGGATTAAATTCCCTACAGATGATGTGTGCCCCGTTAGCACATTGGTAAAACCGCGTACCGCAGTTCTGAAGCGCAGAATCGCCCAGGTTCGATTCCCGGCGTGGGAAAAAAAAAAAAAAAAAAAAAATAGACAACAGCAGAAGGGCATCCAGGAGTCATGACCTGGATGTGGCCCGGCCCCCCGAGAGTGTAAGGAATTCAGGGCCGAAACACTTGTCTAAAGGGGGTTACTTCTCTGAAGACCTTCTGTTGTCTAGCTCTCCCTAGAGTTTCTTTCTACCTAACCTCACTCAACCCTCCCCTCTGCAGCCTGTCTCCGCTCGGAGGGAACCACATGGTTATAATATATAATTGTATGCTATGCTCTCTATAATTTTCCATTGCTTTTATTCTTGCTTTTATTGCTTTTATTCTTTCTCCCCATTTATAGCCATGCGTGTGTGTGGGTGTGTGTGTGTGTGTGTGTGTGTGTGTGTGTGTGTGTGTGTGTGTGTCTGTATGTGTGCGTGCGTGTGTGTGCGAGCGTGCGTGCCTGCGTGTGTGTCTGCTTCAGCGCTTAGATTTGATTTTATCAAGATTTTGCGCTATATAAATATTGTAATATTATTATTATTATTATCAAGATTTTGCGCTATATAAATATTGTAATTATTATTATTATTATTATTATCTGTCAGAGTTATCTTTATGATTATCTGTCAGAGTTATCTTTATGGTTATCTGTCAGAGTTATCTTTATGGTTATGTGTCAGAGTTATCTTTATGATTATCTGTCAGAGTTATCTTTATGGTTATCTGTCAGAGTTATCTTTCTGATTATCTGTCAGAGTTATATTTATGGTTATCTGTCAGAGTTATCTTTCTGGTTATCTGTCAGAGTTATCTTTCTGATTATCTGTCAGAGTTATCTTTATGGTTATCTGTCAGAGTTATCTTTATGGTTATCTGTCAGAGTTATCTTTCTGATTATCTGTCAGTTATCTTTATGGTCATCTGTCAGAGTTTTATCTTTATGATTATCTGTCATAGTTATCTTTATGGTTACCTGTCAGAGTTATCTTTGATTATCTGTCAGAGTTATATTATATGGTTATCTGCCAGAGTTATCTTTATGATTATCTGTCAGAGTTATCTTTATGGTTATCTGCCAATTATCTTTATGGTTATCTGTCAGAGTTATCTTTCTGATTACCTGTCAGAGTTATCTTTATGATTATCTGTCAGAGTTATCTTTGATTATCTGTCAGAGTTACTTTATGATTATCTGTCAGAGTTATCTTTATGATTATCTGTCAGAGTTATCATTATGGTTATCCACCAATATCTTTATGGTTATCTGTCAGAGTTATCTTTCTGATTATCTGTCAGAGTTATCTTTATGGTCATCTGTCAGAGTTATCTTTATGATTATCTGTCAGAGTTATCTTTATGGTTACCTGTCAGAGTTATCTTTGATTATCTGTCACAGTTATATTTATGGTTATATGCCAGAGTTATCTTTGATTATCTGTCAGAGTTATCTTTATGGTTATCTGCCAATTATCTTTATGGTTATCTGTCAGAGTTATCTTTCTGATGACCTGTCAGAGTTATCTTTATGATTATCTGTCAGAGTTATCTTTGATTATCTGTCAAAGTTACTTTATGATTATCTGTCAGAGTTATCTTTATGATTATCCACCAATTATCTTTATGGATATCTGTCATAGTTATCTTTCTGGTTATCTGTCAGAGTTATCTTTCTGATTATCTGTCAGAGTTATCTTTATGGTTATCTGTCAGAGTTATCTTTATGGTTATCTGTCAGAGTTATCTTTCTGATTATCTGTCAGTTATCTTTATGGTCATCTGTCAGAGTTTTATCTTTATGATTATCTGTCAGAGTTATCTTTATGGTTATCTGTCAGAGTTATCTTTGATTATCTGTCAGAGTTATATTGATGGTTATCTGCCAGAGTTATCTTTATGATTATCTGTGGAGTTATCTTTATGGTTATCTGCCAATTATCTTTATGGTTATCTGTCAGAGTTATCTTTCTGATTACCTGTCAGAGTTATCTTTATGATTATCTGTCAGAGTTATCTTTGATTATCTGTCAGAGTTACTTTATGATTATCTGTCAGAGTTATCTTTATGATTATCTGTCAGAGTTATCATTATGGTTATCCACCAATATCTTTATGGTTATCTGTCAGAGTTATCTTTATGATTATCTGTCAGAGTTATCTTTATGGTCATCTGTCAGAGTTATCTTTATGATTATCTGTCAGAGTTATCTTTATGGTTACCTGTCAGAGTTATCTTTGATTATCTGTCAGAGTTATATTTATGGTTATATGCCAGAGTTATCTTTGATTATCTGTCAGAGTTATCTTTATGGTTATCTGCCAATTATCTTTATGGTTATCTGTCAGAGTTATCTTTCTGATTACCTGTCAGAGTTATCTTTATGATTATCTGTCAGAGTTATCTTTGATTATCTGTCAGAGTTACTTTATGATTATCTGTCAGAGTTATCTTTATGATTATCCACCAATTATCTTTATGGTTATCTGTCAGAGTTATCTTTATGATTATCTGTCAGAGTTATCTTTATGATTATCTGTCAGAGTTATCTTTGATTATCTGTCAGAGTTATCTGTATGATTATCTGTCATCGTTATCTTTATGATTATATGTCTGCGTTATCTTGGCAAACATATCCGCCTGTTTTCTTTATCTACGAGTTACGCAATAAGCTCTTTTCAAAATACGTGATACTTAACGACAACTCTGTAGTTGCCTGTCTGGTTTTGCAACTGATTACGCAGCAGTTTCTTTTTTCTCTCCATATTTTTTTTTTTTTTTTAATTTTCTTTCTTTCTTTCTTTCTTTCTTTCTTTTAATTTTTTTTTTATGATCATCGAACTAAAAGGAAATTTTCTCTGTGCTCCCCTTTTTTGTTTGTTTATTTGAACACACACACGTACACATACGCACACACGCGCGCGCGCGTGCACATACATACTCACAAGACACACACGCACTCACACACACATACACACACACACACACACACACACACACATATATATATATATATATATATATATACATATACATACACACACACCCTCTATCACACACACACACACACACATACACACACACATACATACTCACGCACCCTTTATTTCTCTATCTCTCTCTCTCACTCACACAAACACACACACACATACACACATACATACACAACCTCTATCTCTCTCTCTCGCTCTCTCTCTCTCACACACATACATACACACACATACATATAACACATCCTTTTCTCTTTCTCTGTCCTTCTCTCTCTCTCTCTCTCTCTCTCTCTCTCACACACACACACACACACACACACAAACACACACACACATACACACCCTCTATCTATCTATCTCTCGCTCTCTCTCTCTCTCTCATACATACACACACCCTCTCTCTCTCTCTCTTTCTCTCTCTCTCTCTCTCTCACATACATACACACCCTCTATCTCTGTCTCTCTCTCTCTCTCGACTGACTGACTGACTGACTAAATTGAGGCTTAAAGTCCTACCACACATAGTGTATGCGAGGACTAGCAAATAAAAATTTTTGATTAAGCTTTAAGATAATGCTTAGTTATGTTTATATTTTAGATAAAATAGTTTAAAACTTTCATAAAATTACAGATTAAAACCTTTCCAGGGCCACAAATAAAAACAGAGAGAGAATGACAGATCTACAAACAAAGTGATACAAAGGACAAAACATACATTGAAAACTACATACAGATATATACAGTGATTTACACTCCTGCCTAAAAATAAGCTTTCGATAAAATATGTACTACGTAAATAATTGCTAAGAACTGTCTTCTTAATTTGGTGTTTGCTCATTCACTCTCATACACACTTGCCTAGGAGTGGTAGCAGAGGAGGAACACATACTGGAATCTACCTATATACAGGGAGGTTTCACTCTCATTCTAATTAAGTCTTTTGAGCTAAATGTAAATAGTATATACACCTATCATTGACTTTTATTGCATATTACAAATAGTATATACATCTATCATTGACACTTATTGAATATGGATAGAGCATATACGCCTATCATTGACATTTATTGAATGTAAATAGTATATACATCTATCCATATTAAAAGTAATTGTAAAATCAAAATTATCTTTAGTCATTTGGACTCGGGTGCACAAACTGGGAAGATGAACTATGGGCTGGGGAGGGGGTACCCCCAGCTGGGCATTAATCACTTGATATTCCTGGAGTTTTTTTTGTTTTTGTTTTTTTCCCTTTACAGAGGGGCCTGGAGGCGAAACACAAATCATTTTTATCAGGATTATGGGGATAAGTGGGACAGGGATCAGTTTTCTGGGGTCATTTCCCTCCTTTTGTAGAGATTGGTGTTAAATATATAAAGCCATCTCACATTTAGAAATGAGGGTTGCAGCTTCAATGGCAAGCCCCCAGCCCATACCATCATGAGGTTGGGCTATTGTATCTAACGATTCCTTCAGTCCTAAGGAACGAATTTTATCAATTAATGGTTTAAAATGTGTAACCAGCTTAGGACATTTGAAAATAAGGTGATGTGGGGAGACGAAGGCTCCACACAAACACGGTTTGGGAATGAATATAGTTCTCCATACTCCTGCTCGGATTCTATATATTATATGGGCGAGGTATGTGGGTACCGAGGGAGGGAACACGCCAGCTCTTGTGGGAGCAGTGGGGTCATTACATCCCAGCTCATGTGCTTTTGCCGAGAATTCGCTCGTCCAACACGCCCACACAGCCTTCACTAGTCTTTGTTTGATATCAGACAGAGCCAAGGTCATGTCTATGGAAAGAGCTCCCTTTTGTTTAACAGCTAATTTGGCTGCCTTATCAGCACGCTCATTGCCTGCAATGTTTACATGGGCTGGGACCCATTGCAAAAGTACCTCACAGCCTCTTGTTATTAACTGATGTATGATGGTTAGTATATCTATCACAACATCCTCTCTGGAAGATCTGCCTTCACTTTTGATGGCAGTCAGTGCTGACAGAGAGTCAGAAAATATGGCTATAGCCCGAGGTGGGCTGTGTAAATCATTGAAGAATGTTAGAGCCATATAAATGGCCACTAACTCCACTGTGAAGATACTTAATTTAGGCAGTTTAAATGTTTTGTCAACATTAAAGTCTGGGATGCAGAAGGCTGCTCCCGCTCCCTCACTGTCCACTGACCCATCTGTGTATACACACAGGAAGGCCTGGAACTTATTGGAGATGTACTCCCTGGCTACCATTTCTATGTAAATTGGGTTGTCGCTCTTATGGAGTCCAGCCATGTCCAGCTCTATTTGTGCTGTCTCCATCAGCCACGGGGGATAAGGATGGAGGGGTCTAACGGCCATCTTGGTGCCCTCTGTCCCTGCCAACTTTGTGATATCCTCAACAAAGTCATGGAGAGGGACGCAGAAACGGACCCGAGCCGGGCCCCTAAATTCTTTTGTGAGTTCCTGCGCCGTAGAGTTTGGCACAGTTTGTGCTCTGGCAATGTAATTGGCACAGAGCAGTTTGATGGTATATACTAGTGGAAGCAGGCCTGCATCCCTGTACACTAAATAATTTGGAGTGGCTCTGGGGAAACCCAATGCCACTTTAAGTGCTGTGCACTCCACCACCTCCATGGAATGGACCAGTGAGGGAGAAGCGTCATAAAAAGCTTCCAGTCCGTACATTAAGCGAGACCGGACCAGCGAGCGCACCAGTGCCACCATGGTTTTAGGTTGATTGGCCCAAGGGACCCGCGACAGTGACTTGATCAGATTGACTGCTCGTAGTGCACTAGAGATATTTTTATTAATATGAAGCTCGCACTTCCCTTTACCATTGAAGCACGCCCCCAGATACTGTACATTCTTGGCAGCGTACAAACGTTCATCATTGACTACAATGCTACATTCTTTGGGGATGTGTGGGTTATTTCTAGTAAAAACTACAAATTTGGTTTTTCGTGTTGACAGTATGAAGCCGTTCTCTGTCATGTATGACACTATGTTATCAATTATCTCTTGAAATATTTTTCTGGAATGTATGACGCGTGGATTACAGGCCACGTTTTTCAGCTTTCTTACATTACTTTCTCGCCAGACAGCAAGGTCGTCTGCATACAATGTTAACACTGCGTCATGGGTGTTGACACGTGTAATATCCTGTAGTATTAAACTGAATAGAAGGGGGGCAATCACTGAACCTTGAGGAACTCCCATATCCAGTCTTTGTATGGTCGATAGGGCACCCTTCCAACGAACCTGAAAAGATCTTTCCATGAGAAAGGCTTGTATAAAATGATACATATGTCCAGAAAGCCCAAGGTTTTTTATTTTATCAAGCAGACGCCTGTGCCAAACCGTGTCATAAGCTCTGTGCACGTCAAAGAAACAACTGTAAATACAGCGTCTCCTTGTAAAGGACCTTCTAATGTGCGAACCTAGGCGTACCAGATGATCGCTGACACCACGGCCCTTGCGGAATCCAGCTTGACATAGGGGTATTATATTATTTTTATCACAATAATATTCTAGTCTCTTTTTGATGATCCGTTCATATATTTTGCCCACATGTGAGGTGAGAGATATGGGTCTGTAACTCTCCAATTCCCCACGGGGTTTACCTTGTTTAAGAACTGGGGTGACAATGGCATGTTTCCATTTTGCCGGAATCACTCCCCCCTCCCAGCATCGCTGGAAGAGCAGGAGCAACAATTCTTTATAGTGTTCTGGCAGCTCTCGCAGTAGTCGGTATGAGACGTTGTCGCTACCAGGGCTCACATTGACCTTTTTGATGGAGGAAAGTGCTTTGTCCAGCTCACTCCTGGTGATGGGATGGTTTATGGGGTTAGAGTTGTCAGGGACAGGGTCCTCGAGTTGGATGTTTTCATATTGTTGTCGATATATACGCATGTCCTGAGGGAGGTTTGTGGTACTGCTGACCTTAGCAAAGGTTGCTGCAAAAGCCTCCACCTTGGCCTTGCTGGTCTTAAGGACTGCCTCGCCCTCCATCAGATTTGGGTCGGGGCGTACATATTGTTGTTTCATTTTTTTAATTTTTTTGTATACTGAGCCCAGATCTGTGTTGTTTTCTAAAGTATGTACATAATTTTTCCAGTGCTCTAATTTTGCTAGAGCCAGTGTATGATTGCTGTTTATTTTAGCTTTTATCATTTCGGAGTGTGTTTTTTCATTAATATTTTTCCTGTATGCTCTGCAGGTCCTTTTCTTTGTTTTCACAGCATCACCGCAGGCAGGGTTCCACCATGGGTTATTACGGGTATAAACAGTACCTGACTTATAAACGGGTATGGAGGCCCTAGCTGCTTCCAGTATATTGGAGCACAGAGAATTATATATCTGATCCACTGTCTGTGTCCCTTGGTCATAATTAGGTGTGGGTTTAAGATTTCTACGAAACTGGTCCCAGTCCGCTTTTTCATAATTAAATTTTTCCCGGTGCAGGGGCACCTCTCTGACCACACTACGATGGATGGTGATGGTGATGGGGAGGTGGTCACTGGACAGGGGTTCATCCCCCACAACCCACTCCCCGTCACTTGCCAGGTCTGGACTGGCCAAACTGAGATCTATTGCAGATCCCCGCTGATCAGAGCGGTCCGGCAGGCGAGTAACAGACCCATCATTTAACAGAAACAATGCTGATTCGTTAATTTTTTGGCTAATTGCTGAGCCAGTCCCACCCTTATAGTCATTGTCCCATATTGCACTATGGGCATTGAAGTCTCCCACGACCAGCCAGCTTTGTGAATTAAACTTGTCCACCCAGAGGCCTTGTGTATCCCCCTGAGGATAGTAGATGTTGGCAATTTTAATTGCTTTACTATTGCATGTCACTGCAATTGAACAGCAAGCTGCCGAGTCTGAGATGTCACGCAGATTAATATCAGCCAAGTATTCATATTTTATATTGGCCTTAATGTATATGACAGTGCCCACCTTCCCCCGCCCGGGGAACAGGCCATTCACAGGGGGGTAATAATACCCCTCCATGTTAGGCAGGTCCCGGATGGAGCAGTTTGGGGACTGCAAGCAAACTACATCAATATTATTATTATACAAGTAGTGGATTAAGTAAGGGAGATTTTTCCTAAGAGATCTGCAGTTCCACTGTAGGACTGTCAGTGTCTTCCTGTTTGCTGTATTGTCTGCCATTAGGGAAAAACTATGTGTATATTTCTGTAAATATATGTATCACTCAGTTAGAAATAAATTATCTTAGAAAGTGTCAGAAAGAGACTCGTGGTCTGGAGACAGTTCCCTCTTGACACCAGATAGTACTAGGGCTATATCTATCGACTTGGTGAGGACAAGTGCAGGTCGTCCCTCACCTGTCAATTTGTTACATATTTTTGTGAGAAGTTTTAAAAGATGAGCACAGTCCCCATTCATCCTTGTGTTGACTAATGAGATGAGGAGTTCCCAAAATATTGTATTGAATACAGACGTTTTATCCTGGCTAGTTTTTACTTGATTGGAATCCATTAAACTTTTCAGTTTAGTTCTTAGTTGATTATATAGGATATTTCTTTCCTTTTTCTGTTTTGCTAGGAACTCTGCTTCCCTTCTTTTCGCCTGTCTGGCCTGAATGACAGGACGTAACCTGGCTGCCTGATTTCTGAGTTCCTTTCTATTAAGGATTTGTTTGGTTACAGGGGGTGAGTTGGATGGCTTTTTAACAGGAGTTTTTTCTTTGGCAGATTGGTCAGCATCATTTTCTGCTGCTTTTTGGGAGGAGAGGATGGTGGCAGATTGGTCAGGAAGATTTTTGCTGTCTTTTGGGAGGAGAGGATGGTAATCTTCTCATCTGCCTTACTGTTTGTTTTACGTTCTTTCTTTTTAGCAATATTTGATTGCTTGGCGGTGGTATCTACCTTGTCTGTCCATGCTCTATTTTTGTTTGCCCCAGGGAGCTCGGGGAAAGCCTCTCCTAAT
>JAPXFY010000031.1:34877550-34890050 GCA_030674185.1 Monoplex corrugatus
CACTTGTCTTTTATCAGTGTTTTCTGGGTTTATCCTTTTCTTTTTTCTTTTTTCTTTTTTTTTTTTCTTTTCTTTCTTTCTTCTTTTTTTCTTTGTTTCCCATTTTCTCCTTTCTCTTTTTTGAAGCACTTTTTTTCAATGCATTTTCCACCTACTACACTTCAACACATATTTTACAGCATGATATCTGTCTCTCTGCATCTATACAGAAACCCAATTATGAATTATGTTGGTGTAACTTTTATGTTATGATGTTAGACCATCTTAAGAAATAAAAGCAAGATATTAAATATTCTTCTCTTTGGTGATTCAGCAAGTGACTGACTGTTTCTATACAGAAAACACACCCACCACATTATTGTGTTAGGTGTGTTTTATGTACAGAAACACAGACACAGAAGGAGACACACACACAAACACACACACACACACACACACACACACACCACACACACACACACACACACACACACCACACAACACACAACATACACACACACACAACATACACACACACACACACACAACACACACAACATACACACACACACACACACAGATACAGATACAGACACAGACACACACGCAGACAGACACATACACAGACAGACAGACACAGAAGACACGCACACACACATACAAACACATACACACACACACACACACATACACACACACACACACACACACACACACACACACACACACACACACACACACACACCACCCCACACACACACATACATACAAAGACAAACACACACACACACACACACATACACACCACACACACATCTACATCCACACACATACAAAGACAAACACACACGCACACACACACACACACACCACACACACACACACACACACACACACACACACACACACACACACACACACACACACACACATGTAGTTTACATTCGGATACCGTCTAATATCACTTATAGGGAAAAGACGTTAAATCAAAGAACGAACGAACGAACACACACACACACACACACACACACACACACACACACACACACACACACACACACACACACACACACACACATGTAGTTTACATTCGGATACCGTCTAATATCACTTATAGTGAAAAGACGTTAAATCAAAGAACGAACGAACGAACACACACACACACACACACACACACACACACACACACACACACACACACACACACACACAGAGAGAGAGAGAGAGAGAGAGAGAGAGAGAGAGAGAGAGAGAGAGAGAGAGAGAGAGAACAAATATCGTCTAAAAGCACGTATGTGAATAGACGTTAAAAGAAATAACGAACGAACAAACAAATATACACACGCACACACTACAACCTGCGGCGGACCAGACAGATACACATATCTCTTGTCAACATTAAATAATCTGCCACTCTGTGAATGTTTAATGGGGTTGGGGGGGGGGGAGGAGGAGGTAGATGGGGTGGTGGTGGTGGTGTGATAGTCTTATAAAAAAAAAAAACCACGCACACATTTAAACATATGCAGACACACGCGCGCCTGTGCGCGCGCAAACACACACGCACATACACACGCAGGAACACACACACAAACACAAACACACACACACGCACTCTCTCACACACACACAAACACACACACTCACACGCGCTCTCACACACACACACGCGTGTATACACACACACGCACACATATTCAAACACGCGCGCATGCACACACACACACATACACACACACTCACTCAAACACACACACGCATACACACACACACACACACACACACACACACACACACACACACACATATTCAAACACGCACACACACACACACGTACGTATGTATGTGTGTGCTGTGGTTGTGTGTGTGTATGTACATATGTGTGTGTGTGTGTTTGTGTGTGTGTATGTGTGTGTGTTTGTGTGCATGTGTGTGTGTTGTGCTTGGTGTGTGTGTGTGTATGTGTGTGAGTGAGTGTGTGTGTGTGTGTGTGCTTGCGCGCTTGCGCGCGCACACCAGAATGTGTTCGTACGCCAGATTGTGTGTTGCGCCAATGTGTGTGTGTGTGTTATATATATGTGTGTGTGTGTGTGTGTGTCTGTGCATGTGTGTGTGTGCGTGTGTGTTTGTGCGTGAGTGTGTTGTGCTAGCGTGCGTGCGTGCATGCGTGCGCGGGCGCGTGTGTGTGTACCCAGGCTGTCTCAGGACTGTCAGCCTGGAATAGACTTCCGCACAACCTTCGCCTGACACCTATCATTTCTGCTTTAAAATCCAAGTTAAGATCCCGCCTCTTTTCCAAATAGTGAATTCTACAACTGCTTCTTTCCCTCAGTCTGTGTATTAAATATCGTAAAGCGATCTTTGTCGATTGTATGCTGACGCCTGGTGAGTGTGTGCACTTTGGTCTGAATTGTAAAGATTTGGCGCCGCCGTGTAAATACTGTCATTATTATTATTATTGTTGTTGTTATCATCATCATTGTATCATCATCATCATCATCATCATCACCATCATCATCGTCATCGTTATTATTATTATTATTATATTATTATCGTTATTATTATTATTATTATTATTATTATTATCATCATTATTATTATTATTATTATTATCATTATTATTATTATCATTATTATTGTTATTATCATTATTGTTATCATTATTATTATTATTTACTCTGTTGAAGACCCGAAAGTCAAAACTGGTTTTTTCGTCTACGTCTGTGTCAGTGGGTACAGTATTTCAAGTCCTATGATGAGTACAGTAATTTTCGTTCCTGTACCAGTTTCTCTACGTCTGTGTCAGTGGGTACAGTATTTCAAGTCCTATGATGAGTACAGTAATTTTCGTTCCTGTACCAGTTTCTCTACGTCTGTGTCAGTGGGTACAGTATTTCAAGTCCTATGATGAGTACAGTAATTTTCGTTCCTGTACCAGTTTCTCTACGTCTGTGTCAGTGGGTACAGTATTTCAAGTCCTATGATGAGTACAGTAATTTTCGTTCCTGTACCAGGTTCTCTACGTCTGTGTCAGTGGGTACAGTATTTCAAGTCCTATGATGAGTACAGTAATTTTCGTTCCTGTATCAGGTTCTCTACGTCTGTGTCAGTGGGTACAGTATTTCAAGTCCTATGATGAGTACAGTAATTTTCGTTCCTGTACCACTTGTAGTCATTCTTCTTCTTTGTTTATTTTTCTCTCGTAATCTATAAACGTTATATACAGGGTGGATGCAGCGGGCATAAAGGCTGGCCTAAAAATGAATGCCAAGAAAATAAAAGTGCTACATATTAAAGGCAAAGACATTGAGAACACTCAAGACATTCTTTATTGATAAAGTTCCTTTAGAAAATGTTAAAGATTTTAAATGTCTCGATTCTGTAAAGACTAATGATGGAACCTGCTCCGAAGAAATCAAAATACGAACTAGAATGGCAAAGAAAGAAGAAAAAAAAGAGTCCAACTCAACAATATCTGGAAAGACAGCAGCATACCAAATGACCTGAAATCTAAACTTTTAAAATGTTCGATCTGGCTAATCATAAGTTATGGCTGGAAAGCCTGGACTCTGAGAAAAAAAATTGCAGAAGAAATGAGGCAGCAGAGATGTGATTTTATCTGAGAGTATTACGTGTCAAATGGACAGACAGAAGAACTGATGAAAGTGTCCTGGAAGAATCTGATAGCACTAGAAAATTACTAGCAGATATCAACAAGAGAAGACTAAAATACATTGGCTATGTGTCACGTAGAAAGACCACAAACTTCATGGCAACCACTTTTTTTCAAGGAAAAATGAAGACAAAAAAAAAAAGAAGAAAGGCATGTCTCCAATTTCATACATTGAGTACATAACCAACACCAGTGGCCTAAAATTTCAAGAAGTTGTCCGCAAAAGTCACTTGGAGGCGGGTGGCCGTGTCAAAGAGTGCAGCGTCCTACACTAAACCCAGTGACGCTGATGCACTCATCCACCGACTGGGAACAGTCCAGCCAGCGGGCCTGAACACCAGAACTGCATCATCCACCGACTGGGAACAGTCCAGCCAGCGGACCTGAACACCAGAACTGCCAACGCGTAGTGGTGCCCGGGTCCTTTCCTTGTCCTACTAATCTCTACTGTTTCCCCTTTTCTCCCCACCCCAACCCCCTACCCCTTCCCCCCCTTTTTTTCCCCAGCTCTGTCTTTTTAAGTTTTGTTTTTAACTACAAAATTTCTCTTTTGTCTATCCTGAGTAACACTCACTCACTCTGTCCCCTCTTTCATTTATTAAACTGTTTTCAATACTCCTGTCATTTTATTTTTCACTTGACAAAGGGCCTGGGCTCGAAACGTCGTGTCTTATACTCCCAAGGATCTTTTACAAACAAGGTATTTTTTAATATTTTGGTAAAAGGGAACATTTTTCGTATAGTCTGCCACTCTTAGTGCCTGTGACGCTCGCTCTGCTGTTAACAATTGGGTCGTAGTATTAGTCCCAAGGCAAAGGCTTTCGGTACAGGAACAGTTGTTTCTCTCATTGTGTTTTTTTTCCTTGTGACTTGTGTGCGTCTGTATCTCTTTTATTTGTGCACTCCTGGAAGTCTGTTAAACATGGCTGAACATGGCCAAAACTTTTGGGTTTTACGTGGTAAGTGTGCTATATATGTCAAAATATTATGGAAATTTTAAGTTTTTCCGTGGTGAGAGAGTCCATATGCTTAGTTTGTCTTAATATTATGACGCCGTCGAGGTGCTCCGTTGGCTTATGTCGAACTATTTCACGAAAACTTCAAATTTTTCACTTTATTTATGTCGAAAGAGCATAGAAACTTTCGGTTTTTCCTAAGTAATTATGTCTATTTGCTTTTTTTTTTTTTATCGAAATATAACAGAAACTTCCAGGTTTTCCGTTTGTTGATGTCGAAATATAGAAAATTTGAGATTTTTCTCTGTAAGTGTTCCGTATGTGTACATCGCGATATTATGGAAACTTCAAGGTTTTCTTTGAAAGCATATTCATATTCATACATTTATGTCGAAATATTACGAACAGTTCAGGTCATTTCTCTGTGAGATTAATATCTCAATATTTCACAAACTTTGATGGTCAGCTAGGTGTGCTTTTCAAAATCAATTTTGTAAATCTTTTCTGCTCGGTTCATTTTTTTAGTCCAAAATTCACAGAAACTTCGTCTGTCTATTCATGAATGTATTTATCTGTTCATCTATCTATCTATCTATCTATCTATCTATCTATCTATCTATCTATCTATCTATCTATCTATCTATCTATCTATCTATCTATCTATCTATCATCTATCATCTATCTATCTATCTATCTATCTATCTATGTAATTATCTGTCAGTCTATCTATCTATCTATCTATCTATCTATCTATCTATCCATCTATCTATCTATCTTTTCTATCTATCTATCTATCTATCTATCTGTCGATCTGTCTATCTATCTATCTATCTATCTGTCTGTCTTCTGTCTATCTATCTATCTATCTGTCTATTCATGCATGTATTTATCTGCTCATCTATCTATCTATCTATCTATCTATTCATCTATCTATCTATCTATCCATCTATCTATCTACCTATCTGTCTGTCTATCTGTCTATCTATCTCTATCTATCTATCTATCTATCTATCTATCTATCTATCTATCTATGAATTTATTCAGTATTGCTCTAATCGCGATTATCACGACGACGACGACAATGATGATAACGATTATTACCATCATTATTATTATTATTATTGTTACCCTCCTCCTCCTCCTCATTATTGTTAGTAATGTAATAAATACGATTACCGCGTTTGTATAGCGCCTACCGTCCATTTCATATAATGCTCTTTGCACTTTATATAGATATAATACAAAAATGACGTGGGAGAGGAGGGATGTGCGATTATCATGTCAATACACTCACATAGAGTAAATACAGTTGGACACACACACCACTACATCAATACTGACTTTTCGCTTTCCACGCACTAAGCTCAATATCTATGATCCACGAGCCTTCTCTGTTTCTGGTCCACTCTCCTGGAACAAACTTCCTCTCTCAATCCGTCAGCAACCTACTTTTCTCTCCTTCAAGTCCGCTCTCAAAACTCACCTTTTCTCCTCTGCATAAAATCCTGACCTCACTCAATCCCCTCTGCAGCCTGTCTCCACTCGGATGGGAATCACATTGTAATATATAATTGTATATAATATGCTCTCTATAATTTTCCATTGCTTTTGTTCTTTCTCCCCATTTATAACCGTATGCGTGTGTGTGTGTGTGTGTGTGTGTGTGTGTGTGTGTGTGTGTGTGTGTGTGTGTGTGTGTGTGTGTGTGTGTTGTGCGTGTGTGTGCGTGCGTGCGTGCGTGTGTGTCTGTTTCAGCGCTTAGATTTGATTTTATCAAGATTTTGCGCTATATAAATATTATAATTATTATTATTATTATTATTAATACAGCATAAACAGACTTCATCAAAGTTCGCAACAGATCATAGCATGCAATCAGAAATTGGTGGTAGTCATACTAGTCAACAACAACAACGAAATACTCATCATCATCGTCATCATTGTCATCATCATCATCATCATCATGTGCCTGCTGCATTGCTATGGCGATCATAGCCCTCCATACGAATTTATCTTTTGTAGCTGCAAGTACATCACCCACCCTTTCTGTCTTCACCCACTTTGCAAACCTGTCCAATACTTTCTCCCAGGGTCTTCCTGGTGCTCTTTTTCCCTCCAGCTTTCCTGATGTGACTAGGTGCTCAAATTCACTTACCTCATAAAATGTCCTATAAATGTCTTTTCCTACTCTTCTTCATTAATGTTCATTTTGTGTTTGCCTCTTTCAAGACTGTCTCGTTTGTTTTCTTAGCTGTCCATAGAACTCGCAACATTCTTCTTATAACCCACATTTCAGCTGCCTCAGTTTTGTTCTTACTTTGCATGTTGACCGTCCGCGCTTTTGCATCCGTACAACAGTACTGGTTCTATATAACACTGAAAAACTCTCTTCCTGATGTTTATTGATAGGCATTTGTTGGTATGGTCGTTTTTCATTTTCTGAAATGCTGTTTTGGCTTGGCCAATTCTGCTGGATATTTCTAATGTGCATCTGCCATCTGGTGACATGACTGTTCCCAGATATTTAAACTTATCAGCTTGTTTCAGTGCTGTGCCATTTGCTTTTGTTTTACATGAGGGGATGTCCTTTTTTTATTAACTGATTATCATTGCTTCACTTTTCTTGCTATTTAGTTTTAGCTCTTTACGTCTGCTTTCTAGTTCTGTTATATTCACAAGATTTTGTGGGCCTTTTTCATTTTCTGCAAATAGAACGGTATCATCTGCATAACGAAAATTGTTTATGAATTTTCCTCCAACCTTTATCCCAGGGCATTCTTCTGGGTTTCTCATTTTTCGCTGTAAAGTGAAAACACATCTGGTTACAGAACACATCCCTGCCTAACCTCTGTTCTGACATTTTGGAAAGAGTGTATATCATTTTCTGCTCTGATTGCTGCTGTTTGTTCCCGATACATATTGTTTATTATTCTTAGATCTTTTCCATCAATATTTAATTTACACTTGGTTGATAAATTATTCGTGTCTTACCTGGTCAAAACCCTTGGTATAATCAACAAAAACTAAATACACATCCTTATTTGACTCAATCGATCTTTCAATAAGAATTCTTAGAATGTAAATGGCATTAATAGTTGTCTTCGCTTAAACAAGTCCACGTTGTTCTTTTGCCAACAGTTTTTCTAAAAACTTGCAAAAGATGTTCTTTAAGTTTACATGAAAAGGAAAACGAGACGGTATTAATAGAAAATCTGCAGTAAAACGTGTTCATGAAGGAGGAATAGATTTGGTTGATATAAACCAGTTAATAAACAAGCTAAAACCTTATCTAGATACGGAATTTAAACAACACAAGCCATAAATGAAAAAAAGTTATAATTGCCATGTTTCCTATGATTGATAACATAAATATGTATGGATCATGTCTACCAGTTAATTAATACCAAAGTCAACATGTTTTGGCAACACATGCTCGAAGTGTATAAAGAATTAACAATGAAAATATGCTCAACAACTTCTGAGGAATTGACCAATGAACCCATATTTTGTAACATCATCATTATCATCATCAGGTGCCTTGCCGCATGGCGTTGGCGATCATGGACTTCCATCTGTCTCTATCTCTTGTTGCCCCAAGCATCTCCTCCACCCTCCTCATCCCCAGCCACTCTGCAAGTCCGTCTAGTATTTCTCCCTGGGTCTAACTGGAGCTGTCTTTCCCTCCAGCTTTCCCGTTGTGACCAGGTGCTCCAAATCCCCTTTCTTCGTAAAATGGCCTATAAATGTTGCCTGCCTTTCCATAATCTTCCTTATGAACGATCTACTTGTGTCTGCCTCCATCAAGACTGTCTCGTTTGTTTGTTTTTTGCTCTCCATGGAACTCTCAACATTCTTCTTAGAAACCACATCTCGGCTCCTTCAATCTTGTTCTGGCTTTGCTTGTTGACTGTCCACGCCTCACAACTGTACAACAGTATTAGTTCTATATAACATTCAAGAACTCTCTTCCTGATGTTAATTGATAGGAATTTGTTGGTAAGAATGCTTGTCATCTTCTTGAATGCTGTTTTGGCCTGGCCGATTCTGCTGGCTATTTCTGATATGCATCTGCCGTCTGATGAAATGATCGTTCCCAGGTATTTAAACTTATCAACCTGTCTCAAGGTTGTGCCGTTTGCTGTTATTTTGCATGAGGGGATTTCATGTTTTTTACTGATTACCATGACTTCAGTCTTCCTGTTGTTTAGTTCCAACCCCTTTCCTTTGCTTTCTATTTCTAGTATATTCACGAGGTTTTGTAGGTCCCTTTCATTTTCTGCAATTAGCATGGTGTCATCTGTATATCGAATGTTGTTTATCATTTTTCCTCCAACATTTAATCCAGGGTCTTCTTCTAGGTTTCTCATGATGTTTTGGCTATATAGTGAAAACAGATCTGGTGACAAAACACAACCCTGTCTGACTCCTCTTTTAATGTTTTGGAAAGAGCTTATATCGTTTTCTATTCTCATTGCAGCTGTTTGTTCCCAGTACATATTTCTGATTATTCATAGATCATTTCCATCAAAATTGAGGCTCTCCAGTTGGTTGATCAATTCTTCATGTCTTACCCGATCGAAAGCCTTAGTACAATCCACAAAGCATAAATACAAATCCTTATTCATCTCGATTTACCTCTCTATGATATTTCTGAGGATGTATATGGCATTAATAGTTCCTTTCCCTTCCACAAATCCACACTGTTCTTCTGCTATTTCTCTTTTGATTCTATTTCGTGTCCTCATCATGATTATTCTTAACAGGAGTTTTATTACATGACTCATCAAACTGATTGTGCGATGGAGTTCGCATTCTATAGCCCCTGTCTTCTTTGGAAGTGCGATGAAAATTGATTTTGACATATCTTTGGGGATCTTTCTAGTGTCGTAAATCTCATTTAGGAGGACTGTTATTTTTTCAATGCCAAATTCCTCCAGGGCTTCAATCATCTCTGTAGTAATGTTGTCTGGTCCTGGGGCTTTTCCTGGTTTCATCTTTTTCAGTGCTGCTCTAACTTCATCTTTCATTATGGGTGGTCCTTCAAAGTTCTTTTTTATAACGTGTTCTTCGTTTCTGTCATCCTCAGAAAGGTCTTTAATGTACTCTCCCCATCTGTCTAATATTTTGTCTTTTTCCATGATAAGCGTGCCATCTTTCGATTTTAAGCAACCGGTTGATGTGCATATATTTTTCCTGTGGACAATTTCTTCGATTCGTCTGTACATACCCTGAGGATCCGTTTTGTGTTGGTCTTCTATTTCCTTGCATTTTGTTTTCAGCCAAGCTTCCTTAGCTTCATTGCACCTATTCCTGATTTCTTTGTTTATCTTCCTGTATATCTCTTCGTTTCTCTTTGCCTTCCTCCTTTTCTCCATCATGCCCAAAATTTCTTTTGTCATCCAGTTCTTTTTTGCTTTTCTATCTGCCTCAGGGATTTCTTCACAAGCTTCATTCATCGAATTTCTCAACTTTGTCCATTGTTCCTCACTGTCACCAATGTCTTCCAGAGCACTGAATTTGTTTTGAATATGTACATTAATATTTTTACGATCACTTCATCTGTCTTTAAGAGTCCAAGATCTAGTTTGATGTTGCTTACGTATCACTTCATCTGTCTTTAAGAGTCCAAGATGTAGTTTGATGTTGCTTTTGGTCTGTTCTACTACAGGACTGTGGTCACTGTTGCAGTCTGCTCCTGGTAGTTTTTTTGCCGACAGCAAAGAATTTCTAAATCTTTTATTAATCAGGATGTAGTCAATCTGATTTTTGGTATTATCTCCTGGACTCATCCAAATCCATTTTCTTCTATTAGGCTGCTCAAACCAGGTGTTCCTACTATGAACTCATTCATCTGTGCCCATTCTACAAGTTTCCCTCCCCTTTCACTTTGTGTACCAAGGCCATGAGGTCCAACTATATCCTCCACCCTATCCTGTTCCACTTTAACAACAATATGAAAATTGAAAACAAAACAATCTTACACAAAAATTGGATTAACAAAGGTATCTTACGTATTTCTCGTCTCTTGAAAATCAATGGTCGTTTTCTGACTTACGATGAATTCAAAATTACGCACGGACTAACGTTCAATTTTATTATCTATTTTTGAATAATTCAAGCAATTGAAAAATACATAAGAATCAGTCCCTTCAAAAATCATGGTGGGATTTTTCAGCTATAACTGACTCCTACCCTGAGTTGGGCGTGCTATGGGCTCATTGGGAAAACTGGGACCACACAGTCGAGTGTCATCCACTTCACGAATGCGTCATTGAGGGTGTTGCTCAAATCTTCAGACCAGCACCGCAGGATATACTATGATAGTAAGCGTAGGGTACAGCCCTGTCACGCAGTCTCAATCCTAGATGGAACTTCATCGCATCATGGTTATCATCCTCATCGACACCATCATCATGGCATTGTAAAAACTGTTCTAGCTTCTGTGGCCATTGAGGTGGCGTAGAAAATGGGACGAAAAAGAAAATGGTGAGCACATATGTAACCTTCCTGAGTGCAGTGATCCTTGAAAGAAAATACTGTGAGGAATGAGACAGCAAGATGATAAGGACGATGCCACAGAATTATATTCTGGGGAGAAGAGTGGCAGAATGGTTCAGACGTTCACCTGCCAATAACTAAACTCGAGATTCCAGGGTTCACTTCCCGTAAAGGCCTCGACTTTTCTTCTCAGTTTGACCGGAAAATCGAACTGAACGTTTAGTCCTTTGGAAGGGGACAAAAAATGAGTCGGACCTGTGCGCCTTCTGGCTTCGCACGCTAAAGATCCCACGGCAGTTGAAAATCGTGAAGAGCAGGACATTGCCCGGCTGCCTAGGTGTAAAACATTGGAGAGATTGGTTGATTTGCCAGGTCCCACCCCCTGAAGACCAATTAGCCTCCTTGCCTTTCTGAAGTGTTGGTAAACAAAAATAAAAACGAATATGAACATGAATTTGAAGCGAGGGAGAGGGGATAGGCGTCGCCTTCGGGGAAAAAATTGAGGTCTCTGCCACCTCACTCCCCTACTACCCCAGAGGTTATAGGACTATCTAGATAGGACCTCATGACCTGACCAGCTTGTGGATTCATGTGCAGGCTTAAGGCTTGTGCCGTGATCGTTCTGGATCGTTTCGATCACGTGGCACCTGTGACGTAAGTGCATATGGAATTCGTTCCGAACGCGGAGACGTCATCTTGAGAAACTGAAATTGAAACTGAAACTTTGTTCTAGACATGGACTGCGGGACAGGGCTATATTCCCCTGTTTCCTGTCATGACACATCCTGGCATCGACTAGAGGTCTGAAGAGACACAGCCATCGTGCTGAAGGTCAGGGAATTTGAGGAACACCCCACGAGACGCATATATAAAGTTTAACGAGACTCCACCCTGCGTGTGTGTATGTGTGTGTGTATGTGTGTGTGTGTGTGTGTGTGTGTGTGTGTGTGTGTGTGTGTATGTGTGTGGTGGGTTCGTCTGTCTGTATGTCTGGTGTGTGTCGTGTGTGTGTGTGTGTTTGTGTGTGCATGCGTGTGTGTGCGTGTGTGTATGCGTGTGTGTGTGTGTGTATGCGTGTGTGTGTGTGTGTGTGTGGTGCGTGTGTGTGTGTGTGTGTATGCGTGTGTGTGTGTGTGTGTGTGTCTGTGTGTGTGTGTGTGTCTCTATGTGTGTGTGTTGTTTGTGTGCGTGTGTGTGTGCGTGTGTCTGTGTCTGTGTGTGCGCGTGTGTGTGTTGTTGTGTGTGTGTGTGTGTGTGTGTGTGTGTGTAGTGTGTGTTTGTGTGTGTGTGTGTGTGTGTGTGTGTGTGTGTGTGTGTGTGTGTGTGTGTGTGTGTGTGTGTGTGTGTGTGTGTGTTATGTGGTTGTTCTTTGATTTAACGACTTTTCACTATGA
>JAPXFY010000031.1:34895050-34900050 GCA_030674185.1 Monoplex corrugatus
CAACTAAATATTTATTAAAAAAAATTCAGAGCTTGGACTGCAAAAGTCTTAAAATTGCACTAGGTGTACCAACTCATGCTTCTACTCTGGTAACGTACAAAGCTGCTGGAATCCTATCTCTAAACAACCATCGTGAGCTAGCTACAGCAAAGTTTGCAATTAGAACTACTTCACAAGCGAATAATTTTGTGAGCAAAGAAATTAAAATCAGGTCTGATATTGACTTTCCAAAACGAGCAAAAAACATTTCATCACAAATTACAACCGCAACTTACATATCTGACCTGATCAAACAATCCAGCATAACTATGGATGAAATAGCCGAGAAACCAACGTTAACCCCTATCCCTACATGGGAAATGCTAAAGCCACGTTTGATCTCGATTATGCAGACGTTAAAAAAGATGATAATGTCAACATTACGCTATCCACAGCTTGTGAACACATCGATGAAAAGTACCGTACTCACCTCCACATTTTTACCGATGGGTCAGTCCTAGCAAATCAGAGCGCTGGAGCAGCGTTTTATGTTCCAAAATTTAACATTAAAAGTCTTTTTTGCATTGGGGCAAATGTATCTATATATACAGTAGAATTGGTCGCTGTTGTTCAAGCGTTGCATTATTTAATAAGCCTTCGGCCTGTGTCTTTCAAAGTAGTTCTCTTTATTGATTCAAAATCTGTATTATATGCCTTACAGTCTTTTGATACAGACACAAGACCTGATTTAATAATTGAGGCAAATCATCTAATACACTGTTTAAAGATAAATGGCTCGGAAATCAGTTTATGCTGGGTGCTTTCTCACGTTGGTCTTCACGGCAACAACGTAGTTGACAGAGCAACTAAATCCGGTGCACTCCATTCTGAAAATTCCGTAGAATTACATGTTAACACCTCGGTAAAAGAAGCTTACAACTCGCTAGAATTAGCATCATGGATTCAATTTCATGAACATTTAACTGAAAAATTTGTGTCTCAAAAAAGAATCAAACTTTCAGTTCAAAATATCTGTAAAAAAAAAAAGCAGTATTCTTCGTTATATCATTTGAGATTAATTGTTACCACATATTTTCGTATTCAACTGAACGTTTTGAAAACAAAATATTGTAAAAACGTTTTATGTATTTGCGGTGAACAATTCACATTGTATGACTGTATGTTTTACTGCAGAAAGCTTCGTTATTTTTTACCAAAGATGTTTACACAAGGAAACTATCTTGAAAAGCATTTTAAAGAAGTAATATCAGATCAAGTTCTGTTAGTTAAAATATCAGAATCATTGGTTCACAGTCCTGTTAATGCGTTACTTTAAGGTTATTATTTCAATTGTTTTATTTTATTTTGTTTTGTTTTGTTTTTTATGACGATTTTTCTTTTACATTTGATGTCAGCGTTGTTCTAGTTTCATTTCTCTGTTCATTCATATCCTTTTTCTTAAGACCTTGCCGCTTCCTTGTAATTTTTTTCCCGTCTCTTATTCTGTTCCCTTCTGTCCCCTCCCCCTCCCCCCCCCCCCCCAAAATCATCCTCCATGCCATTTTTACCCGTCTAATATCACTTATAGCGAAAAGACGTTAAATCAAGGAACGAACGAAACGAACCCCTCCCATCCTTCTAATCATCCCCCTCCACTCCCGTTACATTGCTTTCTGACTGACAGGCTTGGTGAAACCGAAAACGCTGATCTTTGTCTCGGCCCTCTGCCTCGTCTCTCTCTTCGCCATCTCCTACAACCTCATGCCTCGCAGAAGGAACGCGAGACACCCTTACGTCGTCAACTTCGAAGACGTCGCAGCAGAAATGACCAAATATGCAGGGATCCTCACCCGAACACTGTCACAGAGGCGAAACACAGAAACCACACAAATGAACACGCAAGAAGAAGAAGAAGAAGGAAAAGAAGAAGAAGAACAACAACAACAACGAAAAGAAGAAATCAACCTAAACCACACACAACATGGAAAAGCGACGCTTAAACAAGCTCAGGCACAGCAACAGCCCAAAGCGACAGTCATTACTAAACCAAGGTCACAGCAAGGAGCGACCTCACCGCAAACCGCTACCAAGAAGCAAACCAAGACAGGTCTTGGTTCAAAATCAAATCAAACTTCTGTGAAACCGACCCTTCCTGAAAGGCTCGCAGAAAAGCTTTCTCCTTCTAACCAAACTACAGTTGCATTACAAAATGTTCCTGCCTGGGTTCATAGCTGTCTCAGATGGACGGGCACTCCATTATCCAAAGGCCAACCTCAGTGGCAAGTCGTCGGCCCCAAAATTACAACTTTCGTGTATTCCGCGCATTTCGACAGCATGGTCTCCCCTCCCATCATCCGGGTCATCGGTCTGCTGCACAAGATGGCACCTTTCCTTAACGTCACCTGTCACTATTATGATGATGTGACCTCTCCCAGCGTGCATCACGTTTCCGGCGTGCTTTTCCACTTCCGGGGTTGAACAGTCGCACGTGAGTCTTGCTTTATAATTGGTTGTTATTTCTGTGTGATGTGTGTGTGTGTGTGTGTTTTTGTGTGTGTGTGTGTGTGTGTGTGTGTGTGTGTGTGTGTTGTGTGTGTTGTGTGTGTTGTGTGTGTGGTGTTTGTGCTGTGGCTTTTTGGCTGGGTGTGGGATTGTGCACACGTGAGTATGCGTCTATGTGCGTCAATGTGTCAGTGTGTTTGTGTACAAGTATCTAACTATCTATATATATATGTATGGCGTAGCAAAGAAGAACTGGTTCTACTATGGAGATCCAGCCACGGCAAACAAAGACCAGGACATCCAAAGAAGACCTTCATCGACCAACTGATCGATGATGCAGGCTGTCAGTGTGATGAACTACCTACTGCAATGTCTTTATATATTGGATACTATCATTAATTCTTATATCTGTCCATTTGACACGTAGTAGTCTCTGATAAAATCACTTCTCTGCTGCCTCAATTCTTCTGCAATCAGTTTTTTTTCTCAGAGTCCAGGCTTCGCATCCAAAAATCATGGCTGGTCAGATCAAACATTTTTTAGAGTCTAACTTTCAGACCATTTGGTATGCCTCTGTCTTTCCAGATGTCGTTGAGTTCGATTTTTTTAAAAAATATTTTTATTTATGTATTTATTCATTTTGCTTTGCTATTCTAATTCTTAGTTTGGTGTCTTTTGGAGCGCAGGTTCCATCATCAGTTTTTGCAGAACCAAGATATTTTGAAATCCTCAACAATTTCTAAGGGAACTTCGTTAACTAGGCTGTCATGTCGTGCCAGCGGAAGAAGATGGTGTGCAGGCTCAGTCCTGTAACCCACATGAAGACCCATTCAAGGTGATGAGAACCAGTAATGTCTGTCCCAGTCATTCATCAGAACGAGAGAGAAGCCATCACTGTCATCACTTAACAGTGAAAAAAGTAGTAGTGTGTAGTGATAGTAACCAGTAGTGATACAGCAACGCAGCAGCAGCATTCAGTCAGTTAATGCTTATAGTCCAGCCGATACTAGACCCACAGCAGGCAAGCAGCAACAGAAATTACTTAGTAGTGATAGCAGCACACAGCGGCAGCAGCTTAATAAGAATAATATAGAGTTGAGGAACAGGATGAGCAGAGTATCATCATTATTCAAATATAATCATATATATTGAACACATACATATCATATCATATCATTATCATATCATACATATCATATCATATATCATATCATCATATCATCATATCATATATTCATATCATATCATATCATATCATATCATATCTATAATCATCTATCATATCATATCATATCATATCATATCATATATCATATCATATCATATCATATCATATCATCATATCATATCATATCATATCATGTCATATCGATCATATAGTATCGTATCGTATCTTATCGTACCATATGGCATCGTATTGTATTGTATTGTATTGTGTTGTGTTGTGTTATGGTGTGGTGTGGTGTGGTGTGGTGATGGTGTGGTGAGGTGTGGTGTGGTGTGGTGTGGTGTGTGGTGTAGTGTGGTATAGTGTAAGGTAGTGTAGTATAGTGTAGTGTAGCGTATTTTGTCGTATTGTATCATATTGTATTGTACTGTATCGGATCACATCGTGTTGTGTTGTTTGTCTTGTAGTGTAGT
This sequence comes from Monoplex corrugatus, assembly GCA_030674185.1. Taxonomy (NCBI): domain Eukaryota; kingdom Metazoa; phylum Mollusca; class Gastropoda; order Littorinimorpha; family Ranellidae; genus Monoplex; species Monoplex corrugatus. The sequence continues at coordinate 34,899,173 of JAPXFY010000031.1, forward strand.
GTAGTGTAGTTAGTGTAGTGTAGTGTAGTGTAGTGTAGTGTAGTTGTAGTGTAGTGTAGTGTAGTGTAGTGTAGTGTAGTGTATCGTATTGCATTGTACTGTATCGTATCGCATCGTATTGTGTTGCAGTGTAGTGTAGTGTAGTGTAGTGTAGTGTAGTGTAGTGTAGTGTAGTGTAGTGTAGTGTAGTGTAGTGTATCGTATTGCATTGTACTGTATCGTATCGCAATGCGTTATTGTGTTGCAGTGTTGTAGTGTAGTGTAGTGTAGTGTAGTGTAGTGTAGTGTAGTGTAGTGTAGTGTAGTGTAATGTATTATATTACATTGTATTGTGTGGTATCCTATTGTATTGTATTGTATGATTGTATTGCATTACATTGCATTGTATTGCCTTATACTGTATTGTGTTGTGTTGTCTAGATATGTGGGAGCTCACGCAGAGTGCCCCCTACTGACTGAGAAAAGTTATCTCCCCTACGCAGTGTCCCTGAGGGGTCCTGGGGACACAAGGGACACCAACTTTCTGAAGGTCCATTACAGCCAGAGCGAATCCTGGCTTCAGCGATACCGCCATTCAACACACCATGGTGAGTTGTTTTTGTTGTTGTTGTTGTTGTTGTTTTTGTAGCTATTTATTCATTTACATTTAAAATATTCATTCATTCATACATTCATTCATTCATATTTTTATCTATTCATTTACATTTGTCTTTCTTTCTTTCATTCTTTCTTTCTTTATGTATTTATTTCTTTATTTTATTTGTTTACTTATTTTTATTTATAAATTTATTTGTTTGTTCAGTAATTTTTTCCATGTTTGTTTATGTAGTTATTTATTCATGTACATCAAGAATATGGATCTTTTTTATTTATTTATT
>JAPXFY010000031.1:34905050-34920050 GCA_030674185.1 Monoplex corrugatus
ACACAAACGACCGCGCTATCCACTGAGAGACTGCAGGGTGGGAGTGACAGGTTTGCTGCTGGAGCAAAGACATCATCATCAAGTGCCCTGCTGCATGGCGTTGGCGATCACGGCGCTGCATATGTATCTATCCCCTTTAGCTGCAATCACATCTTCCACCCTCTCTGTCTGTCCTCAGCCACCCTGCAAGTCCGTCCAATGTTTTCTTCCTGGTCTACCTGGTGTTCTCTTTCCCTCCAGCTTTCTTGTTGTGACCAGGTGCTCTGATTCATTCCCCCTTTCTCATGAAATGGCCTATAAATGTTGTTTGTCTTTTCCTAAATCTTCTTTATCAATGATCTTAACGATAGGACTGAGTATACTGATGGGGCTGAGAATACTGATAGGGCTGAGTATAACGAAAGGGCTGAGAATTCCAATAAGGCTGAGAATACTGTTAGGACTGAGTATACCAATAGGGATGTGTATTCCGATAGGGCTGATAATATCGATAGGGCTGAGAATACTGATAGGGCTGTGTATACTGATAGGGCTGAGTATACCGTTAGGGCTGAGAATACCAATAGGGCTGAGAATACCAATAGGGCTGGGAACATGGATAGGGATGAGATACCGATCGGACTGATTATACCGATAGGGCTGTGTATAACGATAGGGCTATGTATAATGATAGGGCTGTGTATAACGATAGGGCTGTGTATAATGATAGGGCTGTGTATAACGATAGGGCTGTGTATAATGATAGGGATGTGTATAATGATAGGGCTGTGCATAATGATAGGGCTGTGTATAATGATAGGGCTGTGTATAATGATAGGGCTGTGTATAATGATAGGGCTGTGTATAATGATAGGGCTGTGTATAATGATAGGGCTGTGTATAACGATAGGGCTGTGTATAATGATAGGGCTGTGTATAACGATAGGGCTGTGTATAACGATAGGGCTGTGTATAATGATAGGGCTGTGTATAATGATAGGGCTGTGTATAATGATAGGGCTGTGTATAATGATAGGGCTGTGTATAATGATAGGGATGTGTATAACGATAGGGCTGTGTATAACGATAGGGCTGTGTATAACGATAGGGCTGTGTATAACGATAGGGCTGTGTATAACGATAGGGCTATGTATAATGATAGGGATGTGTAAAACGATAGGGCTGTGTATAACGATAGGGATGTGTATAACGATAGGGATGTGTATAACGATAGGGCTATGTATAATGATAGGGATGTGTAAAACGATAGGGCTGTGTATAACGATAGGGATGTGTAAAACGATAGGGCTATGTATAATGATAGGGATGTGTAAAACGATAGGGCTGTGTATAACGATAGGGCTGTGTAAAACGATAGGGCTATGTATAATGATAGGGATGTGTAAAACGATAGGGCTATGTATAACGATAGGGATGTGTAAAACGATAGGGCTATGTATAATGATAGGGCTGTGTAAAACGATAGGGCTATGTATAATGATAGGGCTGTGTATAACGATAGGGCTGTGTAAAACGATAGGGCTATGTATAATGATAGGGCTGTGTATAACGATAGGGCTGTGTATAACGATAGGGCTGTGTATAACGATAGGGATGTGTATAACGATAGGGCTGTGCATACTGATAGGGCTGTGTATACCGATAGGGCTGTGTATACCGATAGGGCTGTGTATACCGATAGGGCTGTGTATAACGATAGGGCTATGTATAATGATAGGGCTGTGTATAACGATAGGGCTATGTATAACGATAGGGCTGTGTATAACGATAGGGCTGTGTATAACGATAGGGCTGTGTATAACGATAGGGCTGGGTATAACGAGAGGGCTGTGTATAACGATAGGGCTGTGTATAACAATAGGGCTATGTATAATGATAGGACTGTGTATAACAATAGGACTGTGTATAACGATAGGGCTGTGTATAATGATAGGGCTGTGTATAACAATAGGGCTATGTATAACGATACGGCTATGTATAACGATAGGGCTATGTATAACGATAGGGCTATGTATAACGATAAGGCTGTGTATACCGATAGGGCTATGTATAACGATAGGGCTGTGTATAACAATAGGGCTCTGTATAACGATAGGGATGTGTATAACGATAGGGCTGTGTATAACAATAGGAATGTGTATAACGATAGGGCTGTGTATAACAATAGGGATGTGTATAATGATAGGGCTGTGTATAATGATAGGAATGTGTATAAAAATAGGAATGTGTATAATGATAGGGATGTGTATAATGATAGGGATGTGGTTAACAATAGGGCTGTGTATAATGATAGGGCTGTGTATAACGATAGGGCTATGTATAACAATAGGGATGTGTATAAACGATAGGGCTGTGTATAACGATAGGGCTGTGTATACCGATAGGGCTGGTATAATGATAGGGCTGTGTATAACGATAGGGATGTGTATAACAATAGGGCTGTGTATAATGATAGGGCTGTGTATAACGATAGGGCTATGTATAACAATAGGGATGTGTATAACGATAGGGATGTGTATAATTATAGGGATGTGTATAACGATAGGGCTGTGTATAACAATAGGGATGTGTATAATGATAGGGCTGTGTATAATGATAGGAATGTGTATAACAATAGGAATGTGTATAATGATAGGGATGTGTATAATGATAGGGATGTGTATAACAATAGGGCTGTGTATAACAATAGGGATGTGTATAACAATAGGGCTGTGTATAACGATAGGGATGTGTATAACGATAGGGATGTGTATAACGATAGGGCTGTGTATAACGATAGGGATGTGTATAACGATAGGGCTGTGTATAACGATAGGGATGTGTATAACGATAGGGCTGTGTATAACAATAGGGATGTGTATAACGATAGGGCTGTGTATAACGATAGGGATGTGTATAACGATAGGGATATGTATAACGATAGGGATGTGTATAACGATAGGGCTGTGTATAATGATAGGGCTGTGTATAACAATAGGGATGTGTATAACAATAGGGATGTGTATAATGATAGGACTGTGTATAACAATAGGGATGTGTATAACGATAGGGCTGTGTATTACAATAGGGATGTGTATAACGATAGGGATGTGTATAACAATAGGGCTGTGTATAACGATAGGGCTGTGTATAACAATAGGGCTGTGTATAACAATAGGGATGTGTATAACGATAGGGCTGTGTATAACGATAGGGCTGTGTAGGTAGAAAGAAACTCTAGGGAGAGCTAGACAACAGAAGGTCTTCAGAGAAATAACCCCCTTTAGACAATTGTTTCGGCCCTGAATTCCTTACACTCTCGGGGGGCCGGGCCACATCCAGGTCATGACTCCTGGATGCCCTTCTGCTGTTGTCTATTTTTTTTTCACGCCGGGGAGCGAACCTGGGCGATTCTGCGCTTCAGAACTGCGGTACGCGGTTTTACCAATGTGCTAACGGGGCACACATCATCTGTAGGGAATTTAATCCTTATGAAGTTCACTTTTGGTTCCTTCTTGCCCAGATCCAGCTTGAGCTCCTTTCTGCTGCCTCTGCCATCGCTTTAAGGGCTCTAGTCCTCTTCTTCCCAGAAATGGCGAGTTGTTTCATGAGATCATAAGCGGAGGTGCCCACAAACCCTCTTGCCCCGACCTCTATGGCGAAGATTTTGACCCGCAGACCTGCTTTCTTCAGGGTGCTGGCAAGACCGGCGTATTTTTCGGTCTTGTAGATATGTGCTTCTTCCATTCTGCTTTCGTATGGCACAGTGAGTTCTATCAGAATCACTTGTTTCGAGGAGTCAGAGTGGAGAGCGATGTCTGGTCTCATGCCTGTCTTGCTGATGACATCTGGGTAATTTCTCCACTCTGGGAGGTCTGCTGTACACTCCCAGTCGACTGCTCCATCCAGAAGACCCTTTGGCAATGTGCTGGTTGTCATAGCAATTTCGGGCCAGACCTGCTTCCCTCCTGCTTTGTAGAACGTTGTCATAGCAATTGGTGCGTTTGGGGTCATGGTTTTTTCGCTAACCACGTCTGTGATCACTTTCAGAACTTGGTTGTGCCTCCATGTATACCTTCCTTGGGCTAGCGCTACTTTGCAAGAGCTTAGGACATGTTCCACTGTTTGTTTCTTCTGACAGAGCGGACATGCTGGGTCGTCTGATTTCCCCCATTTCACTAAGTTTGCATTCGAGGGGAGCAGGTCATATACAGATCTGAGGAGGAAGCTTATCCTTAGAGGAGCCATGTGCCACATATCGTTCCAGCTGAGACTTCTTTGGAGTGCACTGTCCCATGTTGTCCATTGCCCCTGTTGACCTTGCTGGACTGCCTTCTGCACTCTTTTGACATCTTCTTCTTCCTTCAACTCCTGTATGATCATGTCTCTTTTTTCCTTCCCTTTGGCTTTGGACCACCACTGCATTTTTGTTGCTCCCAGTCCCTGTCTGTTGGTTTGCGTGTGTCCAATTATTTCTTTGATGCTGAGGTTTCTCTTGGCATTGTTTACAGCCTCTTGGACTTTCCACTTTCTGCCAGTTCTCAGCTTTGGATGAACTGATCTCACGATATTGTCTTCTGATTCCTCCAGCATGCTCAACAGTCTTGCTTTTCCAACTTTGTATTCCTCCACTATGGATTTGAGAGGTAGCTTCAGCATTGCTTGACGACAGTAGAATGCAACATCAGTGAGACCAGGTGGGACACCGAGCCATTTTCTTGTGTATTTGTTGATTTTGGCTTCCATTGCTTCGACTGTGCTGGTGCAAATGTCATAGATTAGCAGTGGCCACAGCAGCTTTGGTATCAGCATGAACTGTAGACACCAGACTTTGTATTTGCCTGGCAGTCCGCAGTTATCTATTTTCTTCAGGCCTTCTTCTGCTGTTTGCTTGGTTTCACATCCCCTTTGTGTGTCTTTCAGGGAGTCATCATACCATCTTCCGAGACTTTTTACTGGCTCTTCTGTGACAGTGGGGATGGCTTGGTTGGCTACCATGAATTTGACTGAATCTGCCACTTTTCCTTTTCGCAGTGAGAGACTTCGGGATTTCTTAGGTTTGAACCTCATTCTTGAAGAGGCCACCAGCTCATCCAGCTGCTTTAAGATTCGGTGTGTCTCTTCCTCATCCGTGGACAAGACTGTTGTGTCATCCATGAAAGCTTTCAGAGGAGGCATCTGGTATCCATCTCCCAGATTCACTGGACCTGAACTCTTCATTGCAGCTTTCAAGATGACTTCCATTGCCAACACGAACAGTATGGGAGAGATTGCACAGCCCATTGCAATGCCCACCTCTAGGTCTATCCAGTCCGTGGTGTATTCTTTGGTAGAGAACCGCATTGAGAACCCTTGGAAATACTTCCTCAGCATTGTTCGGATGTTTTCTGGGATGTGATACATTTCAAGAGCCAGCTGGATCATATCGTGTGGAACTGATCCATATGCATTCGCCAGATCAAGCCAAATACGTCAATGTCTCTCTTCTCTGTTCTTGCTTTTTGGATGGCATCCCAAATCAACGTGGCATGTTCCAAGCATCCAGGCATTCCTGGTATGCCTCCCTTTTGGACTGACATATCCAGATACTTGTTTTCAGTCAGGTATTTTGTCAATCTTGCTGCCATAACAGAGAAGAAGATTTTCCCCTCGACGTTCAGAAGTGATATTGGCCTGAACTGATTGATGCTGCTGGAGTTCTGCTCCTTCGGAATGTACATTCCTTCAGCTCTCATCCATTGGTCGCTGATCTTCTGGTTCCTCCATGCTGATCGAATCATCTTGTGGAGCCACTCGAGCACTTTTGGGCATTTCTTGTAGAGCAGGTATGGTATTCCGTTTGGTCCAGGTGCTGACTTGGCTCTGGCTTTCTTTACTACGTTCTTCACTTCATCCAGTGTTGGTGGTTTGTTATTGAATTTTCCTTCTGGCGCTGCAGGCCAAACCAGATTCTGGATTTCAAGTGGTGCCTCGCGCTGAGAATCGGAATATGTTTCCCTGAGATGCTGCTCTAGGGTTTCCTTGCCCACTGTGAGAGTCCCTGATTTGGGTTGTTCAAACAGCTTTCTTGCAAAGTCAAAGGGATCTTTGAAGAAACGATCTTGAGTCTTCTTCTTTTTGCTCTTTCTTCGCCTTGCTGATTCCACTTTGCTGAGAGCATTGTGTTTGGCTTTCAGATCTTTCCAGAGTTCTAGGAGCCCTTGCTTCTCGAATTCTGAGGCAGTTTTCATTCGCTTTTTAAGCTTCCTTTTCTCCCTCCGGATGCTCTCCATCTGTTGCTGTCTTCTGGATTTCTGGGGAGGCGTTTTTGTCTTTGGCTGCTTCACTCCATAAGTGTCCCTGCAGATAGAGTATATGATGTCTCCGTATGTGTCAAGTTTGTGTTCCAGCGTACTGTTCCCTATTAGCGCATTCAGCTTAAGGACAAGTTCCTCATCTAATTTCTCCCATTGTTCTTTTGCACCGGCAGGCGGCAAATTGAGTTTTTCACGTTTGGCGTTAAGAGCTTGTGCAAAATCCGCATCAGAACCGTCAGCGTGGATGTCCTTGGCACTATGGTTTAAATCCTGGCCTTGGTCATCCAACGTCTCACCTGCTATCGCAGTGCGCTGCTGCTGGTTCGTATGTGTCTTCAAACAGAACATTTTTGTCCTGTGGATCTTCATGCCGCGTTTGGTGGTGAATCTCCTTCCACACGCACACGGAAATTCCATCTGGTCATTAATCATGATCCGTTGTGCGTTTCCAGTCGTGATGGAGTCTGTGCCGATGGATTCATCATTCTCTCCCCCTTTCGGTGAATCCTGGGAGCATCTTTCATTTAAAGAACTCGTGGCATGTTATCAAAGGCAAGGTGGGAAGCCAACCCACGAAGCCCGCAGGTCTAGTCTTTCCCAGTGTCCTTCGGTCTTTCCCGAATGTCCTCCGAACTATTCCCGGAAGTCAATGGATTGACCATGTGCAGGTAGAAAGAAACTCTAGGGAGAGCTAGGCAACAGAAGGTCTTCAGAGAAGTAACCCCCTTTTAGACAAATGTTTCGGCCCTGAATTCCTTACACCCTCGGGAGGCCGGGCCACATCCAGGTCATGACTCCTGGATTGTGTATAACAATAGGGATGTATATAACGATAGGGATGTGTATAACGATAGGGATGTGTATAACGATAGGGCTGTGTATAACAATAGGGATGTGTATAACGATAGGGCTGTGTATAACGATAGGGATGTGTATAACGATAGGGCTGTGTATAACGATAGGGCTGTGTATAACCGATAGGGCTGTGTATAACGATAGGGCTGTGTATAAACGATAGGGTGTATGATGGTGTGTATAACGATAGGGCTGTGTATAACGATAGGGCTGTGTATAACGATAGGGGATGTGTATAACGATAGGGCTGTGTATAACGATAGGGCTGTGTATAACGATAGGGCTGTGTATAAAGATAGGGCTGTGTATACGATAGGGATTGTATAACGATAGGGATGTGTATAATCGATAGGGCTGTGTATAACATAGGTGAGTTAAACGATAGGGCGGGGGGGGGGGGGGGGGGGGGGGGGGGGGGGGGGGGGGGGGGGGGGGGGGGGGGGGGGGGGGGGGGGGGGGGGGGGGGGGGGGGGGGGGGGGGGGGGGGGGGGGGGGGGGGGGGGGGGGGGGGGGGGGGGGGGGGGGGGGGGGGGGGGGGGGGGGGGGGTTTTTTTTTTTTTTTTTTTTTTTTTTTTTTTTTTTTTTTTTTTTTTTTTTTTTTTTTTTTTTTTTTTTTTTTTTTTTTTTTTTTTTTTTTTTTTTTTTTTTTTTTTTTTTTTTTTTTTTTTTTTTTTTTTTTTTTTTTTTTTTTTTTTTTTGTATAACGATAGGGCTGTTATAACGATAGGCTGTGTATAAAACGATAGGCGTGTAACGATAGGGCTATGATAAGATAGGGCAGTGTAAACGATAGGGCTATGTATAACGATAGGGCTGAGTGGAATACGATAGGCTATGTAAAATAGGGCTATGTATAAATATAGGCATGGTATAACGTTTAGGGTGTGTATAACGATAGGGGGGCTGTGTATAACAATAGGGCTGTGTATACATAGGGCTATGTATAACGATAGGGCTGTGTATAAGATAGGGCTGTGTATAACGATAGGCTGTGTATAACATAGGGTGTGTTAACGATAGGACTGTGTATAACGATAGGGCTGGTATGATAGGCTGGTTAGATAGGGCTTGTATAACGATAGGGATGTGTATAACGATAGGCTATGTATAACGATAGGGATGTGTAACGATAGGGTGTATAAATAGGGCTTGTATAACGATAGGATGTGTATAACGATAGGCTGTGTATAACGATAGGGATGTGTATAACGATAGGCTGTGTATAACGATAGGGATGTGTATAACGATAGGGCATGTATAACGATAGGCTGGTATAACGATAGGCTGTGTAAACGATAGGGATGTGACGATAGGCTGTGTATAACGATAGGCTGTGTATAACGATAGGGCTGTTTTAAACGATAGGGCTGTGTATAATGATAGGGCTGTGTATAACGATAGGGCTGTGTATAACGATAGGGCTGTGTATAACGATAGGCTGTGTATAACGATAGGGCTGTGTATAACATAGGGCTGTGTATAAGATAGGGATGTTATAACGATAGGGCTGTGTATAACGATGGGCTGTGTATACAAAGATGGCGTGTATACATGGTGTGTAACTGGGTGTGTAACGATAGGGCTGTGTATAACAATAGGGCTGTGTATAACGTAGGGCTGTGTATAACGATAGGGCTGTGTATAAGATGGGCTGTGTATAACGATAGGGCTGTGTATAAGATGGGCTGTGTATAACGATAGGGCTGTGTATACGATAGGGTGTGTATAAGGGATAGGGCTGTGTTATACGATAGGGCTGTGTATAACATAGGGATGTGTATAACCATAGGGTGTGTAAACATGGATGTTAATGATAGGGCTGTGTATAACAATAGGGTTGTATAACGATAGGGCTGTGTAAACGATAGGGCTGTGTATAATATGGATAGTGGCTGTGTATAACAATAGGGATGTGTATAACGATAGGGCTGTGTATAATAGATTAGTGGTGTTAACGATAGGGCTGTGTATAACGATAGGGCTGTGTATAACGATAGGGCTGTATATAACGATAGGGCTGGTTGTTATAACATGGGCTTGTATAACATGGGCTGTGTATAACGATAGGCTGTGTATAACGATAGGGCTGTGTATAACGATAGGGATGTGTAAACGTAGTGTGTAACGATAGGGCTGTGTTAACGATAGGGCTAGTGTATAACGATAGGGCTGTGTATACATTGGCTGTGTATAACGATAGGGATGTGTATAACGATAGGGGTGTATAACGATAGGGATGTGTATAACGATAGGGTGTGTATAACGATAGGGCTGTGTATAACGATAGGATGTGTATAACGATAGGGCTGTGTATAACGATAGGGATGTGTATAACATAGGGTGTGTATAAGATAGGGATGTGTATAATGATAGGGATGTGTATAATGATAGGGCTGTGTATAATGATAGGGATGTGTATAACGATAGGGATGTGTATAATGATAGGGATGTGTATAACGATAGGGATGTGTATAACGATAGGGATGTGTATAATGATAGGGATGGGTATAACAATAGGGATGTGTATAACGATAGGGCTGTGTATAATGATAGGGATGTGTATAACGATAGGGCTGTGTATAACAATAGGGATGTGTATAATGATGGGGCTGTGTAAACAATAGGGCTGTGTATAACGATAGGGCTGTGTATAACGATAGGGCCGTGTATAATGATAGGGATGTGTCTAACGATAGGGCTGTGTATAACGATAGGGCTGTGTATAATGATAGGGCTGTGTATAACGATATGGCTGTGTATAACGATAGGGCTGTGTAAAACGATAGGGCTGTGTATAATGATAGGGCTGTGTATAACGATAGGGCTGAGAATACCGATAGGGCTGTGTATAACGATAGGGCTGTGTATACCAATAGGGCTGTGTGTAATGATAGGGCTGTGTATAACGATAGGGCTGTGTATACTGATAGGACTGTGTATAACGATAGGGCTGTGTATAACGATAGGGCTGTGTATACCGATAGGGCTGTGTATAACGATAGGGCTGTGTATACCAATAGGGCTCTGTGTAACGATAGGGCTGTGTATAACGATAGGGCTGTGTATACTGATAGGACTGTGTATAACGATAGGGCTGTGTATAACGATAGGGCTATGTATAAAGATAGGGCTGTGTATACCAATAGGGCTGTGTATAATGATAGGGCTGTGTATAATGATAGGGCTGTGTATAACGATAGGGCTGTGTATATCAATAGGGCTGTGTATACCGATAGGGCTGTGTATAACGATAGGGCTGTGTATAACGATAGGGCTGTGTATAACAATAGGGCTGTGTATAACAATAGGGCTGTGTATAACAATAGGGCTGTGTATAACGATAGGGCTGTGTATAACAATAGGGCTGTGTATAACGATAGGGCTGTGTATAACGATAGGGCTATGTATAACGATAGGGATGTGTATAACAATAGGGCTGTGTATAACGATAGGGCTGTGTATAACGATAGGGCTGTGTGTACCAATAGGGCTGTGCATCTGCCGTCTGATGAAATGACCGTTCCCAGGTATTATTAACCTGGGTCAAGATTGTGCCATTTGCTGTTATTTTGCATGAGGGGATTTCATGTTTTTTACTGATCACCATGACTTCAGTCTTCCTGCTGTTTAGTTCCAACCCCTTACCTTTGCTTTCTATTTCTAGTATATTCACAAGGTTTTGCAGGTCCCTCTCATTTTCTGCAATTAGCACGGTGTCATCTGCGTACCGAATGTTGTTTATCATTTTCCCTCCAACCTTTAATCCAGGGTCTTCTTCTAGGTTTCTAATGATGTTTTGGCTATATAGTGAAAACAGATCTGGTGACAAAACACAACCCTGTCTGACTCCTCTTTTAATGTTTTGGAAAGAGCTTATATTGTTTTCTATTCTCATTGCAGCTGTTTGTTCCCAGTACATATTTCTGATTATCTGTAGATCTTTTCCATCAACATTGAGTCTCTCCAGCTGGTTGATCAATTCTTCATATCGTACCCGATCGAAAGCCTTGGTATAGTCAACAAAGCATAAATACAAATCCTTATTCATCTCAATTGACCTCTCTATGATAGTTCTTAGGGTGTATATGGCATTAATAGTTCCTTTCCCTTCCACAAATCCACACTGTTCTTCTGCTATTTCTCTTTTGATTCTATTCCTTGTCCTCATCATGATTATTCTTAACAGGATTTTTGTTACATGACTCATCAAACTGATTGTGCGATGGAGTTCGCATTCTATAGCCCCTGTTTCTTTGGAAGTGCAATGAAAATTGATTTTGACATATCTTTGGGGATTTATTTTTTCTATGCCAAATTCCTCCAGGGCTTCAATCATCTCTGTAGTACTGTTGTCTGGTACTAGGGCTTTTCCTGGTTTCATCCTTTTCAGTGCTGCTCTAACTTCATCTTTCATTATGGGTGGTCCTTCAAAGTTCTTTTTATAATGTGTTCTTTGTTTCTGTCATCCTCAAAAAGATCTTTAATGTACTCTCCCCATCTGTCCAGTAATTTGTCTTTTTCCATGATAAGCGTGCCATATTTCGATTTTAAGCAACCAGTTGATGTGCATGTATTTTTCCTGTGGACAATTTCTTCAATTCGTCTGTACATACCCTGAAGATCCATTTTGTGTCGTTCTTCTATCTCTTTGCATTTTGTGTTCAGCCAAGCTTCCTTAGCTTCATTGCACCTATTCCTGATTTCTTTGTTTATCTTCCTGTATATCTCCTCATTTCTCTTTGCCCTCCTGCTTTCTCCATCAGCCAAATATACCATAGGCTAATAACCTAGGCTGAGTATACGATAGGGTGATACGTAATGAGTATACCAATAGGCTGAATTCGAAGGCTGAGTATAATATAGGTGCAACGATAGGGCTGAGTATAACGATAGGGCTGTGTATACCGATAGGGCTGAGAATACCAGTAAGGACTGAGTATACTGATAGTGCTGAGTATACCAATTGGGCTGAGACTTCCGATAGGGCTGAGATTACTGATAAGGCTGAGAATAGCGATAGGGCAGAAAATAACGATAGGGTTGGGAATACCGATAGGGCTCAAATACCGATAGGGCTGAGAATACCGATAGGGCTGAAAATACCGATAGGGCTGAAAATACCGATAGGGCTGAGAATACTGATAAGGCATTAACAGACATGCAATCCTTTCCCCCATTCTCTCGCCTACTCACGCTCATAGTTCCACAGGTGTAGTGACTGCCACGAATAAAACGATATCAGCAGGTGAAACTTCGTTGTTCCGTCTCCAAATCCCTCGCTCAAAGAATCGGCCTCTGAGGCACAGGGGCGATTACCCATGGCCGGGTCGTGTCGTGTCGTGGGTTTGAAATCGAGTTGTTCCTCTTCTAGATGAACTGCCTATCTCTTTGTATAGTTAGTTATTCATCTCACGAATGACCGGGGGTGGGGGTGGGGGTGGGTGGGTGGGTGTTGGTTGCAAATGGACTGTCGCTCGTTGTTTTCTAGTATTACTTGGACATTAGATAATCATCAGAATATGGCAAAAACTGTAGGATTTATTTCTTTGTTCGTTTATTTATTTGTATTTTATTTATATATTTGTTTGTTTGTTGTTTGTTTGTTTTCCGCTTACAGATGTGGGGGTAGCGCGAAATGGAATATCAAGACCCATATATGGAAGCTCAATAATCTGTAAAATGGCAAAAAGGATTGATTGATTGATTGATTGGATGGATGGATGGATGGATGGATGGATGGATGGATGGATTGATTGATTGATTGATTGACTTATTGGCTGTTTGATTGAGTGAGTGAGTGAGTGAGTGAGTGAGTGAGTGATTGACTGAGTGAGTGAATGGGTGAGTGAGTGAGTGAATGAGTGAGTGAATGAGTGAGTAAATGAGTGAGTGAGTGAGGCATTGATTGATTGATTAATTGACTGACTGACTGACTAACTGATCAATTGATCGACTGATTGACCGATTGATCGATCCATCCATCCATTTATTGACTTTACGACCAGTTGCTGTGGAGTAATGGTTAACACAACGGACAACCGACTGGAAGGTTGTGGGTTCGAATCCCCATCAGTCCCTTCAAAAATCATTGTGGGATTTTTCGGCTCTAACTGGCTCCTACCCAGACCTGGGCGTGCTATGCTATGGGCTCATTGGGAACACTTGGGACCACACAGTCGAGTCTCATCCACTTCACCGATACGTCATTGAGGGTGTTGCTCAAATCTTCAGTCCAGCACCGCAGGTGTCGGTATCTCTCGGGCCTGGTTGACACCAGGATATACTATAATAGTTAAGCGTAGAGTACAGCCCTGTCGAGTAGTCTCAATTCTACATGGAACTCCATAGCATCATGATTATCATCCTCATCGGTATCATCATCATCGCATGGGGGAGGGGGATGGATGGGGAAGGTGAGCACAAAGGTAACCTCCCTGAGTGCGATGATCCTGAAAAAGATGGGGTTTTTTTATCGATTTTACAGACCTTGGGGCGGATGGAAATGGAACATCACACGCTGTTTTCCAGCCTTTCACCGCCATTACGACAATCACCTGATGCTGGCAGAGATGGTAGCCGCCAGTATGACCATGGGTGTTCAACGATTCGTCTTTTACGTGGAATCGGCTGGGCCTGAAGTGTTGAGAATGCTGCAGGTGTGTATATGTGTGTTGTCTTGTATGTGAGTGTGTGTGTGTGTGTGTGTGTGTGTGTGTGTGTGTGTGTGTGTGTGTGTGTGTGTGTGTGTGTGTGTGTGTGTTGTCTTGTATGTGAATGTGTGTGTGTGTGTGTGTTGTCTTGTATGTGAGTGTGAGTGTATGTGTGTGTGTGTGTGTGTGTGTGTGTGTGTGTCTGTCTGTCTGTCTGTGTGTGTATGTGTGTGTGATTGTGTAGTGTTGTTTGTGAGAGAGAGAGAGAGAGTGTGTGTGTGTGTGTGTGAGTGTGAGTGTGTGGTGTGTTAGTGTGTGTGTGTGTGTGTGTGTGTGTGTGTGTGTGTGTGTGTGTGTGTGGTTGTGTTGCATGTGTGTGTCTGTTAGTGTGTGTGTGTTGTGTTGTATGTGTGTGTGTGTGTTGTATGTGTGTGTGTGTTGTGTTGTATGTGTGTGTGTGTGTGTGTGTTGTTTGTTGTATGTGTGTGTGTGTGTGTTGTGTGTATTGTGTTGTATGTGAGTGTCTGTTAGTGTGTGTATGTAGTATGTGTGTGTTGTGTGTGTGTATGTGTGTGTGTGTGTGTGTGTGGTGGTGTGTGTGTGTCGTTTGTATGTGAATGTGTGTTAATTTTATGTTAGTGTGTGTTGTGTGTGTGTGTGATTGTGTGAGTGTGTGTGTATGTGATGTGTGAGTGTGAAAGAAGAGGAGAGTGTGTTGTGTGTGGTGAGGGTGTGTGTTGTTAGTGTGTGTGTGTGTTGTGTTGCATGTGAGTGTTGTTAGTGTGTGTGTATTGTTTTGTATGTGTGTGTGTGTGTGTGTGTTGTATGTGTGTATGTGTGTGTGTGTGTGTGTGTGTGTGTGTATGTGTGTGTGTGTGTGTTGTGATGTGTGTGTGTTAGTGTGTGTGTGTGCGTGTTGTTGTCATATGTGTGTGTGTTAGTGTGTGTGTGTGTGTGTGTGTGTGTGTGTGTGCGTGTATGTGTCGTTTTGTATGTGAATGTTGTGTTTTAGTGTTTAGTGTGTGTGTGTGTGTGTGTGTGTGTGTGTGTGTGTGGTGTGGTGTGTTGTGTGTGTGTGAATGTGTGTTGTATGTGGTGTGTGTGTGTGTGAAAGAGAGTGAGAGAGAGAAAGACAAAGAGAGAGAGAGAGAGGGGAGAAGAAACAGAGAGAGACAGAGAGAGAAAAACAGACAGACTGAGAGACAGACAGCAGTGTGTGT
>JAPXFY010000031.1:34925050-34945050 GCA_030674185.1 Monoplex corrugatus
AAGGATTGAGGAGATTGTTGGCAGACAGGTGAGAGTTCAGCTGGTTGAGGACAACTTTTTCGATGAGTTTTGACAAGAAAGAGAGATTAGAGATAGGCCGGTCATTTTTCAGTTCATTTGGGTCTAAATTGTATTTCTTGAGGAGAGGGTGAACAATAGCAGACTTGAAAGAATCTGGGACAGTTCCAGTTTGAAGAGAAGTGTTGATGATGTCAGTGATGAATGGGAGGAGAGTAGGGAGACAGTCAGAGTAGAGAGAACCTGGAAGCGGATCCAGTTCGCAGGTTTTGAACGACATGGATCTGATTGTGTTGAGAATTTCTTCTTGTGAGACTGGGGTAAAAGTAGGAAGAGGTGTGCCTCTTCCGTCTGGTGAGATGACCGTTCCCAGATGTAAGCTCTTTCCAAACTGTTAAAAGAGGGGTCAGGCAGGGTTGCGTTCTGTCACCAGATTTGTTTTGAACTTTACAGCGAAACCATCATGAGAAAACTAGAAGAATGTACTGGGATAAAGGTAGGAGTAAAAACTTAGAAACAACATTCGATACGCAAAAGACACCGTGCTAATTGAGGAAAATGAAAGGGACCTACAAAACCTTGAGAATGTAATAGAAATAGAAAGCAAAAATAAAGGGTTGGAGCTAAATAGCAAGAAGGCTGAAGTCATGGTAATCAGTAAAAAAAACAAAAAAACATGAAATCCCCTCATGCAAAATAACAGCAAACGGCACAACTTTGAGACATGTGTGTATGTTTAAACATCTGGGAACGGTCATCTCACCAGACGGCAGATGCACATCAGAAATAGCCAGCAGAATCGGCCAAGCCAAAACAGCATTCAAGGAAATGAAAAGCGTTCTTACCAACTGCCTTCAATTAACATCAGGAAGAGAGTTCTTGAATGTTATATAGAACCGATGCTGTTATACAGTTGTGAGGGATGAACAGTCAGCACGCAAAGCCAGAACAAATTTGAGGTAGCCAAAATATGGTTTGTAAGAAGAATGTTGAGAGTTCCATGGACAACAAAGAAAATAAATGAAACGGTCTTAAAGGAGACAGACACAAGAAGATCATTGATAAAGAAGATTAAGAAAAGACAAGCAACATTTACGGGCCATTTTATGATGAAAGGGGAATTACAGCACATGGTCCAACAGGAAAGCTGGAGGGAAAGAGAACACCAGGTAGATCCAAGGAGAAAATATTGGATGGACTTGCAGACTGGCTGAGGACAGAGAGGGTGGAAGATGTACTTGTAGCGACAAGGGATAGATGCATATGGAGGGCCATGATCGCCAACGCCACCAGGGAGGGCACTTGATGATGAGGAGGAGGAAGAACCACAATACTGTTTCTTACACATTAGCATGCTACCTCACATGTGGCGAGATAGCGAGTGGCCAGGCCGAGAATATAGCATGCTATGAAATGGACGGCAAAGTGGAAGTAGTATTAGCCAGCCATCATCATCTTCATCATGATGTGCCCTGCTGAATGCTTTGACGATCATGGCCCTCCACACGGATCTATCCCTTGTCGCTGGAAGTACATTTCCCACCCTCTCTGTCCTCAGCCATTCTGCAAGTCCAATCGTTCAATATTTTTCTCCCTGGGTCTACCTGTGCTCTCTTTCCCTCCAGCTTTCCTGTTGTGACCAGGTGCTCTAATTTCTCTTGCCTCATAAAATGTCTTATAAATGTCCTATACATGTTAGCTAATCTACATGTTTATTTCACAATGGAAGACGGTATCATCGTTAAACACAAAGGCAACATGCACTGCCATCATCTTATCTTGTCCCGTGGGATTCCGGGGGCTCTTTCAGTATAAACAGTATCCCCACCTTCTGGAAATTCTGTCCTAGAAATTTCCTCTTTCCTGTCACTGTCTTTGTTTCTTTCTTCCTCCTTTGCTTTTTGTCATTTCTTCCTATCATTTTCTGCCTTGCTGGTCCATTCACCTGTATGTGTTCATAAAGTCTTACGTACACTTTTCTTAGGGTTGATAGTTGGGTACATGTATTACGTGCATTTTTGGCTCTAGGGAAATGAGATATGCGAAAGCAATTTTGGGTAATTTAGGTCCTTTTTTTTTATACGTTTTGGTGTCTTTAGTTATGTTTAAATTTGTATTTAGGTATGATTTTTTTAAATCCCCTAAATTGGACAGAGTGGTCAACGCCAGGGGCATCTCCCTAGATTATGAGCACGAATGGATTGATATGCATACTTAATTTTCTTTCCTTTTTTTTATCTTTCTTGTTGAAGTATTGTGTATGCTTTGAAACTGTTATAGCCCTGATATGGCTCTACGTAGTCGGCTGGGCTTTAAACAACAATCACAATAAGAATCTTAGGGGTCAAACAACAATAACAATAACAATCTTACCTTGCTGGCAGGGTCTTCTCATTGCTACTTAGCCTTACCTAGCGAATACCTAGCCACGCTTGCCACTAGCTGGAACAAAGAAACGCACCTACCTTAACGTAGCTAGCGTGTAATAAACAGGTTTCAGGTGCACTTCACTAGTCACCGTGGCATAGTGGTTAGCGCAATGGGACTATTGACTGGAAGGTTGTGGGTTCTGAATCCCCGTTAGTCCTTTCGAAATCATTGTGGGATTTTCCGGCTCTGACCGGCTCTTAACCAGAATTGAGTGTGCTTATCCCCCTTGAGCATCATCATCATCATCAAGTGCCTTGCCACATGGCGTTGGTGATCATGGCCCTCCATATGTATCTATCCTTTGTTGCCACAAGCACATCTTCCACCTTCTCTGTCTTCAGCCACTCTGCAAGTCCGTCCAATAGTTTTTCCCTGGGTCTACCTGGCGCTCTCTTTCCCTCCAGCTTTCCTGTTGTCACCAGGTGCTCCAATTCCCCTTTCCTCATAAAATGTCCTATAAATGTTGCCTGTCTTTTCCTAATTTTCCTTATGAATGATTTTCTTGTGTCTGCCTCCATCAAGACTGTTTCGTTTGTTTTCTTTGCTGTCCATGGAACTCTCAACATTCTTCTTACAAACCACATCTCGGCTGCCTCAATCTTGTTCTGGCTTTGCTTGTTGACTGTCTACGCCTCACAACCGTATAACATTATCGCTTCTATATAACATTCAAGAACTCTCTTCCTGATATCAATTGATAAGCATTTGTTGGTAAGAATGTTTTTCCATCTTCTTGAATGCTGTTTTGGCTTGGCCGATTCTGCTGGCTGTTTCTGATGTGCATCTGCCGTCTGGTGAGATGACCGTTCCCAGATATTTAAACTTATCAACCTGTCTCAAGGTTGTGCGTTTGCTGTTATTTTGCATGAGGGCATTTCATGTTTTTTTATCACACCCGCCAAAATGATGTAACGCTTCAACTGCTCGTCCTGTCATGAAATGGTCGTGACAAAGTGGGACCCATGAAACGCTAGGCTGACGCACCACCTGAATAACTGGAGCATTCAGCTGGACAGCAAACGTGGCTAGTTTTAAATACTGCAGGACATTGTTTTACCCTTTGACTCCCGCACCCTGGAGGAAGCTAGTGGATAGGATGAGGGAGTCAAAGGGTTAAGTGTTTGCTTTGCTAGCATAGCTGACAATGCAGATGTTGGTTATTGTCATTGTTATTGTTGTTTAAAGCCCAGCCGACTGCGTAGAGCCATATCAAGGCTATGACCGCTTCAAAACATACAAAACTTCAACAGGGAAAAAAAAAAGGAAAGAAAATTAAGACCACATATCAATGCATTCGTGCACATAATCTAAGGACATGCCCCCGGCGTTGACCATTCCGTCCAATTTGTCCAACAGGGGATTTAAAAAATGCCCCCGAATACAAATTTAAATATCCCTAAGGACAGCAAAACATATGTAAAAACGGGCCTGAATTACTTAAAATTGCTTCTGCATATTTCGCCTCCTTAGAGCCAAAAATGCACATAATACATGTACCCAATTATCAGTCATAAGAAAAAAATACGTAAGACTTTATCGAAAACATACAGGTAAAATGACCAGAAGGGCAGAAAATGATAGGAACAAATGACATAAATAAAAAGCAAATGAGGAAGAAAGAAACAAAAAGAGTGACAGAAAAGAGGAAAATTTTTTACACAGAATTTCCAGAAGGTGGGGATACTACTCGTATTTGTACTGAAAGAGACCCCAACATCCCCACAGGGGAAAGAATGCTGGTGGACAGGGTGCAGGAGTCAAAGAGTTAAAGGAACGTTTGTGAACAGCACTTTCTCTGGAACTTCTGACAATCTTTGAAAATCTGTTTCAACTCTTGTAACATGTCGGGCATTGCCCTCCCTCGATGCATGTCAGCATTTATTTTAAGCTGAATCTGTATTTTTTCAAGGTCACATTGAACTCGAGAAGTAACAAAACCTGACTTTTCTTCACTCTTCAATAGTTTGTGTGTGTGTGTGTGTGTGTGTGTGTGTGTGTGTGTGTGTGTGTGTGTGTGTGTGTGTGTGTGTGTGTGTGTGTGTGTGTGTGTGTGTTTTGCATATAAAACAGGAGAATAGTAGAATGGCTTGACCATTTTGTTATTATATTTTATGTACTTTTTTTCTTTTCTTTTCCTTTCTTTTCTTTTTTTCAGTTTTTTTTTTTTGGGGGGGGGGTGTTGTTTATTTGTTTTGTTTTGTTTTGTTTGTTTGTTTTTGTTTTTTATGCGTTTTGTTTTGGATGGTTGGTTGGTTTTTGTTTGTTTATTTCTTTGTTTGTTGTTGTTGTTGGGGTTTTTTCTTCTTGTTTTCTGATTTTTTTTTCCTTTTTAGCAAGCGGCCTGTGGAGCCTTTTCGTTCAGAAATGTCTTTTTCGGGTTGAACCGAGCGACGCAGAACCCACCCCGCCAATGGGACCCGACTGGATACGCCCGTGGCCACAGCCTGAACATGCTACTTCACACCCAGCGCACGATTTATGTGTGGCCAGTTTCTAGTCGTTCCAAGCCCGCTGTGGTGCCTGCAAGAGTTGTCACCCCTGGCATTCATATCGTGTACACGTTCCGAAAAGGTTGGTGTTGATGTGGGGATAATTTACTAAGGGGGTTGGGGAGTATGTGTGTGTGTGTGTGGTGGGGGATGGTTTTGTGGGGTGGTGGTGTTTGTGTGTGTGTGTGTGTGGATGGGGGGCAGATGTGTGTGTGTGTGTGTGTGTGTGTGTGTGTGTGTGTGTGTGTGTGTGTGTGTGTGTGTGTGTAGGGTGGTGGTGGTTGTGTGTATGTGTGTTGTGTGTGTGTGTTTGGTTTGTGTGTGTGGAGGGAAGATGTTGGTGTGCGTTTATTTGTGTGTGTGTGTGTAGGGGGGTGGGTGGGTGGTTGTGTTTGTGTGTATGTGTATGTGTGTGTGTGTTTGGTTTGTGTGGGTGGGGGGAGGTGTCGGTATGTGTGAGTGTGTGTGTGTGCGTGTGCGTGTGGCGCGCATGCGCGCGGGTGTTCGTGTGTGTCTAGTGTGTATGTCTGTTTGTCTGTCTCTGTCTCTCTGTCTCAGTCTCTCTTTGTCTCTATCTGTCCCTCTTTCTCTGTCTCTCTGTCTCTGTCACTGTCTGGCTTTCTTTGTCTGTCTGTCTCTCTCTCTCTCTGTCTGTCTGTCTTCTCTCTCTCTCTCTGAGAAAAATGAGTGAACAAAATAGTCTAAGCCTATGGACGGTGGAAAAAAATCGCGAAAGTGTGAATCTGGAATATGAGGCACAAAGGTCAAGCTCACACAGACAAAGAAGAAAGAAGGAACAGAAACAGAAGAAACAGAAACAGAAGACAGAAGAAGAGAAGAAAGAAGAAAGAAGAAGAAACAGAAGAAGAAGAAGAAACAGAAGAAGAAGAAGAAGAAACAGAAACAGAAGAAGAAGAAGAAGAAGAAGAACAACAACAACAACAACAATAACAGCAATAACAATTAGAGACAACAACAACAAGAACAATCATATGCCAAAAAATTATCATTTTCCTTGGAATGGGCGTAAACAGCACTTTTTCAGGAATTCCTAACGATACATACAAATCTGTTTTCGCTGCTTACGACAATCTAAAATAATTTTTTCTTGGAATGGGTGTAAACAGCAGTTTTTCAGGAATTCCTAACGGTATATGCAGTCTGTTTTCGCTGTTACGACAATCTAAAATAATTTTTTCTTGGACTGGGTGTAAACAGCATTTTTCAGGAATTCGCTAACGATCATACAATCTGTTTTCACTGTTACGACAATCTAAAGTAATTTCTCTTGGACTGGGTGTAAACAGCACTTTTTCAGGAACGCCTAACGATGCATACAATCTGTTTTCACTGTTACGACAATCTACCGTTGTTCTGATGCACGCTAGGTTTTGTTTCCATTGAATTTTCGTCAAGGTCACGGTGGAGTTTGGAATTTGTAGAATTTGTGCTCAAAAGGGATTTAACGCGCTCGGACAATTCCATACGCACTCCACCTGAATCTGCCAGCAATTATCTGGCAAGCTATCTTTCTGTGTCTGAGCAAAATCCTACACGCTGCCAAGGTCTTGAAGTGCGGAGAGGGGAGGGAGGGACCTATGAAACACCAGGCTGACACCACCAGAATGATGGAATCGTCAAGACGGGCAACGAACCAGTACGCCGTGGACTAGTGGTTAACGCAATGGACTACCGACTGGAAGGTTGTGGGTTCGAATCCCTATCAGTCCCTTCAAATACATATGTCATTGTGGGATTTTTTTGGTTTTAATCGGCTCCTACCTAGAGTTGGGCGTGCTATGGGCTCATTGGGAAGACTGGGACCACACACAGTCGAGTCTCATCCACTTGCGGATGCGTCATTGAGGGTGTTGCTCAAATTTTCCGACCAGCACTGCAGGTGTCTGTATCTCTCGGGCCTGGTTGAGCCATGATATGTTATGATAGTAAGCGTTGAGTACAGGCCTGTCACACAGTCTCAATCCTACATGGAACTCCATAGCATCATGATTATCATCCTCGTCGATGTCATCATCATCGCATTGTAAAAAAAAAAAAAAAAAAAAAGTGTGCCAGCTTCTGTGACCATTAAAATGTTGTAGAAAATGGAAGAACAAAACAAACTAAAAAAACAGAAAAGAACAGAAAAAAGGTGAGTACAAAGGTAATATCCCTGAGTGTGATGATCCTTAATGATAAAAGATAATTGGGCAGCGAACAGAGGCGTGTTCATGTTGCGGCTGGGCTTGAACTCGAGATATCAGGTCTTGAGCCCACGACTCTATCATAAAGAACCACCAATCAGCCTGCAGATTTGAAAAGGAGTGGCTCGCCCGGGGATTGAACCCACAATCACAAACCCCTGTGTGATGAGCACATTACGCTGTCACAACTGAGCTCATAGGCCACTGCACACGATGTTACTGCGGCGTGCAAAATCTGGATTTTCTGTAACATTTTATGTGTAAAAAGGAGAATGTTAAAATGGCTTGACCATTTACAACAGAGCTCATGGGCAGTGTTACTGAGGTGTACAAAATCTGGAATTTCTGTAACATTTTGTGTGTGTGTGTGTGTGGTAAAAAAGAAGATTGTTAAAATGGCTTGACCATCTTATTTTCAACGGTGTTTTTTTTTTCTTCAGGATACAATATTGTGAGATGGACCCGAACCAAGGATTACTGCACCATTACAAGATTATCGCCAGCAAGCAAGCAGGACCAGCAACCGAAAAGCAGGATCAGTATTTGTGGCACTTTGCTCAGGACATCATCAAAACTTTCCAGAACCTAATGCAGCAGTTTAACAACACTGTTAGCCAGCCGTATCCTTAAGATCATCAAACATTTCCGAAATTTAATGCAGCAGTTGTTTTTTTTGAGACTGTTGACCAGCCATACCTTTAGATCATCAAACATTTCGAAAACGCAGTGCAGCAGTTTATGGAGACTGTTGGCCAGCCATACCCTTAGCATATCAAACATTTGAAAAATTTAAAGGAGAAGGGCGTGTTGTTGTTTTTTTGATACTGTTGGCCAGCCATACCCTTACATCATCAAACATTTTGGAAATGCATTGCAGCAATTTTTTGAGAACGTAGGTAGCCATATCCTTAGATCATCAAACATTTCGAAAACCCAATGCAGCAGTTTCTTCAGACTGTTGGCCAGCCATACCCTTAGAATATCAAACACTTCAAAAATTTAATGGAGCAGTTTTTGTTTTGTTAGACTGTACCCTTAGAATATCAAACATTTAAAAATAATTTAATGGAGCAGTTTTTTGTTTTTTTTCAAGACTGTTGGCCAGCCATACCCTTAGAATATCAAACATTTCAAAAATTTAATGGAGCATGTTTTTTTTGTTTGTTTTTGTTTGTTTGTTTGTTTGTTTGTTTGTTTTGTTTGTTTTTTGTAGACTGTTGGCCAGCCATACCCTTAGGGTCATCAAACATGTCCATAATTTGATACAGCTGTTCATACCTTTGGATCGTCAAACATTTCGAACATACGAGCAGCAGTTGACTGCCACTGTTGGTCAGCCATACCCATAGGACCGACTCATCATCATCATCATCATCATCATCATCATCATCATCATCACATTATCATCATATCATCATTTGCCGTGTAGCATGGCGTTGGCGATGATGGCCCACCATGTGAATCTATCCTTTGTCGCTGCTGAAGTACATCTCCCACCCTCTCTGTCCTCAGCCACTCTAGGTATACCTGGTACATGGTGCTCTTTTTCCCTCCAGCTTTCCTGTTGTGGCCAGGTGCTCTAATTTCTCTAACCCCATACAATGTCCTGTGAGTGTTGCCTGTCTTTTCCTAATCTTCTTCATTAATGTTCTTCTTGTGTCTGCCTCCTTCAAGACTGTCTTGTTTGTATTCTTTCCTGCCCATGGAACTCTCAACATTCTGTTTAGAAACTACATTTCAGTTGCCTCAATCTTGTTCTGACTTTGCGTGTTGACAGTCCACGCCTCACATCCATACAACAACATCGGTTCTATGTGGCATTGAACAACTCTCTTCCTGATGTTAATTGATAGGCATTGGTTAATAAGAATGCTTTTCATTTTCTTGAATGCTGTTTTGGCCTGGCCGATTCTGCTTTCTGTTTCTTCAGTTCACAATCTATTCTTGTTCTTCTTGTTCTTCTTGTTCTTGTTCTTCTTGTTCTTGTTATTGTTCTTCTTGTTCTTCTTATTTTCTTCTTCTATTGCTATCTTCTTCTTCTTCTTCTTCTGTTTCTTCTTCTGTTTCTTCTTCTTCTTCTTCTTCTTCTTCTCTTCTTCTTTCCTCTTCTTCTTCTTCCCCTCCTCCTCTCTTTTTTCCTTCTTTTCTTCTTCTTCTTTCCCCCCTCCTCCTCCTTCTCCTCCTCCTCCTCCTCTTTTTCTTCTTTTTCTTCTTCTTGTTCTTGTTCTTGTTCTTGTTGTTGTTGTTGTTGTTTTGTTGTTGTTGTTGTTTTCTTCTTCTTCTTCTTCTTCTTCTTCTTCTTCTTCTTCTTCTTCTCTTCTTTTCTTCTTCTTCTTCTTCTTCTTCTTCGTCGTCGTCGTCGTCGTCATCGTCGTCGTCGTCGTCGTCGTCCCGTTCGTCAGTTTCTACTCCTTGAAAAATCCTATGTAGGCTACTTATGAATAGGTTGAAGATTCATGTGGCTTGACCACAAGTGTTTGGAGGCCTCCCTTTTGCGACTTACTCCCCTCCACCACCAACACCAACACTACACTTCCCCCATCCCCCCACCCCCCACCCTACTAAGGTGTTCAATGTACTGATTTTGTTCTGCATACCACTTTCATCGTTTCAAATTATATGCGTCTGCAAACACTCCTCCCCGTACGAGAGAGAGAGAGAGACCGAGAGGGAGGAGGAGAGAGAGAGAGAGAGAGAGAGAGAACGAGAGAGAGAGAAAGAGAGAGAGACAGAGAGAGAAACAAACGAAAGAACAATATGAATATACTAATAATAAATAAACATAAATAGCACAGTCAGAAAAATCTCAGACCGGAATTATCGATTGGATTATTTATCGATCAGGCAAAAGTCAATAATGAGGATTAGTTATAGGTCAGAGCAGTCCCTTTCAGGAGCAGTTATCGATCTGTCCATTCTTTGCAATCACTTTCGGTTAGGATTAGTTATCGATTTCTCCATTCCATTCTATCACGTTCCATCAGTTATCGACCTGTCTATTCTTTCCAATCACTTTCAATCAGGTTTAGTTATCGATCTGTTCATTTCTTCTCGTCACGTTTGACCAGTTATCGATCTTCCCATTCTTTCCAATCACTTTAAATCAGGAGTAGTTATCGATCCGTCTATTCCTTCTTCTTATCACTTTCTATCAGTTATCGATCTTTCCATTATTTCCAATCACTTTTAATCGGGATAAGTAATCGATCTGTCTATTCCCTCCTATCACTTTCAGTCACGTATAAATCAGTCTATTCTTTCCAATCACTTTCGATCGAGATCAATTATCGATCTGTTCCCCCCGTGGGGATGCCGAGGGCTCTTTCAATGTAAATAGTATCCCCATCTTCCGGAAATTCTGTGCTAGAAAATCACTCTTTTCAATCACTCTCTTTGTTTCTTTCTTCTTACTTTGCTTTTAGCCATTTCTTTCTAACATTTTCTGCCTTGCTGGTCTATTCACCTGTATATGTTCGATAAAGTCTTACGTACTTTCTCTTAGGAATGATTATTGGGTACATGTATTAAGTGCATTTTTGGCTCTAGGGAAATGAGATATGCGGAAGCGATTTTTGGTAATTTAGGCCCGTTTTACATATGCATTAGACAAAGCAGTTGAAATGACTAGATTTTTCCTGCGCAGACATTACCCACTCGAGATCATCAATGAAGCCCGGAAAAAAGTCAACTCTGTCTCTCGGCCAAATGCTCTCCATTCGAAGCCCAAAGCTGCCACAGAGGATCGGCCAGTCCTCAGTCTAGTTTACCACTCGTCCATGTACCTCGTAAAAAGGATCATCTTGTCCAACTGGAACATTTTGCGATCCAGTCCCACTACAGGTGAAACCTTTGACCAGCGCCCTTTGATCGTCTACAAGAGAGACACAAATCTCTGCAACTTGCTGGTGCATTCAAATCTCAGCAAACCAGTCGGCCAACCTCCAGGAACCTCTCCATGTGACAGGCCTAAATGCAAGACTTGTCCTTTCTTGTGCTCAGCCACCACAGTCAAAGGCCCCAAATCTCATATGAGAATTACAAAACATTTCAACTGTCAAACTTATAACATTGTCTACTTGATCAGCTGCTCTAAATGTTCCCAACTGTATATTGGTGAAACTGGACGCACCCTTGACACACGTTTCAAAGAACACTTGGCTGATATCCGCCACCAAAGGGATAAAACTATCCCCAATCACTTCAACCAATCAGACCACTCAATCAATGACATCCGAGTGAAAGGTCTGTGGCTTCTATACAATAACAGCACCATAGACAGGAAAGACAGAGAATCCCACCTCATAAATAAACTTGGAACACGCAAACCATATAGTCTTAATGACAAACCATAAGTAATCCATTGCGCAACAGAATTCAGACATGCCGTTTCATGTTTCTTCCTGTTCCCAGGCCTACCAGATTCATGGTACTGTGCACAATCTACTCCCTTACCTCTTGGCTCTTGCCCTGTGCCTTCTTCAGAACAGGGCTATACCGATATAGCATGGCCACTTCTCAAAATTGCAGAACTCATCTCACTTCCCTTTTGACATCATAGTTGCCTCCCCTCTCCCCACTTCTTACTACTGCTCATGACGACATGGGCATTCCATTTCTTACCCACTGGACGAGGCGGCAGGGAAGTTTTTAGTCCCGTTTTTATTATCCATTGTTTGGTGTCTGTGATCTGTTTGTGACCGTGCGTTCGCGCTTGACAAAGGCTAGTTGGCCGAAAATTTGCGCTTGTTTTGTTTTGTCTCGTTGGATACGCGCTTATATTGGTTTTCTTGTTCTTCTGGTTCGTTAGTGCCCTTAGTTGTGTTTAATTTTTTTTATTCATGTATGTTTTTCTTTTTTTTTCAAATCCCCTGTCCTATAAGTTGGGCAGAGTGATCAGCGCTAGGCGCATCTCCTTAGATTGTGTGCGTGAATGCCTTGTTATGTGTACTTGATTTTCTTTTCCATTTTTTCCTGTAGAAGTATTGTGTATGTTTTTAAACGGCTATAGCCCTGATATGGCTGTACGCAGTCGGCTGAGCTTTAAACAAAAATAACAATAACTATCGATCTGTTCATTCTTTCCAATCCTTTTCATTCAAGATGTGTTATCAATCTTACGTTTCGGTCCAATCATGATCAGTTATCGATCGATCTGTCCAGTATTTCAAAGAAGTTATTTGACTTTCAGTCCAAGCGAGAAGTAAGTATAAAATTGCCATGGTCTGCTTATAGTGTCTGAGTTGGAATACCATGTCAACATGTATGTCACAACTCAACTTGCCCAACAAACCTTATAAAGCTTTCATGTCTGAAGGACTTCTCTCTTAACCATACCTCGGTTCTGGTAAACAACTTGCGGAAAGTAATCTGTCTCTGGTTTTGGTTCATCAACAGGGAACTCCATAGCATTCTTCTTACTTTCAAAACTCATAGCAATTTTTTTTCTTACTTTCAAAGCACCTAAACAATGACGATGACAGCAACGAAGAACACATTATAAGAAAGATTGTTGCAGGGCCACCCATAAGGAAAGATGAAGTTAGAGCAGCATTGGAAAAGATGAAACCAGGAAAAGCCCCCAGGACCATACAACATTACTACAGAGATGATATAAGCCCTGGAGGAATTCGGTATTGAAAATATAACAGTCCTCCTAAATGAAATTTATGACACTGGAAAAATCCCCAAAGATATGTCAAAATCAATTTTCATTGCACTTCCAAAGAAACCAGGGGATATAGAATGCGAACTCCATCGTACAGTCAGTTTGATGAGTAAAGTAACAAAAATCCTATTAAGAATAATCATGATGAGGACAAGGAATAGAATCAAAAGAAAAAAAGCAGAAGAACAGTGTGGATTTGTGGAAGGGAAAGGAACTATTAATGCCATATCCATCCTAAGAACTATCATAGAGAGGTCAGTCGAGTTGACTGAGGATTTATGTTTATGCTTTGTTGATTATACCAAGGCTTTCGATTGGGTAGGACATGAAGAATTGATCAACCAACTAGAAAGATACAATATGATGGAAAAGATCTACGAATAATCAGAAATATGTATTGGGAACAAACAGCAGCAATGAGAATAGAAAACGACATAAGCTCTTTCTAAAATATCAAAAGTGGGGTTAGGCAGGAAGTGTTCTGTCACCAGATCTGTTTTCACTTTACAGCGAAACCATCATGAGAAACCTAGAAGAATGCCCGGGGATAAAGGTTGGAGGAAAAATGATAAACAACATTCTTTACGCAGATGACACCGTGCTAATTGCAGAAAATGAAAACAACCTACAAAACCTTGTGAATATAATAGAAATAGAAAACAAAATTAAAGGGTTGGATCTAAAAAGCAAGAAGACATGGTAATGAGTAAAAAACATGAAATCCCCTCGTGCAATATATATATATATGTATGTATATATATATATATATATATATATATATATATATATATATATATAATATAATATATACATATGTGTGTGTTTGTTTGTTTGTTTGTTTGTTTGTTTGTTGTGTGTGTGTGTGTGTGTGTGTGTGTGTGTGTGTGTGTGTGTGTGTGTGTGTGTGTGTGTGTGTGTGTGTGTGGTGTGTGTGTGCTGTGTGTGTGTGCGCGCGTGCTTGTATGAGGGTGTATTTACATGTGCGTGTTTACCACCAATAAACTGAAAACATATTTGTTGTTATTTTTGATGAACTGTGTTTATGCAGCATTCATGTAATGCTGTATAAATGTATCTCATATATTTGTAATGCATTAAAATGTATTGACATGGCAATGTTTCTGTTTTACTGTTGTACGTATCCGATTGTGAATGTCTGTAGATGTCCTGTAGATTTCTGAAGATGAACTGTAGATGTCCTGTAAATGTCATGAAGATGTCTGTAGATGTCCTGTAGATGTCTGTATGTGTCCTGTAGATGTCAGTAGATGTCCTGTAAATGTCTAAGATGTCTGTAGATGTCCTGTAGATGTCTGTAGGTGTCCTGGAGATGACCTGTAGATGTGCGATATGTGCAGATGTCCCGTAGATGTTTGTGGATGTTCTGTAGATGACTTCCTTGAGTACGATGATCCTGAAATTTTTTTTTAAATCTTAATGGTAAAATATGTGTGATTCCTTATACATGTACATGTAGTCTATTGTACGAGTGGTTTTCAAGAAAACAAGTTTTGGAGACTACCAAAAGGTTTGAGAACCTTACCACTGGTTGAATCCCATAGGGTAGATGCGTAGTCCATTAATGATTGATCATATCCGTGGGAGAATAGCTTTCTTGATTCCAGAATCAAGAAGTTTATTATTTTAGACAGATTCTGTGAGAGAAGAGAGAGAGACAGACACAAGACAGACAGACAGACAGACAAAGAAAGACAGACAGATATTGAAAGAGAGAGAAAGAGAGGGAGGGAGAGAGAGAGAGTGAAGAGAAAGAGAGAGACATAGAGAGAGAATCTCACATCATATACTATACAAATCAGAGCGATAAGAAATAACTACAAATTTTTTTTATTCTAGCTTCAGGAAAAATGTTTTCAGTTGAACTTTGATAAAGACGGCAGTGAATCGCTGATACATTTTAGGAGTGAATCCCACAACAGTAATGGACTTGGAACTGGAAAGAAAAGAACGGACAAAGCTGCATTTAGAGACATAAGAGTACATACGTACAAAGAATGTTTGTACTTGACAGTATTCCCATTTTCTCAGGAGTGTTTTGTCCACACTGTGCTTGGCAGTCTATTGCTGGTTATCATCCCCAGTCTCATAATCATCATGGCATTGTGAAGGAGTGTGTTTGACTCTGTGGTCCCTTTCACTCCCTATACTGTCATGCTGACCGCATTGTTGACTGGTCTGGAGGTGCGTTGGAGAAATAAAAACAATGAGTGTGGGAGCAGCAAAAAAGAGAATGATGGGGCAGCCAATAAATAAGTAAATAAACGGGGAAAAAGCAAGCAAACAAAAACAGACAGAAACACATATACATCATCATCATCATCATCATGTGCCCTGGCGCATGGCGTTGGCGATCATGGCCCTCCATATGCATCTATCCCTTGTCGCAGCAGCAAGCAGATCTTCCACCCTCTCTGTCCTCATCACCCTGCAGTCCGTCCAATATTTTCTCTCTAGGTCTGCCTGATGTTCTCAAAGTAAAACACAAAATAAAAACACAACAACAAAAATCGATCCACTGAAATGTACCCATCTGTCATCACAAAACTTGCTAGATGACGCACATCCGGAACAGTAGGTATTGTTCTGATGTCATATCGCAAAAACAAACAAACAAGCAAACACACATACACAAAGTAAAAATACAACAACAAAAATCGACCCACGTAACCCTCTGACCCCCTGCACCCTGTCCACCACCTGCAAACACAACCATTTGACTTCTTCATCCTGTCCATCAGATTTCTGCAGGAAGCTGGTAGATAGGGTGCGGAAGTCAAAAGGTTAAGTTTTCGCTTTGCTATCATTGATGACGAAGCAGGATGCTAGTGGATAGGATGATGGAGTCAAAGGGTTTAATGTACCCATCTATCATCACAAAACTTTGCTAAATAACGGCACACCGGAATACAAGTCTTGTTCTGACGTCACATCACAAAAACAACCAACCAAACAAACACACATACTCAAAGTAAAAACACAACAACAAAAATCGACCCACTGGAATGTACCCATCTGTCATCACAAAACGTTGCTAAATGACGGCACAACAGCATTTTGCTGACGTCACATCATGACGTCACCCATGACGTTTTTCACTTCCTGACTACCGGTGGTGAAGGATTTACAGGGGAGTGTTTTCCGTGTGGGCCGTGTGGTCAACAACAGTTGTCGTGCTGTGTCCCTGAACCTGGATCCCATAGTGAAGTAGACGATGAAGTTGACAGAGGAGTTGGTCACCTCACACATGTGGGCCATCGTCTGAACCACCACGAACGTGTTGCAGTATTTACCTGCCAGCAGTGTTAAAGTTTACAGGTATCTGAGACACAGACAAGAGAGGACTGAGAGGCCCGGAGCTACGTACACGTATATCGAGGATTTCCTTCCAAGAAAGGAATGTTAAAATGTCCATTCTTGCCAGGAAACCCTCTACATATAAATTTCAATGTTCTAGACAGAGAGAGACAGAGACAGAGAGACAGAGTGAGTGAGTGAGTGAGTGAGTGAGAGAGAGAGGGATTGACAGAAAGAGTTGGACAAAAACACAGGGGGGTACACACACTCACATACGCACGTTTAGAGAAAGAGAGCAAGAGCAGGGCACACACGTACACAGAGAGGGAAAGAGAGACAGACAGAGAGTGAGAGAGAAAGTAAGAGAGACAGACAGACAGACAGGCAGAGAAACACAGAGAGAGAGAGAGAGAGGGAGAGAGAGAAATGAAAGAAGTTTTCTTACTTGCCTGGATGCAGCTAAACATGAAAGCATTACAATGTTTCCATAATTTAAAAAGGAAAATGTGTTCCCATCCATCTACCCCCAGTTAATGACTATGAAAGGCATTGAAAAAACAGACACACAGACAGACAGGGAGACAGGCAGATAGATAGACAATCAGACAGACAGGTGGACAGGTAGACAGACAGACAGACAGACAGACAATCAAACAAACAGACAGACAGACAATCAGACATGCAGATGGACAGACACATAACCACGCAGACAGAGAAACAGACAAACCTGAAGGCAGATAACCAGGCACCAGTATTCTGAAGAAGGCCTGTGTCACAGAGGGTGTGATGGTGGTGACATAAATCAAACAGACCACTGTCAGCATCTTGGTCACTGCTGCTTCTCTTCTGTCTCCTGAATGACAACAACAACAATAACAACAATTGCAACAACAACAACAATAACAATGAGACTAACACTTCTGAGGACCACAACAACAACAGTACCAGCAACAACAATTCTTCATGTCGACTACAACAACAATAATAACAACAATAACGACAACTCTTCTTGTGGACTCAATGATAACAAAAAAGCAACAACAACACTGCAAGTAAATAACAAATAAATGTGAGAGGATAAAACAAAATCTCTGGCTAATATTGCTTTTGTTTTTATAAGACTTAATTTCCACTTTGCCTTGCTGAGGTTTTATATTGGTACATATGTACTGAACTTGTGTTAGTACTATGTTTTTATTGGTATGTATGCACTGAATTTGCACTGATATCACTCCCACGTGCTGGCATCATAGCTTGAGACTTGGCACATGCTGATTTCATGTCATGTGACCTTGCCAATCAATTAACATCAGGAGGAGAGTTCTTGAATGTTATATAGAACTGATACTGTTGTACGGTTGTGAGGCATGGACTGTTAACACGCAAAGTCAGAACAAAACTGAGGCAGCTGAAATTTGGTTTCTTAGAAGAATGTTGAGACTTCCATAGACAGCAAAAAACAAAAACAAAAAACAAAAAACAAAAAAACAAGAACAACAACAAAAACCCCGAGACAGTCTTGAAGAAGGCAAACACAAGAAGATCATTGATAAAGAAGATTAGGAAAAGACAAGCAACATTTACTGGACATTTTACGAGGAAAGGGAAATTAAAGCACCAGGTCACAACAGGAAACCTGAAGAAAAAGAGAACACCAGGCAGACCCAGGGAGAAAATACTGGACGGACTTGCAAGGCGACTGAGATCAGAGAGGGTGAGAGACATACTTGCAGTGACAAGGGATAGATTTGTACGGAAGGCTATGATCGCCAACGCCTTGCGCAGGGCACATGATGATGATGTGACCCTGCAAAGATACGTGCTGATTCCATATGATGTGATCGTTGTGGTGGTCCACGTGCTGTTGCCATATCATGTGACTTTAATGTCCAAGTTCCTTTTTTTCCCCCAACTCGGTAAAAGCATGTGGCTAGTTGGCTTATTACTTTACATGGGCAGCGAGCAGGTCAGCTTTTAATGTTGTGGGCTGGGATTGAACTCAAGGTGTCAGATCTTGAGTCCATGGCTCTGCCAACAAAACTCACGTCTTTGATGTTTACCTTCCAGCTCCTCGTCTGTGAACCTCAGCGATGGTCTTCTTCCAGGGTGCTATGGAGGATGGTCTTAAACAACACGTCAACAGCGAAACATTGATTTCAGCTGCACATCTACAACATCCTCCACAAGAATAACAATAACAACAACAAAAACAACAACATTAATTATAATAAGAACAACAGCATTGATAATACTAGTAATAATGATGATGATGATAATGATAACAATGAGTTTGTGGTAGTAGTAGTGTAGTAGTAGAAGTGGTAGTAGTAGTAGTAGAAGAAGAAGAAGACGAAACTTTGGGGACAGCTGTACAACAGAAGGTCCTCAGACGAGAAACCCCTGTCAAGCAAGTATTTTGGCCCTTAACTCCTGATGATAATGATTATAATAACAAAAATATAACAATAACAACAACGATAGTAATAATAACGATGATGATGATGATGATGATGATGATGATGATGATGATGATGATGATGATGATGATGATGATGATGATTTCTAGTTTACAGCTCTTCATCTCACAAACGCCTGAAGGACTCTTACAAAAGCGTAAATGACAGAAGCAGACACAGGCACAGCAAACACACAGATATTGTATCTATTGAATCAGAAGCAGCTGAGAGGCCAATCAGACACAAAATAAAATTGAACTTAATTTATTATCAAGAGCAGTGGGGAGATCATTGAGGACTCTTAACTCTTATGTCACAAAAACTCACCAGCTGACACCTGACTGTTAACACTTTGCTGCCTCCAGGTCAGTGTAGTCCTCAGCCTGGTGATGGTGATGGAGGTGGTGACAATCACCACACCTAGGGACAGGCAGGGGATGGTCAGGACCAACAGGTACTTGTACACAATGTCCATCACAGTTCTGTTGGCCAGGTAGAAGTCACTCTGACGTAAGACCCAGTGTGACGTGTTGCTGTTGACGTCAGTGACTTGAACAGTGACGAAGGACGTGTTCAGCAGACTGTCCACACCTAGAATGTACACTGCCATGGTGACTATCAGCACTGCCATGTACCTGGTGACATAATTGTAAATAAGCATTGACATGATGTTGTATTGAGAATATACACAGGCATGGTCAATATGACGACTACCATATACCTGGTGGCATAACTATCAATATGCATTGACATAACTATTGTACTGAGAAAATGCACAGACATGATCACTATGACGAGTTCCATGTACCTAGTGGCATAACTATCAGTAGGCATTGACGTAACCGTTATATTGAGAATACACACATATATTGTCACTATGAGGACTACCATATACCTGGCACATTACAGCTTATAGTACATGTACCTGGTAGACTATGGGTTAATGTACATTGTATTTAGTGAATTTGTGAATATAGATTATGCAATGGTGTATATCATGAAGTTGTTTTCTTACATGTACCTGGTAGAGTATGGGTTAATGTACATTATGATACTAAGTGAATTTGTGAATATAGATTGTGCAATGTTGTATATAATGGTAGAGTATGGGTTAATGTACATTTTGATATTTAGTGAATTTGTGAATATAGATTGTGCAAGGGTGTAGATAATGAAGATGTTTCCTTACATGCACCTGGTTGAGTATAGGTTAATGTACATTATGACATTGAGTGAATTTGTGAATATAGATCGTGCAATGTTGTATATAATGGTAGAGTATGGGTTAATGTACATTTTGATATTTAGTGAATTTGTGAATATAGATTGTGCAATGGTGTGTATTATGAAGTTGTTTCCTTACATGTACCTGGTAGGAAATGGGTTAATGTACATTATGATATGATATTTAGTGAATGTGTGA
>JAPXFY010000031.1:34950050-34952550 GCA_030674185.1 Monoplex corrugatus
ACCAAAACACCTGCGAGAACTGTCCACTCAGTACAGGAACAAGTTGACCAGGTATCTTAGAGATCGAACAATAATACCATGTGAAAAGGTCAAGGACGTATCCTGACCCCGAGGTCACAGAGGGTAAGGTGGCAGAGACATAAACATTTCTCAGGGCCAGCACGATCAAGGAGTGGCACCATCTCCTGTCCTTCACTGTCCACAACTATGACCAGTTTCAGATACCCGTCCATGGGTGTATGGATCACACATTTTTATCTTGATCAAGACTCGAAGCCGTGCAATGAAGACTTGGAGGGGGAAGAGGGTCTCTCTCCACATGAGCTAGGCCTGTGTCATCATATACTAGTGGACTATCCGGACGTTCTGACAGACGAGTAGGCTACATATTACACTGGGTCTTGATGTAGGATACAAGACCGGATCTTAGAGGCACATGTTTTTCATCGAGTACACTCTACTGAGTTGTTCACAACATTTCCCTTGCAGCTGGCATATGTAGACACGCTGTTCCCCCTGTCTTGTTCTGTCACCACAACAGTCACACCGCCACTCAGGAATCATGCACAAGGCTACATGGGTGATGACACTTGTCATGACGATTCCGGCAATGACCTTCTCTACAATGCACAGAGGATATACCCCACGATGTTCATCACATAATGTCTTAACCCTTTGACCCCTGCACCCCGTCCACCAGCGTTCCCGCATTGTCAACCGTGCTAGCAATGCAAAACAATTTAATCCTTGACTCCCTCATCCTACCCCAAACCAAAAGAAATTAACCCTTTGACTCCTGAACCCTGTCCACCAGCATCTTGTATTGCCAACCATGCTAGCAAAGTAAAAAAATTAACCCTTTGACTTCCTCACCATATCCACCAACTTCCCACTTAACATTTTGACTCCCTCACCCTATCCGCCAACGTTCCATTTAACCCTTTGATTCTCTAACCCTATCTACCAGCTTCCTAAGGTGAGGGAGTCAAAGGGTTATGTTTTTTTTTACAACTGATGGATAGACTGCGAGAGTGTACGGGTTAATGCCCTTCTTCTCGGAAATGTGTTTGATCAGACCATCTTTAAATTCTTGAGTAACCTCTTCCTTTAGGCGTAAAGACTGATACAGAGTTGTCAGTTTCTCACCCCAGTTCCCGTAAGCCACCATGCAATGACTTTTCATGTTATTGGCATCAGCTATAGAGCCTGGAGTTCTGCAGTTCTCATCTCTGTCACGGACACACCTTCGTTCCAGGGCGATCCGAAGCATGGTCGCACTTATTCTACAACCGTTAATTTAAACTACAACTGTCCCCGTTCTTTCCACTGTGCACGTAGGTGGGCCCCTTCAGTGAATTGCAGAACCGTGAGTGGACAGCAGTCCAAACAGAGCATTTGGCTTTTTTTTTTTTTTTTTTTGCGTTTCTTTCTATATACGTATATATTGTAATTCATGCATCATCATCATCATCATCAGGTGCCCTGCCGCATGGCGTTGGCGATCATGGACCGCCATCTGTCTCTATCTCTGTTGCCCCTAGCATCTCCCCCACCCTCCTCATCCCCAGCCACTCTGCAAGTCGGTTCAGCATTCTCTACCTGGGTCTACCTGGTGCTGTCTTTCCCTCCAGCTTTGCCGTTGTGACCAGGTGCTCCAAATCCGAATCATGGTGGCACGTATTCTACAACCGTTAAACTACATCTGTCCCCGTTCTTTCCACTGTGCACGTCGGTGGGCCCTTTCAGTGAATAGCAGAACTGTAAGTGGACAGCAGTCCAAACAGAGCATTTGGCATTTCTTTTTGGCGTCTCTTTCTATTCATCACAAAACGTATATATTGTAATTCATGCATCATCATCATCATCATCATCAGGTGCCATGCCGCATGGTGCTGGCGATCATGGACCTCCATCTGTCTCTATCTCTTGTTGCCCCAAGCATCTCCTCCACCCTCTCATCTTCAGCCACTCCGCAAGTCCGTCTAGCATTTTCTCCCTGGTCTACCTGGTGCTCTCTTTTCCTCCAGCTTTCCTGTTGTGACCAGGTGCTCCAAATCCCCCTTCTTCGTAAAATGGCCTATAAATGTTGCCTGTTTTTCGTCATATTCCTTATGAGTGATCTACTTGTGTCTGCTCCATCAAGACTGTCTCGTTGTTTTTTTTTGTTTTTTTGTTGTTTTTTTGTTTTTTTTTTTGCTGTCCATGGAACTCTCAACATTCTTCTTAGAAACCACATCTCGGCTGCCTCAATCTTGCTCTGGCTTTGCCTGTTGACTGTCCACGCCTCACATCCGTACAACAGTATTGGTTCTATATAACATTCAAGAACTCTGTTCCTGGTGTTAATTGATAGGCATTTGTTGGTAAGAAAGCCTTTCATCTTCTTGAATGCTGTTTTAGGTAATTCATGTACTGAACATAAAATCCGCCACAAAGGTGCGGTATTTCAAAAGAAATTATCATTTCTGTAATCAGATACAAGAATTCATCCTTCCCCGTC
>JAPXFY010000031.1:34962550-35015050 GCA_030674185.1 Monoplex corrugatus
TACATACAAATATATGTGTATGACCCGTTTTCACGAAATGAGTCCTAACTCGCAGGCAGCGAAAAGCGTAGAGGCCCGGAAAAGGTGTGATGGGTCGATTTTGTCAATTTTTACTTTTCGTCAAAAATGCAATATTTAATCTTTAAATTACACGTACATGCATTCAGCACTTTATAATTCAGTCGGAAATGTATTTCAAATGCGTTTTAACCAGATAACGGCATGCTTTTTGTGTCAGAAAAAGGGATATATAAATTTAAATAACAAGACAATTACAGTAGATCTTCACACCAATTTTTGTGTGCTATTGTGGCATGATGTGTTTTACGATGGTAAAAAATTAATATTGATGAAGTACAAATATCTGTTGCTAAGGTAAAACTTCACTGAAGTGGTGAAAATGTTAAAACTTGATTTTCTCAAAATGGCTGCTTGCTATGTTACACACTTCAAACACCCATAACTTCCATGTTTTTGGGAGTAGAATAATAAATTTCATATGAAAAGAAAGTTGATAATCTGGACATTTTGAAAATCATAATATCATAAAATCTGTTATTTTCACCTTAGGACTCATTTTGTTAAAACGGGTCATATATATATATATATATATATATATATTATGTGTGTGTGTGTGTGTGTGTGTGTGTGTGTGTGTGTGTGTGTGTGTGTGGTGTGTGACCTCCCACCACCAATTCAGTCTTAACTCGGAATCAGTCGAACAGCACTACGAGCTGAAAGGGTGACTGAGGGTCTATTTGGGGTGTTTTGACTTTTTCTCAAAATTGATTTCTTTGGACTATAAACTATCCTCCACAGAATATTTGATCTTGAAAAAATATTATTAATCAATTTGAAATGGTATTTAATTGCACTGATTGCGGCAGAAAAAAACGTAATTTCCTACCAAAAGTATCTATTTTTGTCTCTTATTATGAACCGTAACCTGTACAGTACCCCCACATGTAATATACTGAGAGAAAGTTCTTTGGTGCACCTTTCAGATAATGACAGCTAAAATTAGAAACAAACTGGGTCAAAGCCACCAAATAAAGAAATTTAAGGAAAATGTGTAGGAGAGTACATAAAAACTTTAGAGGCCGTTTTCTCAAAATGGCCGTCATACAACTTAATGGCTTTCAACATACATAACTTCTACATTTTTTTAGTAGGCCTACAATCTTTATTCAAGTACCAAAATAATTAGCAGAATGTACACTTTCCGGTGATATGTATATCTCAAAATATCCAAAATGCTAGTTAAGACTGATTTCGTGCTGGCAGGTCACACACACACACACACACACACACACACACACACACACACACACACACACACACACACACACACACTCACACACACACACACACACACACACACACACACACATATATATATATATATATATATATACATATACATACATATATATATATATATATATATATATATATATATATATATATATATATATATACATATATACATATATATGTGTTGTGTGTCAGTGTGTGCGCCTGAGAGAGAGAGAGAGGTTGTTGTTGTTGTTGTTGTTGTTGTTGTTGTTGTTGTTGTTGTTTTGGAAAAGTAGAACGTTAATTCTCTTACATACATGTGGATGGAAACCGTGTGTTTTGAACAGTCAGAGAGTGCCATTTCTTACATATTAACAAATTTTGTATCTGTGGTAGTAGTACTAGTAGTAGTAGGAGGAGGAGGAGGAGGAAAGGTAGGAGGAGAAATAGTAGTAGTAGTAGTAGAAGTAGTAGTAGTTGCAATAGTCGTAGTAGTAGTTGTAGTGGGAGGAGGAGGAGGAGAGGTAGGAGAAGTAGTAGTAGAAGTAGAAGTAGTTGTAGTTGTAGTAGTCGTAGTAGTAGTAATAGCAGCAGCAGCAGTAGTAGTAGCAGCAGCAGCAGCAGTAGTAGTAGTAGTAGCAGTAGTAATAGTAATATTTCTGTTGTTGTTTTTATCATTGTTTGTCAACATTGTTGATGACAATGACATAGATGTTGTTGTTACAATTCAGAAGGATGGCAAGCAGAGATTTGAAAAAGTCAGCCAAGGCTTCGGATAAATCAAAATTTGACGTTCACTTCATTGGCTGTGAGCCAGTGTCCGGCAAAACCGATTGCAAGAAGATACTTGAGAGGACACATGTCAAGCACGAAGAGGCCACGAGAAGACATAGTACCTTCGAACCTTTCTATTTTTGGGTATGTACATACGTATTGGCAGAAGAGAAGACGTTACGTCTTTTTACCCCAATCCACCCCACCCACTTCCGTTTTTGTTGTGTGTGGGGTTTTTTTGTTTGTTTTTGTTTGGGGTTTTTTGTTTGTTTGGGGTTTTTTTGTTGCTTGTTTGTTTGTTTGTTGTTGTTGTTGTTTTTAAGGGAGAATGATTAATGTTTAATGTTTCATACCAACCGGAGAATCGTTCCATCTATCTGTCTGTGTGTCTATCTACGACAGAAATTTGAGGAAAGATTTTCTCAGCTGTTTATGGATACGTCTTTATCTAATTTTAGTCAAAGATGTAGCGTGCTGTGAAGTCGTCTGTCTTGTGTGTATGTCTGTAACAGAAATTATTTGAGAACAAGATTTTTTTTCAGCTATTCATGGATAGGTCTTTATCAAAACATAACTGTCGTCAAGGTCATACGGATAACTACAATAAATTAAAAAAAAACATTAACAAAAAATCAGCACTTTTTAATATTTCTGAGCAATACTTTCCTAAGAACTTCTCACAGTATTTCAACTTTGTGTCCATCGTCGTCACTGACCACCACTGTCCTTGCCTTACACCTAGGTTAATTACATCTTGTTTCCATCGTTGTCACTGACCACCACTGTCCTTGCCTTACACCCAGTTTTATTACATCTTGTGTCCATCATTGTCACTGACCACCACTGTCCTTGCCTCACACCCAGTTTTATTACATCTTGTTTCCATCGTTGTCACTGACCACCACTGTCCTTGCCTTACACCTAGGTTAATTACATCTTGTTTCCATCGTTGTCACTGACCACCACTGTCCTTGTCTCACACCCAGTTTTATTACATCTTGTTTCCATCGTTGTCACTGACCACCACTGTCCTTGTCTCACACCTAGGTTAATTACATCTTGTTTCCATCGTTGTCACTGACCACCACTGTCCTTGCCTTACACCTAGGTTAATTACATCTTGTTTCCATCGTTGTCACTGACCACCACTGTCCTTGCCTTACACCTAGGTTAATTACATCTTGTTTCCATCATTGTCACTGACCACCACTGTCCTTGCCTTACACCTAGGTTAATTACATCTTGTTTCCATCGTTGTCACTGACCACCACTGTCCTTGCCTTACACCTAGGTTAATTACATCTTGTTTCCATCGTTGTCACTGACCACCACTGTCCTTGTCTCACACCCAGTTTTATTACATCTTGTTCCCATCGTTGTCACTGACCACCACTGTCCTTGCCTTACACCTAGGTTAATTACATCTTGTTTCCATCGTTGTCACTGACCACCACTGTCCTTGTCTCACACCCAGTTTTATTACATCTTGTTC
Organism: Monoplex corrugatus; assembly: GCA_030674185.1. Taxonomy (NCBI): domain Eukaryota; kingdom Metazoa; phylum Mollusca; class Gastropoda; order Littorinimorpha; family Ranellidae; genus Monoplex; species Monoplex corrugatus. The sequence continues at coordinate 34,966,113 of JAPXFY010000031.1, forward strand.
CCATCGTTGTGACTGACCACCACTGTCCTTGTCTTACACCTAGGTTAATTACATCTTGTTTCCATCATTGTCACTGACCACCACTGTCCTTGCCTTACACCTAGGTTAATTACATCTTGTTTCCATCGTTGTCACTGACCACCACTGTCCTTGCCTTACACCTAGGTTAATTACATCTTGTTTCCATCGTTGTCACTGACCACCACTGTCCTTGCCTCACACCCAGTTTTATTTCATCTTGTTTCCATCGTTGTCACTGACCACCACTGTCCTTGCCTCACACCCAGTTTTATTACATCTTGTTTCCATCGTTGTCACTGACCACCACTGTCCTTGCCTCACACCCAGTTTTATTTCATCTTGTTTCCATCATTGTCACTGACCACCACTGTCCTTGTCTCACACCTAGGTTAATTACATCTTGTTCCCATCGTTGTCACTGACCACCACTGTCCTTGTCTCACACCTAGGTTAATTACATCTTGTTTCCATCGTTGTCACTGACCACCACTGTCCTGGCTTTACACCCAGTTTTATTTCATCTTGTTTCCATCGTTGTCACTGACCACCACTGTCCTTGTCTCACACCTAGGTTAATTACATCTTGTTTCCATCGTTGTCACTGACCACCACTGTCCTTGCCTTACACCCAGTTTTATTACATCTTGTTTCCATCATTGTCACTGACCACCACTGTCCTTGTCTCACACCTAGGTTAATTACATCTTGTTTCCATCGTTGTCACTGACCACCACTGTCCTTGCCTTACACCCAGTTTTATTACATCTTGTTTCCATCGTTGTCACTGACCACCACTGTCCTTGTCTCACACCTAGGTTAATTACATCTTGTTCCCATCGTTGTCACTGACCACCACTGTCCTTGTCTCACACCTAGGTTAATTACATCTTGTTTCCATCGTTGTCACTGACCACCACTGTCCTTATCTCACACCTAGGTTAATTACATCTTGTTTCCATCGTTGTCACTGACCACCACTGTCCTTGTCTCACACCTAGGTTAATTACATCTTGTTCCCATCGTTGTCACTGACCACCACTGTCCTTGTCTCACACCCAGTTTTATTACATCTTGTTTCCATCGTTGTCACTGACCACCACTGTCCTTGCCTTACACCTAGGTTAATTACATCTTGTTTCCATCGTTGTCACTGACCACCACTGTCCTTGTCTCACACCTAGGTTAATTACATCTTGTTCCCATCATTGTCACTGACCACCACTGTCCTTGCCTCACACCCAGTTTAATTACATCTTGTTTCCATCGTTGTCACTGACCACCACTGTCCTTGCCTTACACCTAGGTTAATTACATCTTGTTTCCATCGTTGTCACTGACCACCACTGTCCTTGCCTTACACCTAGGTTAATTACATCTTGTTTCCATCGTTGTCACTGACCACCACTGTCCTTGCCTTACACCTAGGTTAATTACATCTTGTTTCCATCGTTGTCACTGACCACCACTGTCCTTGCCTTACACCCAGTTTTATTACATCTTGTTTCCATCGTTGTCACTGACCCCACTGTCCTTGTCTCACACCCAGTTTTATTACATCTTGTTTCCATCGTCGTCACTGACCACCACTGTCCTGGCCTTACACCTAGGTTAATTACATCTTGTTTCCATCGTCGTCACTGACCACCACTGTCCTTGCCTTACACCTAGGTTAATTACATCTTGTTTCCATCGTTGTCACTGACCACCACTGTCCTTGTCTCACACCTAGGTTAATTACATCTTGTTTCCATCGTTGTCACTGACCACCACTGTCCTTGCCTTACACCTAGGTTAATTACATCTTGTTTCCATCATTGTCACTGACCACCACTGTCCTTGTCTCACACCTAGGTTATTTACATCTTGTTTCCATCGTTGTCACTGACCACCACTGTCCTTGTCTTACACCCAGTTTTATTACATCTTGTTCCCATCGTTGTCACTGACCACCACTGTCCTTGCCTTACACCTAGGTTAATTACATCTTGTTTCCATCATTGTCACTGACCACCACTGTCCTTGTCTCACACCTAGGTTAATTACATCTTGTTTCCATCGTTGTCACTGACCACCACTGTCCTGGCTTTACACCTAGGTTAATTACATCTTGTTTCCATCATTGTCACTGACCACCACTGTCCTTGCCTTACACTCAATTTTATTACATCTTGTTCCCATCGTTGTCACTGACCACCACTGTCCTTGCCTTACACTCAATTTTATTACATCTAAGGATTCCTCAGAGTCACATCCAATGATACTCAAAGTCATCTGTATGTTCAGGAATGCACTGTATAAAACAAAAGTCGTAAGACAGTTCAACGAATCTGCTTTCTGTTGGAGCTGAAGAACAGAACTTGTTAACCATCATTATTGTTTTTCTAAATCCCCTGTGTGATAAGTTGGACGGAGTGGTCAACGCCAGGGGTATCTCCTTGGATAGATTATATGCGGGAATGCTTTGATATGAGTACTAAATTTTCTTTTCCTTTTTTTTTTTTTTTCCTGTTGAAGTATTATGAATGTTTTGGGAAATGGTTATAGCCCTGATATGGCTCTACACGGTCTGCTGGGCTTTAAACAAAGCAAAAAAAAACCAATAACAATATATTTTTTTTTTCTTGACTATGTGTCTTGATGTGTAACGGTTTAACGTGAGGGTTAAAACATCAGATCCAAAACAAGTGCGACTGCCTGCGCCCAAGCAAACAGGAACCAGAAGAACAAGCAAACCAAAGTGAAAGCGTATGCAACACAATAAGACAAGACAAGCGCAAATTTTCGGCCAACCGGCCTTTGTCATTCGCGAATGCACGGTCACAAACAGACCACAAACAACGGATAATAAGAAGAGGACTAAAAAAAAACTTCCCTGCCGCCTCGTTCAGTGGAGAAAAAGGGACCAAATGAAAACATCAGTTGCCTTCAAATAAAAACACACCTGGAACGGAATGTAGACAAACGTATTGACGAAGAACATCAGATGCCATGGTCCATAAACGACATAGCAATGACCAAGAACTCATGACAAGACCATGGCATCAGGTTCGTTACAAAGATCGCCGTGTTCAGTGCAAGTAAGTCTTGAGCTCCTTGTTGTGCTTCTGCGAGACCTGGACAACCCCCCAACAGCAAATTCAACATCTGGAACGCTTCCCACCAAAGACGTCTGTACTATCACGTGGCAAGATCGAGTGTCCAATCTGTACGTTCTGACGAAGTGTGGCTTGCCAAGTGAAAAGTTCCTGTTCCTCAAATGCCAGCTTCGTTAAAACACTTTTCAGTATGGAATACAGCCGTGTCCTAAAGGTGTTCCAGTACGGAGATCGAAAGCAGATGTGACCAGGGAAGACCTCTTATAGCGATACAACGATGCTCTGAAGGTCTAGTAGTAGCAATAGTAGTAGTAGTAGTTAGCAGCAGAGTAGTAGTAGTGGTAGTAACAGTAGTCAACCTCAGTAGTAGTCAACCTCAGTAGTAGTAGTAATAGTAACAGCAGTAGTAGTAACAGCAGTAGTAGTAATAGTAGTACAGTAGTAGTGGAAGTAGTAATAGCAGTATTTTATGAGTGATGATCATGATGATGATGATGATAGCAGTATTATTACTATCATCATCATCATCATGATCATCATCCTCATCTTTACTATTATGTTTCATTACCATTATTGTCATGATATGATAATCATCATCATCATTATCATCATCATTATTATTATTGTCAGTAGTAGTAGTAGTATCATCATCATCATTATCATCATCATTGTTGTTGTTCTTCTTGTTATTATTACTGTTGTTGCTGGTATCATTACTGTAGTAGTAGTATAGTAGTAGTAGGGTAGTAGTACTAGTAGTAATAGTAGAAATAATAGTAGTAGTAGTATCAATATCATTATTGTTATTATCACTATTATTATTATCATCATCTTTGATGTTGTTTTTTTGTTCTTGTTACTGTTATCATTTCTATATTGTTATCGTTATTGTTATCATTATTGTTGTTATTATTATTATTTTATTGTTATTAATTTGTTGTTGCTGTTATTATTACTATTAATATCGTTGTTCTTGATCGTCTTGTTCTTGTCATCATTGTTGTTGTTGTCATTATTGTTGTTGTTGTTGTTATCGTCGTCATTATTATTGTTGTTGTCATGCTATTGTTGTCGTCATTACTGTTATATATATATATATATATATATATATATATATATATATATATATATATATATATATATATATATATATTCACTCAGCAACATCAGGTCCACCTCAACGCCGATTCTTTGGTGGTGACGGACGAGAAACAACGGGAACTGTACAATTTCGTCCTGAAGGACATCGTCTTCTGTGCCACCACCCCTCTGGGAAGAAAAGTCTTCGCCTTCAGCGCCAAGAGCTCAGGTCTCGTTCACTGCTACATTTTCAAGTGCAAATCAACTGAACAAGCTGAACGTATGATGATGACGCTGCTGCATAACTACAGGGGAACTGTCATCAGTCACTGGATGGAGAAACAATGCTCCAGTCTCCTTTCGCCAAGGTGTGTGGTGTTATAATATTCATTTTGGACACGTGTCGTATAATAGAAATGTATTGAATCTACCAATAACAAGTCACTTACTGAGGTGCTAGTTAGATTTTTATCATCATCATCATCAGGTGCCCTGCCGCATGGCGTTGGCGACCATGGGCTTCCAACCATTTCTATCTCTCGTTGCCCCCAGCATCTCCCCCACCCTCCTCATCCCCAGCCACTCTGAAAGTCCGTCCAGCATTCTCTCCCTGGGTCTACCCGGTGCTCTCTTTCCCTCCAGCTTCCCCGTTGTGACCAGGTGCTCCAAATCCCCCTTCCTCATAAAATGGCCTATAAATGTTGCCTGTCTTTTCCTAATCTTCCTTATGAGTGATCTACTTGTGTCTGCCTCCATCAAGACTGTCTCGTTTGGTTTCTTTGCTGTCCATGGAACTCTCAACATTCTTCGGAGAAACCACATCTTGGCTGCCTCGATCCTGCTCTGGCTTTGCTTGCTGACTGTCCACGCCTCGCATCCGTACAACAGTATTGGTTCTATATAACATTCAAGGACTCTCTTTCTGATGTTAATTGACAGGCATTTGTACAGATTTTATTAGTACATAAGAAGGATCAGATATAATTATTGATGGGAGAAAATTGCTGATTAAGCGGACAGCTTAGAGGATATTCACAGATTTTATTGGTACATAAGAAGTATTTAAAGGTATTATTGATGGGAGAAAATTGCTGATTAAGCGGACAGCTTAGAAGTCGATAAGCGAGCGCGCCTTACGGGTGAGCTTAGAGATATGAATATTAACAAGAGTTAATAAGAAACACTACGAGGCTGTGGATGGGACCTGGGGCACCAGTGCTTCATCACTCTCGGGACACACATCCAAAGCTCACAACGCCAATCGACAATCATTTCTTTAAGCAAAGGGAGGAGGGGGGGGGGGGGGGGGCTGGACGAACGATTAGCAGCCAGGATGAACAATTTCTAGGTACCATACCGATAGGTTAAACACGTGACCAGTTCCTCAGCCTCTTTGGGGCTGGCGGTCAGAAAACTGGGCGGAGCCTCGAGCTAGCTGCCTGGGACGAAAAGAACTGGAGTCCTGGTAGCTAGTCGGTCGAGTCCTGGGCCCTTGATGAGAACAGAGAAAGCAGAGACAAACAGAGGCTGAAGTTGTGCACGGTGTGTGTGTCCAGTTCTGTGATCTCCAATATTTTGACCAAGTAAAACAGCAATCAAGAAGATGAAAAGCGTTTTTACCAAGAAATGCCTATCAGTTGACATCATATCAAGAAGAGAGTTCTTAAATGTTATATAGAACCAATACTGTTGTGCGGTTGTGAGGCGTAGACAGTCATCACGCAAAGCCAGAAAAAGACTGAGGTAGCCAAAATGTGGTTTCTAAGAAGAATGTCGAGAGTTCCATGGACAGCAAAGAAAACAAACGAGACAGTCTTGATGGAGGCAGACACAAGAAGATCATCGATAAAGAAGATTAGGAAAAGACAAGCAACATTTATAGGCCATGTTTATGAGGAAAGAGGAAGTAGAGCACCTGGTCATAACAGGAAAGCTGGAGGGAAAAGAGAACACCAGGTAGACCAAAGTCTTCTACAAGCCACACGACTGAGACACCTGTGGACGACCTCCTGGATCCGCCCCCCCCCCCCCCCCCCCCCCCCCCCGACATCAGCAATGTTGTTGAAGTAGGTGTGCGGTCGTCCCTTTCTCTCCTCGCCTCAACTTTCCCCTGCAGGACCGTTGACATCAAATATGTTTTGGTGTTTGTGATCGCATGGCCTACTACATATTTCAGCTTTATTTTGTTGATCCCATGATAGTGTCATGAAAAACTGTTTCCAGATTCTGTGGTCCTACCTTCCCTGATTTCATGGCGACTTCGGTTGTGGTGGGTTTGGAGCTTTGCAGGAGAGCTGAAACAGGCGGTGTAAGGTAGTGGTACAACAGCGATCTGAAGACATACACTAGATCTATACTTTCTGCACATAATGTAGCATCAGTTGTGTGATTAACCCTTTGACTCCCGCACCCAGTCCACCAGCATCCTGCATTGTCAACCATGCTAGGAAACCAAAAACTTAACCCTTTGATTCCCTCATCCTATCCTCGGTCTGAAGACAAACACTAAAGACATACTTTCTGTACATAATGTAGCATGATTTGTGTAAACCCTTTGACTCCCGCACCCTGTCCACCAGCATCCTGCATTGTCAACCACGTTAGCAAAGCAAAAGCTTAACCCTTTGATTCCCTCATCCGGCCCACCAGCTTCCTGCAGGAAACTGGCGGATAGGGTGAGGGAGTCAAAAGGTTAAATGACCCCCTTTCGACCAGTCGCTGTGGTATAGTGGTTAGCGCAACAGACTACCAACTGGAAGGTTGTGGGTTCGAATCCCCATCAGTCCCTTCAAAAATCAGCGTGGGATTTTTTTCGGCTCTAACCGATTCTTACCCAGAGTTGGGCATGCTATAGGCTCATTGGGAAGACTGGGACCACACAATCGAGTCTCGGATGCGTCATTGAGGGTGTTACTCAAATCTTCTGGCCAGCACCGCAGGTGTCTGCATCTCTCAGGCCTGGTTGACGCCAGGATATATTATTATGATAGGAAACATACAGTACAGCCCTGTCACGCAGTCCAAATCCTAGATGAAACTCCATAGCATCATGATTATCATCCTCATCAACATCATCATTATGGCATTGTGAAAAAAAAAAAAAAAAAAACTGTGCCAGCTTCTGTGGGGCCATTGAGGTGGTGTAGAAAATGGGACAAAAAACAAACAAAAAAACAACAACAAAAAAGAGAGTGAACACAAAGGTAACCTCCCCGAGTACGATAATCCTAAAAAAAAAAATAATAATAATAATAATAAAACCTTTCTACCATCACCACTCAAGACTTTCTGTATGGTTCGAAACCTTCACAGTGAAGACTGAATGTGTTAAAAAATGTTGTAACAGGACAGAATTGTAGGATATTGCCCCCCCCAAAAAAAAACAAACAAACAAACAACAAAACAAAACAAAACAAACAAAACAAAAACAAACAAAAAATTACTGCAAAATCTGCAAGTGCCAGAAACCCTAAAATGGACGGAATTAAGAGATTACTGTGAACTTTCCTACCGGGAAAAATAACTGCAGGTGCTTTAACCAGCTGAGCTTCCGTGGATTCAAGACCTAACGTCTTGAGTTCAATCCCAGTTCGTACTTTAACCTTTTGACTCCTGCACCCTGTCCAACAGCATCCTGCATTGTCAACCATGTTAGCAAAGCAAAAAATTAACCTTCTGACTTCCTGACCCTATCCACCAGCTTCCTGCAGGAAGTTGGTGGTTAGGGTGAGGGGGTCTAAGGATTAAGTTTTTGCAGTTGGTGGATAGGGTGCTGGAGTCAAAGGGTTAAAGACTGGCCTGTTGGCTGCCCATCTTAATTAATGGTTCCATCATTCTGGTGGTGTCATCATAATGTTCCATCACAGGGCCTTCTCCCCCCCCCCCCCTCCACATTCCAAGATCTTGCCAGCACGGTTTTTCTTTGTGTGTGTGTGTGTGTGTGTGTGTGTGTGTGTGTGTGTGTGTGTTTGTGTGTGTGTGCGTGTGTGTGTGTGTGTGTGTGTGTGTGTGTTTGTGTGTGTGCGTGTGTGAGTGCAGACTCAGGGCGTCTGCCAGATAATCGCTGGCTCATTTGAGTGGAGCGTGTATGGAATGACCGAGAGCGATGACTCCCTCGTGAACAAACGCCCAACTCCATACTCCAGTCGGAGGAGAGTAGTTTTTTTGTTTTTTTTTAAAATCTCCAAAGAGGGCGAGCGGTGTCGTTGTTATTGTTGGTAGTGTTGTTGTTGTTTTTGTTGTTTGGACAGTCTTGATGGAGGCAGACACAAGAAGATCATCGATAAGGAAGATTAGGAAAAGACGAGCAACATTTAAAGGCTATTTTATGATGAATTAGAGGATTTAGGGGAATTAGAGCACCTGGTCACAACAGGAAAGCTTATGAGAAAGAGAACACAAGGTTAGACCCAGGGAGAAAATATTGGACGGACTTGCAGGATGACTGAGAGCAGAGAGGGTGGAAGATGTGCTTGCTGCGCGACAACGGATAGATGCATACATGCAGGGTCATGATCGCCAACGCCATGCGGCAGAGCACATGATAATATGATTTTAATATTTGTTTTTTATTTGTTTGTTTGTTTTTCATTCTACAGTGCCACGAATCCATGCGAGCAAGGCACCTCGTCTGATCGATCTCAACAGTCATCCAGCGCTGAGAAGCGTTACTCCTTGACCTACGACATCTTGGTTCCCACCATGACACGGAAAGGTTCCGTGGATTTGTACGACTTCAAGAAAAGACTGGAGATGGAGCTAGACAGCCAGAGTGTTTGTTAAGAAAGTGGCAACAATACTAACAACAGATGAGTCGCCGTGCTGTGTAAATTCTGCACCCAAAGACCTGTATACTTGCAGAACTTTCAAAACTAGTATGCTGATCATAAAATTACTTATACACGTAATGAAATATCTTATACTTTTAAACTAACATACTTATGGTGAATCTTACATGCATGTAAAAATGGCAACAATACTAACAACAAACTGAATTGCCGTACTGTGTAAATTCTATACTCACGTATGTATCAAAGACCTGTATACTTGCAGAGCTTTCAAAACTAATATGCTGATCATAAAATTCCTTATACACGTAATGAAATCTCATTCTTTTTTAAAGTAACATACTTAATGTGAATCTTACAAGCACGTGTAAAAGTTCTTTTTAAGTACAAAAGTAATCTGCTTATGGTAAAATTTCGTGTACTCGTGTTTAAGTCCTGATCCTTCGTACTTTCAAACCCAATACACTTATGGTGAATTCCATAAGCGAGTATTAAAGTCCCTTGTGATTTCAAAATCAAAGTGCTTTTGGTAAATGCCATACGAACGTATTGAAGTCCCTAATAACTCAAAAATTATTCAGCTTTTCGTAAATTCCATGCGCGCATGTTAAAATTCTTTATTGCTTAAAAACTAATCTTGTGGTAAATTATATATACACATGTTAAAGTACTTAATAATTTAAAAATTAATACGTTTATGGTAAATTACATAATTTTATGCATGTATCAAGGTCCTTCATAACTTATAAACTGATATGATTATAATAAATTACATACACACGTATTAAAATCCTTTATAACATATAAGCAAACAAAATGGTACAGTGTTTCTGACGGTTTGAAAACAAAGCTAAGTGGTTGTAATTAGGCTCCATAGTGAAGAGAGTATCGCCCAGAACAGAACTCTGTGGGACACCATATTTCAGCAAAGTTGAAGCTAACCTGATGTCATTGGTGGCAAACACACCAAGTTCGAGAGTAAAGGTGTGATTTAAACCACTCAAGAACACTTTGAATGCAGCCAAATGTGAACGACAATCTTGAAATCATGATAAGTAGCATCAGATGCTGTTGAAAGAATCTAGTAATGATAGAATGGGCTCTTTTCCGTTATCAGAAGCCTGCAGACGATCATTAATTTTAAGAACTTTTTCACAAAACAGTTTCTGTACAATGGGCTTAACGATAGGCTTACTAAAAAGGTTCTTGGGAATTACTGACTTCTAGATGATCGATCAGCTGCGAGAGACAATACGCTCAGGGACTTGTGACAAAAATGGAAAATTGGCTACAGGCAGTTAAGAGTTCTTCCCCTTTTTTTAGATTATCGGGATAGAAATAGGACTTTCTGAGTAGAGGATTAACTAGGGCACGTTTAAAGCTCTATGGCACATTACCTGTGTCAAGAGAATAATTCATAATTTTAGTTACAATTGGAGAAATTCGTTCAACACAGTCAAAAAAAGGAAAGCATGGTTGGGGTCAAGACTGCATGATTTTTTTCTCTAGCATTGCAAGGATGATTTTTGTTATTTAATCTAGACTAATTGGCTGAAATTATCTAAATGTATGTACGTTGTGTATTCTGCTGATTCCATTTGTACAGCGCTCGGAACCTTGGTATCATCATAATGTGTACTTTACAAACATTTCATTTATGTCTATTATCATTATCATTACTAACATTATTGTTATCATCATTTTCATTAACGTAGAGTAATCAGAGATTTTATATTTGGTTTGGTAGCATGGTTGACAATGCAGAAAGCTGATGGACAGGGTGCGGGAGTCAAAGGGTTAAACGGTTTCTCCCATCTGTTCTTTACTCTTGGCAACCGTGGGAAAGAGACAGTGTCATGCATATTACACACGGGTCACACATTCTTTACTCTCTCATATGAACCTTGTAAAAAAAAAGAAACAACGAAGACGCACCATTGTGCATACTGTGTGGAACCAGCCACTTAGTATAAGACACCCTCTGATTGAATGCAGGGATTTTTACGATATGCGCTATACAGCAGACTCCTTCAAGAACCTATCCAGAGATGTTCCTCCATGTGCAATTTTTGTTTTTTTTTTTTCAGGAGATCAACAGATTTCATCTTATATAATCATACCTAAGGAAAAGTTTTTAAACGCGTTTACACTTAAAAGGGTAATCAGGTGCTTGGTTTTAATTAAGCTGTTGTCTTTTTCATTAAACTTGGAGCTGTTTTTAACATGGTGTTAGAGCCGTGGTGTGGCTTTAACGATCGGCTGGGCTGTGAGCAATATGAATTTAACCCTTTGACTCCCGCATCCTATCTTAAACTTCTTCTTGTTTCATCCTGCATCGAAAAGGTTTGCTTCTTTATTTGATGTCAGTCTGTAACAGTTATCCCAGGTATCTTTTACAGGTTGGCCTCTTTCCATCACGGTCAACCATGGACTGTGCCTCTCTCTCTTTCTCTTTTTCTCTCTCTCTTTCTCCCTCGTGTGTATGTTGTGTTGTGCTGTGGTGTGTGTGTGCGTGTGTCTGTTTGTGTGTGTGTGTGTGTGTGTGTGTGTGTGTGTGTGTGTGTGTGTGTGTGTGTGAGAGAGAGAGAGAGAGAGAGAGAGAGAGAGAGAGAGAGAGAGAGAGAGAAACTCTCTCTTGTGTTTGAATAATGTTGACAATGTGTTCACACCCCTTCAAACAGGCCTTTGGCCTTACTGAACGAATTTCTGATTCTGATTCTCTCTCTCTTTTTTTCTCCAACAGTAGGCGTTATCAGCAAAGAGCCATTTTTCACATTTGCTGTTGCTATCGTAGGACAGGTATGTTGAGATGTAAAAAAGGGGGTACAGAAAACGTTTAGCCCTTCACTGTTTACAATATTGTCTTGAATATTTCTATACGTTGTTCATATGTCAACATGATCATTTTACTATTTGTATAAATTCATATCACCTTTTGTTATCACGTTGTTCATATCTGATCATTGGAAGGCAAAATAAAATGTTCGAAGAAAAAAGGTTTAAAAACTTTTCAAGTCTTTAGTGTGAACCTTTAAATAATAGCCTAAGTGAATTTTAGTACAAAATATAAATAATGCAGGGGAAAATTTTAGTTATTTTTTTCATATCATCTGAGGGGGATTTCTTTGAAACGGTTACATTTTGTTTGAAAGGGTTACATTTTAGGGTCGCTTTTGGTGTTAATTGATTTCTTTATAGGCCAGAACAAGATGGAGGCAGCCGAGATGTGGTTTCTAAGAAGAATGTTGAGAGTTTTATGGACAGCAAAGAAAACAAACGAGACAGTATTGATGGAGGCAGACACAAGTAGATCACTCATAAGGAAGATTAGGAAAAGACAGGCAACATTTATAGGCCGTTTTATGAGGAAGGGGGATTTGGAGCACCTGGTCACAACGGGAAAGCTGGGGGGAAAGAGAGCACCGGGTAGACCCAGGGAGAAAATGCTGGACAGACTTGCAGAGTGGCTGGGGACGAGGAGGGTGGGGGAGATGCTAGGGGCAAGGAGAGATAGAGACAGATGGAAGTCCATGATCGCCAACGCCATGCGGCAGGGCACCTGAGGATGATGATGATAGGCCTACCAGAGAAAGGCCTGTCAACCAAATCTTCATGAATGATCAAAAAATGTAACACTGACTTTTGATCATAATGATGACAATTAACATTTGTATCACGCACATCTTATTAAAAAGAACACAAATACAAACCAACTATACACATCTATCTTATCTATTTGTCTGACTGTTCATCTATCTATCCGTTTATCTATCTATCTATCTATCTATATCTTTCTTTCTATTATTGTTGTTTAAAGCCCAGCCGACTGCGCAGAGCCATATCAGGGCTACATCCGCTTCAAAACACACAGAACACAGGAAAACAAAAAGAAAAGAAAAAAATTAAGTACACATATCAATGCATTCGCACATATAATCTAAGGCCATGCCCCGGCGTAGGACCATTCTGTCCGATTTATCGCACAGGGGAGATTTAAAAAACACACCTGAATAGAAATATATGCATACATAAGGACACCAAAACATATATAAAAACAGACATAAATTACCTAAAATTGCTTCCGCATATCTCACCACCTTAGAGCCAAAAATGCACTTAATACATGTACCCAATTATCAATCCGAAGAAAAAGTACGTAAGACTTTATCGAAAAAAAAACAGAAGAATGGACCATTAAGGCAGAAAATAAGTAGAAATGACAGAAAACAAGGCAACAAGGCAGAAACAAAGAGAGTGACAGAAAAGAGGAAATTTCTAGCACAGAATTTCCAGAAGGTGGGGATACTATTTATACTGAAAGAGTCTCCGGCAACCCAACGGGGGGTATCTCTATCTATCTGTCTATCTATCTATCTAGGACACAGAACATCTTTCTGAGAAAAAGACAGTAGAAGATAGTCTTCATAAGAGAAGACGACAGTACATGATCTTCCAAAGAACAAGAAGACAGTGCTGCAGTGACAGCAATGGAAGATGGCGGAGCCGTGTGTGAGGCTGTTTGCATCTGCTGAGAATGGCGGGCAAGAGATGATGCGCTATTGGTTTTGGTTTGGTTCAATTAAGTTGGCAGCCACCTCAGGTGATATGGCCGACGGGGATAACCATCCCAGGGAAGTGGTGAAAGGGGGACTTATCTAATCCTTTACCGACACCACCAGAAAACAATGTTAAGATAGAACAATGAGAAAGCCAGTTTAAATGTGGTGCACTCCAGGATTCGAACTCATAACCATTGGCATGTGAATCCGGCACTCAACCCACTAAGCTACTGAGGCCAGCAATGATGCGCAATGCTATTTATGCCTCATCAATTTATTACATTCTTTTGAAACAAAATGCGATGGTCATACTTTCAAATTACTGTAACACATACGTGAACCGGATTGGCCCTATTTGAAATAACTGAACCTCACTGACTATGAGGGAACACATAATAATCTATACCTGGTATAAGTTGCTGATAAATTTTGACAGAAGATACAAATAATCATAGCTCTTTTCCATGTTAATTAATCTGTTAAATATTAACTATAATACTTTTCTGTGGCATTTAAACCTGTCAATTAAAACCGTAGGTTAGTTCGCATTCATGAGTGATTTCGCACTGGAACATTCTTGATGATGATATGGTCAGTTTTTCCTAATTGTAGCTGACCTTGTATCTTTCACAAAGACAAAGTACAAGTTGTGGTCCAATAGAAAGTTCAGTTGTATTGCTGATACAGATTTGATTCATCTTGTTTTGAGTCAGTTGATTTCCACTTTCAGACTGGTTTGTCTGTTGGAAGAGGTACAACAGTGTGTTCAGCAGCAGCAGCAGCAGAGAGACAAAGAGAGAAAGAGAGAGAGACAGACAGACAGACAAGAGGCCATCATGCAAGTTTCATCACAGCAACAATCAGAGAGAGAGAGAGACAGAAAGAGACAGACAAAGAGAGAGACAGACAGACAGATAGACAGAGAGGCCATGATGCAATTTTCATCACAGCAGCAGTCAGTTTTGGATTATCTGGATTTTCAGATATATTCAAACAGCTGTTTATGTTATTACATTTAGCTCTGATCATGTCACAAACAGAATAACCAGGCTAATTATTAAAACACAATCATTACACTCAAGTATCAGGTCCAGTCTATGAACAATTTGACCTTCTATTCTGTTTTTCGTGTTTTTTGTTGTTGTTTTTTTTGGGGGGGAGGGAGTGGAGGGGGAGGGGGCTGTTGTCGTTTTTTCCTGTTGTTGTTTTTGGTTGTTATCTGGTTTGTTGTTGTTACTGTTGTTTTGCTCGCTTGTTTTATAATCCCTGACTGTCATGTGTCATCACAGTTTTCAATACTGTTGTCTTCATTTTCATTTCTTTGACAGTAGGGAAGTCAAAATCCCTCATGAGACAAAACACGATTTTGTATAAATTATGCCAATAATAAATACCATGTCACCGTTTGTGTCTCTACGCCTGCACCATACACTCCCTTGCAACTCTGGTCAGTTTCATTCAGTATAGTTCTTAGAATCCAGACTCTGGTTCATCCCTTTTGACTCCTGCATCTATCTGACAACTGCAAAAACTTAACCCTTTGATTCCCTCACCCTTTCCGCCAGCTTCCTGCAGGAAGCTGGCGGAAAGGGTGAGTGAATCAAAGGGTTAAGTTTTTGCTTTACTAGCATGGTTGGCAACGCAGGATGCTGGTGGACAGGGTGCAGGAGTCAAAGAGTTATGTGCAATATGCCTCCTCTCTAAACCGGAACTGTTTCATTCAGTATCCGTCTCACTCTCAGCATTCAGACTCTGGTTTACATATAGCATGGCTCCTCTATAACAGTTTCTCTGGTTTACATATAGCATGGCTCCTCTATAACAGTTTCTCTGGTTTACATATAGCATGGCTCCTCTATAACAGTTTCTCTGGTTTACATATAGCATGGCTCCTCTATAACAGTTTCATTTAGTATCCAACTCTCTCAGCATTCAGACTCTGGTTTACATATAGCATGGCTCCTGTTTCATTTAGTATCCAACTCTCTCAGCATTCAGACTCTGGTTTACATATAGCATGGCTCCTGTTTCATTTAGTATCCAACACTCTCAGCATTCAGACTCTGGTTTACATATAGCATGGCTCCTGTTTCATTTAGTATCCAACTCTCTCAGCATTCAGACTCTGGTTTACATATAGCATGGCTCCTGTTTCATTTAGTATCCAACTCTCTCAGCATTCAGACTCTGGTTTACATATAGCATGGCTCCTGTTTCATTTAGTATCCAACACTCTCAGCATTCAGACTCTGGTTTACATATAGCATGGCTCCTCTATAACAGTTTCATTTAGTATCCAACTCTCTCAACATTCAGACTCTGGTTTACATATAGCATGGCTCCTGTTTCATTTAGTATCCAACTCTCTCAGCATTCAGACTCTGGTTTACATATAGCATGGCTCCTGTTTCATTTAGTATCCAACACTCTCAGCATTCAGACTCTGGTTTACATATAGCATGGCTCCTCTATAACAGTTTCATTTAGTATCCAACTCTCTCAGCATTCAGACTCTGGTTTACATATAGCATGGCTCCTGTTTCATTTAGTATCCAACTCTCTCAGCATTCAGACTCTGGTTTACATATAGCATGGCTCCTGTTTCATTTAGTATCCAATTCTCTCAGCATTCAGACTCTGGTTTACATATAGCATGGCTCCTGTTTCATTTAGTATCCAACTCTCTCAGCATTCAGACTCTGGTTTACATATAGCATGGCTCCTGTTTCATTTAGTATCCAACTCTCTCAGCGCTTAGATTTGATTTCTATCAAGATTTTGCGCTATACAAATACTGTAATTATCATTATCATTATCCTCTATAACAGTTTCATTCAGTATCCGTCTCACTCTCAGCATTCAGACTGGTTTACATAATTATAGCATGGCTCCTCTATAACAGTTTCATTCAGTGTCCAACTCTCAGCATTCAGACTCTGGTTTACATAATTATAGCATGGCTCCTCTATAACAGTTTCATTCAGTGTCCAACTCTCTCAGCATTCAGACTCTGGTTTACATATAGCATGGCTCCTCTATAACAGTTTCATTCAGTATCCGTCTCACTCTCAGCATTCAGACTCTGGTTTACATAATTATAGCATGGCTCCTCTATAACAGTTTCATTCAGTGTCTGTCTCACTCTCAGCATTCAGACTCTGGTTTACATAATTATAGCATGGCTCCTCTATAACAGTTTCATTCAGTGTCCAACTCTCTCAGCATTCAGACTCTGGTTTACATAATTATAGCATGGCTCCTCTATAACAGTTTCATTCAGTGTCCAACTCTCAGCATTCAGACTCTGGTTTACATAATTATAGCATGGCTCCTCTATAACAGTTTCATTCAGTGTCCAACTCTCTCAGCATTCAGACTCTGGTTTACATAATTATAGCATGGCTCCTCTATAACAGTTTCATTCAGTGTCCAACTCTCTCAGCATTCAGACTCTGGTTTACATAATTATAGCATGGCTCCTCTATAACAGTTTCATTCAGTGTCCATCACTCTCAGCATTCAGACTCTGGTTTACATAATTATAGCATGGCTCCTCTATAACAGTTTCATTTAGTGTCCAACTCTCAGCATTCAGACTCTGGTTTACATAATTATAGCATGGCTCCTCTATAACAGTTTCATTCAGAATAAGTCTCAGTGTTCAAACTGTGGTTTTTGTGCAGCACAGCTAACAGCTAACATTCAAGATGAAAAGCGTTCTCACCAACACATGCCTACCACTTAACATCAGGAAGAGGGTTCTTGAATGTTATATTGAACCGATACTGTCGTATGGTTTGTGAGGTGTGGACAATCAACATGCAAAGTCAGAACAAAATTGAGGCAACTGACATGTGGTTTCTAAGAAGAATGTTGAGTGTCCCACGGACAACAAAGAAAACAAAGGAGACAGTCTTGCAGGAGGCAGACACAAGAAGATCATTAATAAAGAATATTAGGAAAAGACAAGCAACATTTATAGGACATTTTACAAGGAAAAATGAATTAGAACACCTGGTCACAACAGGAAAGCTGGAAGGAAAGAGAACACCAGGTAGACCCAGGAGAAAATATTGGACAGACTTGCAGGGTGGCTGAGGACAGAGAGGGTGGGAGATGTACTTGCAGCGACAGGAGATAGATTCGTGTGGAGGGCCATGATTGCCAATGCCATGCGCAGGGCAACATGATGATGATAGCTTACAGTTCCATAATACAAAGCCACCATGTCTTTGTGCATTATAGTGTACTAAGTTGAAGGGTGCCCGATACTGCCTCTGGTTTTATTTCAGTGCAGTCAATCATACCTGGTTTCACCCCTTCAATAAAAAAGCCAGCGATTCAGTTTTCTTATTAATTTTATAAACTTACCTACACCGAATATCTTTTAAAAGTAAACAATTTACCTTTCACGGTCTCATTTGCTGAAATTTTGTTACTTACACACTTGCTAATATTTCTGTTTTGTTTTTGTTTTGATTTTTGTTTTGTTTATTGCCCTTTTTTTCCCCATAAAGCTGACTGGTTTGAATGTTCATTTTCTTCAGATGTTTTTCCTTTTTGTTTATAATTCATTTTCTTATAATCCTGTCTCCTGCTCCTCTCTTTCTTTAAGCTCGTGCTTCTTCTTTTTTCTTTTAGCTCATGCATGAGGGCTTTGTTATTTTCTCTTTTCTCGTCAGAATCACTTATCTGTATGTAAATGGTAGTTCCATTTTTCATTGTGTTTTGGTGGTTGTATGTGTGTGTGTGTTTTGTTTTAGATGAGCTCATTCTTGCATATTGTGTGTGAGTGACATCTTTTACTTTTATTTGTTCGTTTCTTCAGAGCAGACGTTATGTTGAAATTCACTGGCATCATAAGTCAGTTAAAAAAACCAACGACTCATATTCATTAAATTGTCTGCAGACTGAGATTCAGGTTACTGTTATTGCTGTTATTTTTTGTTTAAAGCCTAGCTGACCGTGTAGAGCCATATCAGGGTATAACCGTTTCAAAACATACACAATCCTTAACAGGAAAAAAAAAGAAGAAAATTAAGTACACATATCAATGCATTCTGACACATAATCTATGGAGAGACCCCTGGCGTTGACCACTCTGTCCAATTTATCACACAGGGGGTTTAAAAAAACAATACCTGAATACAAATTTAAACACAACTAAGAACTGTAAAACATAGATAAAAACAGAACTAAATTACTTAAATTGCTTCCGCATATTAAATTTCCTCAGACTCAAAAATGCATTAATACATCTACTCAATCATCAATCCTAACAGAAAATAGTAAGATTTTATCAAAAACATACAGGTGAATGGACCAGCAAGGCAGAAAATGATAGGAAGAAATGACAGAAAGCAAAGGAACAGTGTAGAAATAAAGAAAGTGACAGAATAGAGGAAATTTCTGGAACAGAATTTCCAGAAGTTTGGGACACTATTTACACTGAAAAAGCCCCCACCATCCCCACGGGGACTAATCACACATACTGGTAAAGGTATACAAAACCATGAACACGCATAAAGTCCTTCTAGTCATGAACGTACACAGAATGAACAAAAACAAACAAAATAAGCAAAGGTCATTTTCAGATGAAATGAACATGCATGAAGTCTTTCTAGTCATGAACATGGGAGACCCTACTAGAAGTACTAGATTCCCGACGGCTTAGCTCAATGGATCATAGTTGCACGCAAGCTTCTCTACCAACGACAAGGTTTCATCCACAGAGAAGTCATGAACATATACACAGATATAATAAAAACAAGCAAAGGGCATTTTCAGATAAAATAACATGCATGAAGTCTTTCTAGTCATGAACATACACAGATTTAACAAAAACAAGCAAAGGGCATTTTCAGATAAAATAACATGCATGAAGTCTTTCTAGTCATGAACACATACACAGATTTAACAAAAACAAGCAAAGGGCATTTTCAGATAAAATAACATGCATGAAGTCTTTCTAGTCATGAACATACACAGATTTAACAAAAACAAGCAAAGGGCATTTTCAGATAAAATAACATGCATGAAGTCTTTCTAGTCATGAACATACACAGATTTAACAAAAACAAGCAAAGGGTATTTTCAGATAAAATAACATGCATGAAGTCTTTCTAGTCATGAACATACACAGATTTAACAAAAACAAGCAAAGGGCATTTTCAGATAAAATAATATGCATGAAGTCTTTCTAGTCATGAACATACACAGATTTAACAAAAACAAGCAAAGGGTATTTTCAGATAAAATGACGCAAGATCTTTTGCACCCCTCAACTGCTTGTGGCTAATCTGTTGAGATGGAGGCTGCCTCAGCTGTTGCACGCCATCTTGATCTCACCTGCAACAAAAGAATTCTTTGTTAAAAACAATGTTCTCTGTTAACCCTTTGCCACCTGCACCCTATCTACAAACTGCAAAAACTTAACCCTTTGACTCCCTCACCCTATCCAGGAAGCTGGTGGATTGGGTGAGGGAGTCAAAGGGTTAAGTTTTTGCTCTTCCAGTATGGTTGACAAAGAAGGATGCTGTTGGACAGGCTGCAGGAGTCAAAGAGTTACGAAAATGCTTTGATCAGACTCAGACTCCCTGTTGCTCTAATCAGCTAGTTATGTTTGATACACAAAATGTGACTGTAGGAAACAAATGCATACATATGAATTGAATTTCACACTCCCTGTCATTCTAAACAGCTAGTTATGTTTGTTACACAAAATGTGACTGTAGGAAACAAATGCATACATATGAATTGAATTTCACACTCTCTGTTGTTCTAAACAGCTAGTTATGTTTGTTACACAAAATGTGACTGTAGGAAACAAATGCATACATATGAATTGAATTTCACACTCTCTGTTGTTCTAAACAGCTAGTTATGTTTGATACACAAAATGTGACCGTAGGAAACAAAATACATACGTATGAATTGAATTTGTCTGAAAACAACATCTGCCCATCCCTGTTCTTTGACTGAGCTTCATCACTTACATTTTAAATAAGTAACACATTAGATACATAGATTCGTATGGAGGGCTGTGACTACCGACGTCATGAGGCAAGGCACATAATGATGATGATGAAAACACATTAGTCTCTTTTTTGGGAAGGCAAAATATGTACAGTTTAAGACTATGAGGCACATAATGATGATGATGAGAACACATTAGTCTCTTTTTTGGGAAGGCAAAATATGTACAGTTTAAGGCTATGAGGCACATAATGATGATGATGATGATGAATACATTAGTCTCTTTTTGGGAAGGTAAGATATGTACAGGTTAAGGCTGTAAGGCACATAATGATGATGATGATGAATACATTAGTCTATTTTTGGGAAGGTAAGATATGTACAGGTTAAGGCTGTAAGGCACATAATGATGATGATGAATACATTAGTCTATTTTTGGGAAGGTAAGATATGTACAGGTTAAGGCTGTAAGGCACATAATAATGATGATGATGAACACATTAGTCTTTTGGGGGAAGGTAAAATATGTACAGGTTAAGGCTGTAAGGCACATAATGATGATGATGATGAATACATTAGTCTCTTTTTGGGAAGGTAAGATATGTACAGGTTAAGGCTGTAAGACACATAATGATGATGATGATGAACACATTAGTCTTTTTGGGAAGGTAAGATATGTACAGGTTAAGGCTGTAAGGCACATAATGATGATGATGATGAATACATTAGTCTATTTTGGGAAGGTAAGATATGTACAGGTTAAGGCTGTAAGGCACATAATAATGATGATGATGAACACATTAGTCTTTTGGGGGAAGGTAAAATATGTACAGGTTAAGGCTGTAAAGCACATAATGATGATGATGATGAACACATTAGTCTTTTTTGGGAAGGTAAAATATGTACAGGTTAAGGCTGTAAGGCACATAATGATGATGATGATGAACACATTAGTCTTTTGGGGGAAGGTAAAATATGTACAGGTTAAGGCTGTAAGGCACATAATGATGATGATGATGAATACATTAGTCTTTTGGGGGAAGGTAAAATATGTACAGGTTAAGGCTGTAAGGCACATAATGATGATGATGATGAACACATTAGTCTTTTGGGGAAGGTAAAATATGTACAGGTTAAGGCTGTAAGGCACATAATGATGATGATGATGAACACATTAGTCTTTTGGGGGAAGGTAAAATATGTACAGGTTAAGGCTGTAAGGCACATAATGATGATGATGATGAACACATTAGTCTTTTGGGGGAAGGTAAAATATGTACAGGTTAAGGCTGTAAGGCACATAATGATGATGATGATGAACACATTAGTCTTTTGGGGGAAGGTAAAATATGTACAGGTTAAGGCTGTAAGGCACATAATGATGATGATGATGAATACATTAGTCTTTTTGGGAAGGTAAGATATGTACAGGTTAAGGCTGTAAGACACATAATGATGATGATGATGAATACATTAGTCTATTTTTGGGAAGGTAAGATATGTACAGGTTAAGGCTGTAAGACACATAATGATGATGATGATGAATACATTAGTCTTTTGGGGGAAGGTAAAATATGTACAGGTTAAGGCTGTAAGACACATAATGATGATGATGATGAATACATTAGTCTATTTTTGGGAAGGTAAGATATGTACAGGTTAAGGCTGTAAGGCACATAATGATGATGATGATGAACAGACTCTTTTTTGGGAAATAAAATACACACTGTGACACAGTTTAAGGTTGCAAGGCACATAATGATGATGGTGATGAACATATTAGACTCTTTTTTTGAGAAGGTAAAATACATACAGTTTAAGGCTGCCCCATAACCCTGAGATTGCAAAGGAGTGCGGAGGTAGAGATCTCAGTGTTTCTCCAGGCTAGCCTTATAAGACTGCAGTTAATTTCTTTCCCTCACTGCTTTATCTTCCCCAACACTAAAGAAAAGTCAGGTGCTCTTTCTGACCCAGATAGACTGGAAGCCACATATGTAAACGTTTTATCCACGCGAGATTCAGACCCCTGCAAACTCATGCAGTCAAACTGGAAGGCAAGTGGCTTACCTCTACACCAACCTGGCTTTGCTATAGTACATTATGTAACAATTATAAGTACCAGGCAATAAACATACACACACACACACACACACACACACACACATACACACACGCAACACACACACACACCACACACACACAACACACACACCGCATGCACACACACACACACACACACCGCATGCACCACACACACACACACACACACACACACACACACACACACACACCACCACACACACTCTAAAAAGAACGATCCAGGTTATACATAACTGGAAAATATCCCACTTCTTCCTCACCCATCATCCACACACAACCCCAAACGAAAATAGTTTAATTAAAAAAACAAACAAAAAACAAAGCAAAGAAAAGTGCAATGAAAACAATATAGTAAAACAAGTTCAATGAAAACACTGAAGTAAAGAACTGGAAACACTGTAAAGAAAAAAACCATACAATGTAAACATTACAAAGAAGAACTGTGCAATAAAAATACAGTTAAAAAAAACAGTACAATGAAAGCAATATGCAGGCCTCCCAATGACAAATGAACAAAATCTCTGAAAATCTTGGGAGATCTAGGGTACGCTCCCCCGGAATAATGTTTTGAATGTAGATGCAAAACAGCGCAATCTGACGCCGTCTGGTACAACTTTGGGCTTGTTATGATCCTTTGTACTGAAGCAAATAATTCATACACTGATTCCGATTTCAAGAAAATTTAATTTCAAATTTGGTATTTTTCTAATGTAAGCTCCAACAAATGTTAAACAACAACTTAAACTGAACAGCTACATGGTTCTTTGCAGTTTTCTGCCTCATCTGTACTTCTTGGACATGAAATGGTTTGAAAGTTTGTGGATACATAAGTAGGCTATGCCAGCTTCTGCTATTTTTGACAGCCATGTGCTCATTTCAATGACATCGATTTTTCATGAAACTCACTCCCAACACCACTTACTTTTTTCAGTCTTGGTCAAATGTTTTTGCTGTAGCAAACCCTCTCTCCAGAATATCAGCTCGAGACATGGTCACACTCCTCAAAAGTTTTGCAATCAGTGCTGAGACAAACTGCCCTGTCGACAAACAAAAAACATCGGAAGTGACTTCAATGGAAATTGATACCAGATTTATCCCCCTTCCAAAAGTTTTGTCGTCTGCTCATGAGAGGATCAACAGACTGATAAACAGCCGAATGTTTCTAGAAGAAGAAAAAAAAAGCAGTCTATTTTCTTTTTTCTCGGAGAGCACAATTTTTTCTCAGAAGCAACCTGTGGATTTTCTCGGATTTCTAAGAAATATCGGGAAATTGGGAGCCCTGAATAGGGTTGAGAATTATGCAATGAAAACAATAGAGTGAAAGAAAATGTGCAAAGAAAACAATATAATGAAGAATTGATGTTAAATTTCCGTTTACAAATAAATTCGCCTGCTAAAGTTATCACATTCGTCTAAATAAATGTGTACATCAAAAATCTGGAAGGAACATTTCATATTTCAGCAGAAATTTAAAATGTAAAATCCCAAACAATAAAACGACAAAAAACTAAAAGGATAAAACAGCAAGCACTCAAACGCACACAAACACACACACACACACACACACACACACTATTCCACAGACATTATGTGTGTGTGTGGGGGGGGGGGGTGTCTAAGCACTACTCTCTCACATCAGATGACAAAATCAGATAGCTTGTGTGCATTTCAAAACTTTGAGCAGGAATATACTCACTTTATCTGCCCGCTTGTACTGGTAGGTGTCGCAGACAGATGAAGCTGGTAATCTCTAGCTAGATGGGAAACCTGAAGCAGAGTCATAGGTGTAAGTGTGTCTGCTTCTCCAGCTCTCCTAGTGCTGCCATGCGCCATGGCCTTCCTCTGGCTCCGAACCTGAAGCATCTGGTGTTGTAGACTTTAAGGGCTGATTGGTGGACTGGCTTCTAATCAGGTGGCCAAACAACCTGAGCCACTAGTCTTCACACATGGCCAACTGTAGAAAAATAAAAGCAATGGTTGATTGACTGTTGAGAATGAGGAATAACAGGTTTTTAAAGATCGGGAAAAGAATACATGTCATGGCACTGTGACAAAATGTTTCCCAAATTAACTGAACAGTCTAAACTGTGCAACATACATACAGATATTAAAATTCCTTTTCAATCCAACATTTAAATATGACCATGGTTACATATACTATGATATAGGCCAATGAGTGTATGAGTGTGATATGAATGATAAAAATGCTGAGTAACTTGTTTTCAATGGTGTCAAATTCTGTGAAATCTGTAAAAAATGGACTGAAACTGACAGTGAAATGCACTATGAATATAACTGTTTAAGGTGAGTACTGTTTTGGTGTCAATTTGTTGGCATGCTATAACTAAACAATGATCATCAAACTTTGAACTGTTTTCATTTTTGCATTTCAGTTACATGACGCTATGTGCCCAATGATTCGTTATGGGATCTTCAAGACTGTTGAAAGTAACTCAGTTAAAAAATGTTGAATTTTCTTTTTCAAACATATCAAACATGATACTAACATTGATCAAAGACAACATGTAAAATAATTTAGAAAAATGGCAAAATCATTATGTAGGCACAGAGATTCAGTGCGGCCAGATGCTTGCGGAAAGGAGAAAACTGTCCAGCAAATTCAAGTTCATATTGCTTGTAAATAGCCCAGCCGACTACTAGAACCATACCAGGGCTACCACCACGTCAAAAACGACAACCCAGTTAAGATAAAAGACAACAGTTATAAAACATGCTCACATTTAACCTTGCAAGTCTAAAATCAGGGCTTAAAACAGGAGGAGGAAAAAACCACTGAAACTAGGGGGGTCCGGGGGCATGCTCCCCCGGGAAAATGTTTGAAAAACCAAGTGTAATTGTAAATCTATGCCATTTCGCGCTTTCTGGACATAATTTCAAGAGATATTTAGAAATTAGAGCATAAAAATTGCTGTAAACACATAATTATTACAGGAAGATATATTTGGGAAAAGGGGAAAGGGGTTAAAAACAACAATAAAATGAACACTCACCCTTTAACTTGAGTGTTTTACAGGTGTTCACCAACTGTAGTCTTAGGATGAAATCTCACTTCTTGGGCTGCTCAATAAGTTTCACTTTTCAGGTTTAAATGATCACACAATATCAAGTTTGAAGTTGGAGCACACAAAGTCAGTAATTTGCATCAAACACTTTTAAAGTTCAGTCTCATATTATAACAGATATCAACCTTTTTTTTTTTTTTTTTTTTGGACAAACCGAAATCGCGGAACTCCGCCCAGACACGGAATGTTTTAAGCCCTGTAAAATGCAATTAAAGAAAAAGAACCATAAAAGCATATCAGGAAAAATCTATTGATCCCTTGTAAAAACTGTCCAGCAGTCATACATAGGAATAGTGTTAATTGATAATGAATAATTTAGGACACTCAATGAATTTAACACACAAAAAATACAACACAAACATTAATTTTCTACCAGTTGCCATTGTGTAGAGGTAAGTGCAATAGACTACTGACTGGAAGGCTGTGGGTTCAATTCCCTTAAAAAATCTGGGTGATCATTCAGCTCAAACTGACTCTTACCCAGAGCTGAGCATGCTAAGGACTCACTGGGATGACTGGGACTCACAGTCAAGTTTCATCCACTTCACAAATCATGGCCTCATTTAGGGCACTGCTCTGGTCTTCTGACTGACACCACAGGTGTCTGTATCTCTTGGGCCTGGTTGACACCAAGATATATTATGATACTGTTGAGTAAATCCTATCATGCAGTGTCAATCCTAGATGGAACTCCATAGCATCATGGTTATCATCCTTACCTTCATCACCTTTATCCCACTGTGAAAACTGACAGCTTCTTGGTCATTCCGGTAGCATAGAAAATGGGACTGAAAAAAAAAGAAAAGAAATGAAATGAAAAAGGTGAGCACCTTTTTAAATAATAAATATGATTTAAAAAAAAGGGAGAGAAAACACATTAACTCTTTTGTTTATACTGGACCCAGATTGTCTGTTAAAAAATGCATCTAGAGGAAACAAGAATTAACATACCATGTGGATGTGCACATGAATTTTCCTGTTGCAGTGAAATTTACTCCATGAAATTTAAAATTTACTCCATGATATTTTAACAAAGATGACGCACTTCCAAATTAATGTTCAAAATGTTTAAATACAGTGGGAATAAACCTTCCATGGAAAAATGTATTCATAAAATAAAAATGCAAGAAGTTAATTAAACTAAAATGGTTTTAAATATACTTCTTACACAGAATTATAGGAAATTATGCCATTCTAAAAGAAATGAGACTAGCGAATAACTTTTTCTGTGATTTCTGTTTGGAAACAAAAGACAGTATTGATCATATGAATATATATTCTGGAAATGTTTTTATGTCAAAAGATTTCAGGAAAGGATTGAAAAATTGCTAAAGTCAAAATATGTCAACTGTACAGGGATGAGATTAACTGAAAACACAAACGTTAAATCCTAACTGATGTTGATGAAAACATATGCACAGATTCAATATTTGATTTAATAATCCTTCTAGGAAAAGTATGCATTTATAATTGCAAACGCGTTAAAACTTTCCTAAATAACAGTCAGACTTTCACAGGACACTTTGCCAAAAAAAATATCAAACAGAAGAATATGATGCACACTTTCCAAGAAAAATGGCTGCAAATACATCTATCACAGATGATGTTTAACCCTTTGACTCCCGCGCCCTGTCCATCAGCATCTTGCATTGTCAACCATACTAGCAAAGCAAAAACATAACCCTTTGACTCCCTCACCCTATCCACCAGCTTCTTGCAGGAAGCTGGTGGATAGGGTGAGGGAACCAAACGCTTAAGTTTTTGCTGTTGATGGATGGGGTGTGGGAGTCAAAGGGTTAATTATAATTCATTTCTTTTTGTCACAATGGATTTACCATGTGAAACTCCCTGTAGAGAGCACATTGCCACAGTGCCGCGCTACCCACTTTCATTTTTTGACCAAACTTCTAAAAGGCAAGAAGGCAAATTGGCCTTCAAGAGCAAAAATCTTGGAAATAAACCTCTCTTTCCAATATTTTTATACCAGGGCAGCCAGGCAAATGACCAGCTCTTCATAACTCTCAACTGCTATGGGATCTTAAGCGTGCGCAGGCCAGAAGGCAAATGTGTCTGACTCATTTTTCATCCCCTTCCGAAGGACTAGACAGTAAGACATTCAATTTGATATTCCAGTCAAACTGAAGAGAAAAGTCGAGGTTTCTACAGGAATCAAACCATGGAACCTCAAGTTTAGTTACTGGCAGGCAAACATCAGAACTATTCTGACATTCTTCTCCACTTCTTTATTCAATTAATATTATAATTTATATATGAATGTTTGTCAATATCCTTCTTACACTGCCAGTGCCACTCTTCTCTACTTATTTATTTAAACATATAATATGAATGTTTGTCAATTCCTTCTTATATGCCACTCTTCTCCACTTATTTATCTAAACATATAGTGTGAATGTTTGTCAATATCCTTCTTACACAGCCAGTGCCACTCTTCTCACTTATTTATTTAAACATATGATATGATGTAAAAGTTTGTCAATGTCTTTTTCACAGTTTATGCTTTGGTACTGATGATATTTCATGCACACATGTAGACCCTTTGATCAAGATGTGGATGCCTCAGAAATAATGAAATTGATTTTGCTTTGTTAATGGTATTATTATTAACATTTGTCTTTAGTTTGGCTAAATATGAATAAAAGTAAGCTTTAAAAATTTTGATGACAGGTACTGAGGTAGGTTCACCAGCTGAAAACAACTGATAGGTGTTGTGAGGTATTGGTACCACTGAATCTGTGTAAATTTTTCTTTGACATTATGTTATCACAACACTTCCACAATAAGAAAAAATATTATTTGAAAAAATCTACATCAGTATCATTTTAAAATATTAGATAAAATGTGTGTATATCAGTATCACTACATGCTCTTTAATCTACATGAACGAATTTATGTATTTAACATACTTGTAGGATATGTTATCTCTCTAGTCCACACACACACACACACACACACACACACACACACACACACACACACACACACACACAGTGACACGCAAAATAAAAACACAACAGTACTCACTAATTTCATGGCAGACAAGCAGGTAACTACACCAGACACAAACTGACACAACCTGTTGGTTGAAGTGTAGAGTTCAAGGTTATATAAACTATTGTATATATATATATATCCAACAAATAGGACATAAAAACAATTGACATTTTGCAGAGTTCACAATGTACACATTTGCTTACAGTGTTACAGCACTAATACATAAATTATGCATTAGCTTCTGGCAGTCATATACATATTTTATGCATTAGCTTGTGGCAGTCATATACATTTCATTTATACATCATTTAACCCAGAAACAGGTCGTTTTACATTTATGACCAAGTCCAGTCCATGGTAAAAGTCAGGAGTCACGTTTCAGGTTTGGCTGCTAAGAAAGAGTGTGTTGGAAGCTACGGCTGATGGAAAGCGTCGAAACATCCATGATCATTGCACAAAGCTACCTGGCAAAAGGCACACTCATATGTTGATTGGATGGCATTGCCTGCTGAGGTTTGCCTGCCCTCCTTCTTGCACAACACACAATCCCTCTTACCCCTGGAAGTCTGGATTTTGGAAGGTATGTGCCTGTACTTGTGACCAACATCACGGGTGATGGGTCGGCCTATAGGTTTGCGACCTTTGTATCCATTCACCATGCCCATGATGATTTTCAACTGAAAGTTCATGTGGTTCAACTGTGGAGACGGTGCAGTGTGTTTGTAGATGATGTAAGCATTCACTGCAGCTGTGTCGAGACAGAAGAAAAAGATATATTTCCACCACTTCGTGAACTTGAGCTTGGAGCCATAGTAGGACCGCAGTTGATTGTGCTTATCCACACCATTGTAGTTTTTCATATACTCCTCAACCGCCAGAGGTCTGGAGTACCTGGCTTTTACAACACCCCCTGCACCTTGCCTGACCACCTCTCCATCATATCCGTCATGGGCAGAAGAGGGAACAGTGACCTTGCGACGGTCGAACCAAGCAATCGCCTGAAGTTTCCTCTCCTGCTCACCAGAGCCAATGCGACGAAACCAGCGCAAAGTGTCACCAGACTTTTGGACACACTTCTTAAGAGTCATACCTTCAGGCAAACCTTTCTTGTTATTATGCACAGTCCCACATGCAAGAGTGTTTTCAGAAAACAAATACTCCAACAGGGGAACTGACGTAAAGTAATTGTCAAAATAGATGGTGTGCCACTTGTTCAGATAGGGCTGTGTCATGTGTTTCACAACACGGTCCCCAAGGGCATCACCTTGACCAGCAGGCACATCATTGGTCTTCCCAGTATATACTGAAAAGTTCAGCATATAGAAAGAATCGGCATCACACAATGCCCAAAACTTTTATTCCCCACTTCGTGGGCTTCACAGAATCGAATTGCAGAAACCCACAACGACCTCTGAACTTGATCATTGCCTCGTCAACTGTGAGGTTCTGACCAGGCAGAAATTGCATTGCAAAACTTGTCTGGGTCAAGGAAATAAGAGGTCTGACTTTATACAGGGGATCATAGCCATGCTGACCTCTTGGAACTGCTTTGCTTGAATCAGCAAGGTGAAAATACTTTGACAGCTGGTCAAACCTATTTCTCGACATGATGGATGCGACCCAAGGATTGTATGTTGGATACGTTTTATGCCAATACAACATACGCTGGCGAAGTGGGGCAAAATTCATATACATGAGAATACCAATGTATCATTGTATGCTTTGATTTCATCCACAGTGGTCGGCTCAAATTGATCACCTACCCTATCTTCTGGAACGCCAGACGCCATGAGCCTTTGCTTGGCATACATGTTTGTCTGAGTGGCCATGATGTCATATGCGTCCATGGGAAACACAAGTGAAAAATAGTCGAAACATGACCGACATCTCACTTGTGGACGTGGGGGCCCCCTGTATGCATCAAAAACACGTACACGAGTTTCACTTTCAGTGGAAAACTCGATGTTTGACCACTGCGATGACTGAGCAGTCAGCACATCCACGAGTGTTCGCCATACCTGCGTCTCCGTCGTCACTTACGTCACTAACGTCATCAGTGTCGTCACTGGTGACAACCTCAAAATCACCGTCAGCTAGATCATATTCATACTGATACTGCTTGTCCAAACTTACGTCAGATTGATCGTCATCCTCAGAAACATCTGTCAGTCGTCTTCGTCCGAATGATTTGTCCATTGTCATGGTAATCGAATTGTCACGGTCAATGACAGACATGCTGATTTTCTGGGTTTACGAAAACTGGCGAAAAAAAAAATCGAAATATATTCAATAAAAGTACACACAAGCTCTGATAAAAATAACTATTGGCGGTAAACAGGATAAGAGTACTCTGTCTTAAAGCTAAACTGTACCCAATTACCACAAACTCATTACATCTTTACAGTGACCATCACACAGACGAGTTTGCGGGCCCCAGAAGCTAGGTTGGTTGAGCGTCGGATTCACATGCTAATGGTTGTGGGTTCGAATCGCGGGGTGCGCTACATTAAAACTGGCCTTCTCACTGTCCCATCTTAACATCATTGTTGTACTGGTGGTGTCAGTGTAAGATTAGATAAGTCCCCTTTCCTACTTCCCTGGGATGGTTATCCCCGTCGGCCATGTCACCTGAGGTGGGTGTCGTCGTAAAAACTGAACCAAATCAATTAATCAGACAGACGAGTGGCAGAAGAGTCGCAGAATGGTTCAGAAGTTCACCTGCCAATAATTCAACTGGAAGTTCCAGGGTTCGCTCCCCATAGAGAGGACTCGACCAGAAAATCGAATTGAACGTCTAGTCCTTCAGAAGTGGACGAAAAACGAGTCGGACCCCATGTAGCGAAGGCTACGGTAGGACCTATGGCCCTTCTGGCTTCTTACGTTAAAGATCACACGGCAGTCGAAAATCGTGAAGAGCAGGGCATTGCCCGGCTGCCTTGGTAGTAAACATTGGAGAGATAGATCGATTTTCCAGGTCCCACCCCTTGAAGACCAGTTACCCTTCTTGCCTTTGTGAAGTCTTGGTTTAAAAAGAAAAGTGAGTATGAATATGAATTTGAAGCGAGGGAGACGGGATGGGCACCGTCCTCGTGGTGCTGGCCCCAGGGAAAAGTTGAGGTCTCTGCCACCCCACTCCTCGTATCTAGGTAGAACTTCAGGACCTGGCCAGCTCATGGATGTATGTGCAGGCTTAAGGCTTTGGCCGTGATCATTCTGGATTTTCTCCGTCACGTGGCACCTGTGACGTTAGTGCATATGGAATTCATTCCGAGCGCGGAGACGTCATCTTGAGAAACTGAGACTAAAACTGAAGCACAGACGGGAAATGGACGGCCCAGTGGGCTGGTGACGTGGTGTACAGGCCAAAAGGCAACGGCTCAGTAGATTAACTCTTTGATTCCCGCAGCCACCCCATCTGCGTCTTGTATTGCCATGCATGTTAGCAAAGCAAAACCTTGACCCTTTGATTCCCTCACCCTGTCCACCATCTTCCTGCATGAAGCTGGTGGATAGGGTGAGGGACTCAAAGGGTGGAGTTTTTGCAGTCGATTGATAGAGTGTGGGAGTCAAAGGGTTAAATTAATATAAGGACCGGGTTTCAGGTACTTGGAAGTCTGAATGTATGTTGATCTGGGATATCAGAAAAATCTCTCACCATTTTACCCATCATGTGGAAGTAGCAAAGCATAATGAATCCAGTACCTTCTGCCTGGAAGTTTGATCTTTACCCACTCAACAAAACTACACACACACACACACACACACACACACACACACACACACACACACACACACACACACATAATATATATATATATATATATTATATACATACATACATACATAAAACACACACACACGCACGCACACACATATGCACACAGACACACACGCACACACACACATACACACACGCACGCACACATACACACACACACACACACAAACACACACACACACACAAACACACACACACACACAACACACACACAACATACACACACACACACACACACATACACACACGCACACACACACACACACACACAACACAGACACACACACACACACACACACACACACACACCACACACACACACACACACACACACACACACACACACACACAACACAACACACACACACACACACACACACACACACACACACACACACCACACACACACACACACACACACACACACACACACACACAAAACATACACGAACCACTCAAGTTCATATTGCTTACAGCCCGGCCGACTACTATGGCCATATCAGGACTAACACCACGTCAAAAACGACAACCTGATTAAGACAAGAGACAACAGTTAAAAACCATGCTCACCGTTAACCTTGCAAGTCTAAAATGCAATTGTGACCTCCCACCACGAATTCAGCCTTAACTCGCAGTCAGTCAAACAGACTAGATCTAGGAGCTGAAAAGGTGACTAAGGGTCTATCCGGGGTGTTTTGACTTTTTTCCAAAATTGATTTCCGTAGACTATAAGCTATTCCCCACAGATTTTTTTTTCTTGAAAAAATATTATCAATCAATTTAAAATGGTATTAAACTGAACGCAATTTCCTACCAAAAATACCTATTTTTGTCTCTTATTATAAACCGTAACCTGTGCAGTACCCACGCATGTAATATACTGACGGAAAGCTCTTTGGTGCAAGTTTCAGATAATGACAGTGAAAATTAGAAACAAACTGGGTCAAAACCACCAAATAAAGAACATTTAGGGAAAATGTGTAGGATAGCACACAAAAACTTTAGAGGCCGTTTTCTTAAAATGGCCGTCATAACAACTAAATGACATTTAAGCATACATAACTTCTAATTTTTTTTGGAGTAAAGCTTTATTCAAGTACCAAAATAATCAGCAGAATGTACACTTTCCAGTGATATGTATATCTCAAAATGCCCAAAATGCTAGTGAAGACTGATTTCGTGGTGGGAGGTCACAATTATAGAAAAACAGCCGTAAAATCATATCAGGTGAAATCTGTTCTATTAGACCTTATTTGGTGGTCTCTAGCAACAAAACAGTATCTTGACTTAAAGAAACAAACAGACCAAGGATGACCAGGATCAACGGTGTGAAGGAACCGTTGATATCACACACCATAACTCCTGCACAGGATTTCTTGTCTCTGCCACCTCACTCCCCTACAACCCCAGGTTATGGAACTATCTAGGTAAGACCTCTGAACCTGTCCAGCTCATGGGTTTATGTGCAGGCTTAAGGCTTGTGCCGTGATCATTCTGGATCTTCCTCATCACAGGCACCTGTGACGTTAGTGCATATGGAATTCATTCCGAGCGCGGAGACGTTATCTTGAGAAACTGAAATTGAAATTGAAATTGAAACTGAAACTGAAATTGAAAGTACACGGTTTCCAACTCATTGCTGACTTCCCCTTCACCCCCAACGCAGTGGTCTGGACACTATATTCTCGAATCAGATAATAAAACAGATTGCCCAACTTGCAGCATGTACTTGGCACATATAAAACAATTTATTTTGCAAAGGAGTTGTATTCACTTTATCTGTCTCTTGTACTGATAGGTATGGCAAGAATATGAAATCGGTAGTCTGCAGCTAAATGGAAAGCCTGAAGGAATATCATATTGTAGGTGTGGAATGTGTTAGACGTTCTATCTAGACACTCATCAATATCATCATGTGCCCTGCCGTATGACACTGGCAATCATTGCCCTCCATACAACTCTATCCCTTGTCGCATCTCACACCCCTCTTTGTCTTCAACCACTCTGCAAATCCGTCCAATATTTTCTCCCTAGGTATCTGGTGCTCTCCTTCCCTCCAGCTTTCCTGCTGCGACCAGGTGCTCTAATTCCCTTTTTTCTCATAAAATGTCCTATAAAAATATTGCTTGTCTTTTCCTAGTATTCTTTATTAATGATATCTTGTGTCTGCCTCCTTCAAGACTGCTCATTTGTTTTCTTTGCTGTCCACGGAACTCTCAACATTCTTCTCAGAAACCACATTTCACTTGCCTCAATCTTGCTCTTGTTCTGACTTTGTGTGTTGACTATCCACGCCTCACAACTGTACAACAGTATTGGTTCTATGTAACATTCAAGAACTTTCTTCATGGTGTTAATTGATTTGTTAGTAAGAACGCTTTTTCATTTTCTTGAATGCTGTTTCGGCTTGGCCGATTCTGCAGGCTATTTCTGATACATGTGCATCTGCGGTCTGGTGAGATGACCATTCCCAGACAGTTAAACTTATCAACCTGTCTCAAAGTTGTGCCGTTTGCTGTTATTTTGCTTGACAGGATTTCTTGTTCTTTACTGATTACCATGACTTCAGTCTTCTTGTTATTTAGCTCCAGCCCTTTATTTTTGCTTTCTATCTCTAGTATATTCACAAGGTTTTGTAGGTCCCTTTCATTTTCTGCAATTAGCGCGGTGTCATCTGTGTATCAAATGTTGTTTATTATTTTTTCTCCAACCTTTAATCCAGGGTCTTCTTCTAGGTTTCTCATGATGTTTTCGCTGTAAAGTGAAAACAAAGTTGGTGACAGAACACAACCCTGCCTGACCCCTCTTTTGATATTTTGGAAAGAGATTATATAGTTTTCTATTCTCATTGCTGCTGTTTGTTCCTAATAAATATTTCTGATTAGTCTTAAATCTTTTCCATAAATGTTGAGCCTTTCTAGCTGGCTGATCAATTCTTCATGTCTTACCTGATCGAAAGCCTTGGTATAATCAGCAAAGTATAAATATAAATCCTTATTCAACTCGACTGACCTCTCTATGATAGTTCTCAAGATGTATCTGGCATTAATAGTTCCTTTCCCTTCGACAAAACCACACTGTTCTTTAGCTATTTCTCTTTTGATTCTATTCCTTGTCCTCAACATGATTATTCTTAATAGGACTTTTGTTACATGACTCATCAACTGATTGTATGATGGAGTTCGCATTCTGTAGCCCCTGTCTTCTTTGGAAGTGCAATGAAAATTGATTTTGACATATCTTTGGGGATTTTTCCGGTGTCATAAATTTCATTTAGGAGGACCATTTTTTTACAATACCGAATTCTTCTAGGGCCTCAGTCATTTCTGTAGTAATATTGTGTGATCCTGGGGCTTTTCCCGGTTTCATCTTTTTCAATGCTGCTCTGACTTCATCTTTCATTATGGGCGGTCCTTCAACGTTCTTTCTTATAATGTGTCTCTCCGTTTCTGTCATCGTTAAAAAGGTCTTTAATGTACTCTCCCGATTCTAATATCTTGTCTTTTTCCATGATAAGCTACCATCTATGATTTTAACAAACCAGTTGATGTGTATGTATTTTTCCCGTTGGCAATTACTTCAAAGTTTCTGTACGTACTTTGAGCATCTGTTTTTGTGTGGTCTTCCATTTCTTTGCACATTGTGTCCAGCCAAGCTTCCTTAGCTTCGTTGCACCTAATCCATGTTTCCTTGTTTATCTTTTTGTATTCTTCCTCTTTTCCCTTTGCCATCCTCCGTTCTTCCATCAAACCTATAATTTCTTTTGTCATCCAGTTCTTTTTTTCTTTTTTGTTGTGTGTTTTTTGTTGTTGTTTGTTGCTTTCTTTCAGTTCTAGGGATTTCTTCACAAGCTTCATTTATCAAGTTTCTCAACTTTGTCCGTTGTTCCTCACTGTCAACAACGTCCTCCAGAGCACCGACTTTGTTTTGAACATGTACACTAATTTTTTTACGTATCGCTTCATCTGTCTTCAAGAGTCCATGATTTGTTTGATGTTACTTTTGGTCTTTTTTTGGTCTGTTTTTTTTTTTTCTTTAGTTTCAGCCAAATCTTCCCATAACAGGATTGTGGTCACTGTTGAAGTCTGCGTCTGGTCGTGTTTTCGCTATCAGTAAAGAAATTCTAAATCTTATTTTAAGATGGTCATGATTTTAGTATTGTCTCCTGGACTCATCCATGTCCATTTTCTTCTGTTAGGCTGCTCAGACCAGGTGTTTCCTATAATATGAACTCATTCATCTGTGCCAATTCAACAAGTTTCTCTCCCCCTTTTGTTTTGTGTGTCATGGCCATGAGGTCCAACTATGTCCTCCACCCTCTCCTGTCCCACTTTAGCATTAAAATCTCCCATTATTACTGTAATATCCTGTGGTTTGCATCGATACTTGGCTGTCTCTAATACTTCATAGAAGTTGTCAGTTTCTTCTTGAGTACTTGTTGCGGATGCTAGTGCATATACTTCGACGATGTTGATATCAAATGACTTGCTTTCTAACTTATCTCGGTCTGACACAGCCCAGTATCCCTTGATTGATTTTGACTTGTCCCTTTCTGTCATGATACCTACTCCTCTTTCATGTGCGTTTCCAACAGACTATATTATTGTATGCTTTGCCTGATGTTATCATGCCTGCCCCCTTCCATCTCACTTCCCTTAGTACTAAAATATTGATGTTCAGACTTTCATCTCCATCTTGGCATTTTCCAATTTTCCCCTTTGCAGCAATGTCCCTACATTCCACGTTGCAAGTTTGATAGTTTTTAATTTGATCGCAGTAGCTTGCTGACGGTCAGGTGCGACCTGCACATATGATGGTCCCTACCAGACGAGGGTGCTCCGCATGCGCCCCTATTTACGTCGTTATCATCCTTTTTCGTGTTTTGGTTGGCCATGATAAACTTCGCGATATACAATGGTGGTTTCAATACAATACAATACAATACAATAGTTTTATTTATATAGCGCAAAATCTTGATAAAATCAAATCTAACCGCTAAAACAACACACACGCACGCACGCACACACACGCAGCGCACGCACGCACGCACGCACCACGCACGCACCACCACCACACACACACACACACACACACACACACACACACACGCACACGGCTATAAATGGGGAGAAAGAATAAAAGCAATGGAAAATTATATAGAGCATATTATACACAATTATATATTACAATGTGATTTCCTCCGAGTGGAGACAGGCTGCAGAGGGGATTGAGTGAGGTCAGGATTTTATGTAGAGGAGAAAAGGTGAGTTTTGAGAGCGGACTTGAAGTAGGTTGCTGACGGACTGAGAGAGGAAGTTTGTTCCAGGAAAGTGGACCAGAAACAGAGAAGGTCGTGGACCATAGGTATTGAGCTTAGTGCGTGGAAAGCGAAAAGTCAGAGGATCGGAGGCAGAGCGGAGGGTACGTGAGGGAACATAGATCTCAAGTAGGCTTGACAGGTAATCGGGGGCTGGTTATTGAGGCTTTTGTAGCACATGGTGTCTAGTTTGTACTGTATGCGCTTTGATACAGGGAGCCAGTGAAGTTGTGCCAGGAGAGGAGATATGTGGTCAGCTTTTTTCTTTTTG
Organism: Monoplex corrugatus; assembly: GCA_030674185.1. Classification (NCBI taxonomy): domain Eukaryota; kingdom Metazoa; phylum Mollusca; class Gastropoda; order Littorinimorpha; family Ranellidae; genus Monoplex; species Monoplex corrugatus. The sequence continues at coordinate 35,004,191 of JAPXFY010000031.1, forward strand.
AGTACAAGGCGTGCAGCATTGTTTTGAATGCGCTGTAGGATGTGAATGGTGGAGGCAGGAAGACCAGACAGGAGTGAATTGCAATAGTCAATGCAAGACATTATGAAGGAGAGAACGAGTTTTGCAGTTGTTTCGACAGAGAGATACTTCCTGATCAGGCTTATACGATGGAGGTGATAGTAGCAAGATCTGGCAGTTTGAGAAACAAAGTTGTTCATGGAGAGGGTAGAGTCAATGCAGACACCAAGGTTTTTAGCTGAATCAGAAATTGGGACTGATGTGTTACATAATGGGAGAGAAAGAGGAGGCAGCTGAGAAAGTTTCTGACGGGTGCCAATGAGGATAGCTTCTGTTTTGTCGTCATTAAGCTGAAGTTTATTGTATGTCATCCAGTTCTTAATGTCCGAGTAGTAACACTCGTGGTGCGAGTCAAGAGGCGCTGTATATTGTCAGGTGAGTCACTGTCTTGAAGTTGGGTGTCATCAGCATAGAAGTGGTGTTTTATAGAGTGGGAGTTGATGATGGTGGACAGGGGGGAGGTGTAAAGAGTGAAAAGAACAGGGCCAAGGACAGATCCTTGTGGAACACCCAGGTCAGGTATGCAGGTTGAGAGTAAGTGCTATTAATGAGAACAGTTTGTTTTCTGTTTGATAGATATGAAGTGAACCAGGAGAGAGCAATGTCAGAGATGCCAAAAGTATGATGAAGTCTAGAAAGGAGAATACCATGGTCAATGGTATCAAAGGCTGCAGACAGATCAAGGAGTGTGAGGAGACAGACTTTGCCAGTATCAGTTGCAAGGAGGAGATTGTTGAGAATGTGTAGCAGGGCAGTTTCAGTGCTATGGCACTGGCGGTAGGCTGACTGGAAAGAATTGAGGAGATTGTTGGCAGACAGGTGAGAGTTCAGCTGGTTGAGGACAACTTTTTCGATGAGTTTTGACAAGAAAGAGAGATTAGAGATAGGCTGGTAATTTTTCAGTTCATTTGGGTCTAAATTGTAGTTCTTGAGGAGAGGGTGAACAATAGCAGACTTGAAAGAATCTGGGACAGTTCCAGTTTGAAGAGAAGTGTTGATGATGTCAGTGATGAATGGGAGGAGAGTAGGGAGACAGTCAGAGTAGAGAGAACCTGGAAGAGGATCCAGTTCGCAGGTTTTGAACGACATGGATCTGATTGTGTTGAGAATTTCTTCTTGTGAGACTGGTAAAAGTAGTAAGAGGTGTGCCAGAGAAGGAAGGGTCAGGTGGGCATGGATGACAGGGTGTCCTGTCAAGCCTGTCACGAAGAGTTTGTATTTTGGTGGTGAAATACTTGGAGAATACAGATGGGAGTTCTTCATTTGTGTGTTTTGTTGGGAGAGGTAAATCTTTTCGTGTGCCAAGGAGATGATTCATGGTTGTAAAGAGTTCTTTTGAAGAAGAGGCATTCAGGATTTTGGTTTGGAAATAGCTTGTTTTTGCAGATGCAATGAGGGTGGATACTTTTGTTTTAGAGGCTTGGAAAAATTGCCTATGTACAGTGAGTTTGGATTTGCGCCAGCGGCACTCTGCTCTGCGGCGGGCACGTTTTGCACAGGCAATCTCATGAGTGAGCCAGGGGGTAGGGGGTCGGTCAGGTAAAAGACGGGTTGTGGCTGGAGCATGAGTGTCCAGAAGATGGTGGAGAGTAGTATAGAATTCATCGGCAAGGTTACGTGACTTTTCAGTATGGACTGCCTTCGATCAGTATGGACTGTCCGCAAGCCTTTGTCGCTCCCACGGCAACCAACAAGGCAGTAGGGGTGATTTTCTGTCAGGGTTTACTCCCTTAACCGTATTCTCTCCAGAGATAACCGCAGGAGAGTGGTGTTTTTTTCTGTCAGGGTTTGCTCCCTTAAATGTATGTATACACATGTATAAATACGCATATATATAATATTATATATATATATAATATATATATATATATATATACATATATAAATCACAAGAAGTTACAGTCATAATGGGAGATTTTAATGCTAAAGTGGGACAGGATAGGGTGGAGGATATAGTTGGACCTCATGGCCTTGGTGCACAAAATGAAAGAGGGGGGAAGCTTGTAGAATGGGCACAGATGAATGAGTTCATAGTAGGAAACACCTGGTTTGAGCAGCCTAACAGAAGAAAATGGACTTGGATGAGTTCAGGAGATAATACCAAAAATCAAATTGACTACATCCTGATCAACAAAAGATTTAGAAATTCTTTACTGTCAGCAAAAACACTACGAGGCGCAGACTGCAACAGTGACCACAGTCCGGTAGTGGGAAGGTTTAGGCTGAAATTGAGGAAAAGGAAACAGACCAAAAGCAACATCAAACTAAACCTTGGACTCTTAAAGTCAGATGAAATGATACGTCAAAAATTTAATGTACATGTTCAAAACAAATTCAGTGCTCTGGGAAGACGTTGGTGACAGTGAGGAACAATGGACAAAGTTGAGAAGTTCTATAAATGCAGCTTGTGAAGAAATCCCTAAGGCAAATAGAAAAGCAAAAAAGAGTTGGATGACTAATGAAATTTTGGGCCTGATGGAAGAAAGGAGGAAGGCAAAGAGAAACGAGGAGATATACAGGAAGATAAACAAAGAAATCAGGTATAGGTGCAATGAAGCTAAGGAAGCTTGGCTGAACACAAAATGCAAAGAGATAGAAGAACGACACAAAATGGATCCTCAGGGTATGTACAGACGAATTGAAGAAATAGTCCACAGGAAAAATACATGCACATCAACTGGTTGCTTAAAATCGAAAGATGGCACGCTTATCATGGAAAAAGACAAAATATTAGACAGATGGGGAGAGTACATTAAAGACCTTTTTGAGGATGACAGAAACGAAGAACACATTATAAAAAAGAACTTTGAAGGACCACCCATAATGAAAGATGAAGTTAGAGCAGCACTGAAAAAGATGAAACCAGGAAAAGCCCCAGGACCAGACAACATTACTACAGAGATGATTGAAGCCCTGGAGGAATTTGGCATTGAAAAAATAACAGTCCTCCTAAATGAAATTTATGACACTTGGAAAAATCCCCAAAGATATGTCAAAATCAATTTTCATTGCACTTCCAAAGAAGACAGGGGCTATAGAATGCGAACTCCATCGCACAATCAGTTTGATGAGTCATGTAACAAAAATCCTGTTAAAAATAATCATGATGAGGACAAGGAATAGAATCAAAAGAGAAATAGCAGAAGAACAGTGTGGATTTGTGGAGGGGAAAGGAACTATTAATGCCATATACATCCTAAGAACTATCATAGAGAGGTCAATTGAGATGAGTAAGGATTTGTATTTATGCTTTGTTGACTATACCAAGGCTTTCGATCGGGTACGACATGATGAATTGATCAACCAACTGGAGAGACTCAATGTTCATGGAAAAGATCTACGAATAATCAGGAATATGTACTGGGAACAAACAGCTGCAATGAGAATAGAAAACAATATAAGCTCTTTTCAAAACATCAAAAGAGGAGTCAGACAGGGTTGTGTTTTGTCACCAGATCTGTTTTCACTATATAGCGAAAACATGAGAAACTAGAAGAAGATCCTGGATTAAAGGTTGGAGGGAAAATGATAAACAACATTCGGTACGCAGATGACACCGTGCTAATTGCAGAAAATGAAAGGGATCTACAAAACCTTGTGAATATACTAGAAACAGAAAGCAAAGGTAAGGGGTTGGAACTAAACAGCAGGAAGACTGAAGTCATGGTGATCAGTAAAAAACATGAAATCCCCTCATGCAAAATGACAGCAAATGGCACAACCTTGACACAGGTTAATAAGTTCAAATACCTGGGAACGGTCATTTCATCAGACGGCAGAAACACATCGGAAATAGCTGGCAGAATCGTCCAAGCCAAAACAACATTCAAGAAGATGACAAGCATTCTTACCAACAAATGCCTATCAATTAACATCAGAAAGAGAGTCCTTGAATGTTATATAGAACCAATACTGTTGTACGGATGCGAGGCGTGGACAGACAGCAAGCAAAGCCAGAGCAGGATGGAGGCAGCCGAGATATGGTTTCTCAGAAGAATGTTGAGAGTTCCATGGACAGCAAAGAAAACAAACGAGACAGTCTTGATGGAGGCAGACACAAACAGATCACTCATAAGGAAGATTAGGAAAAGACAAGCAACATTTATAGGCCATTTTATGAGGAAGGGGGATTTGGAGCACCTGGTCACAACGGGAAAGCTGGAGGGAAAGAGAGCACCAGGTAGACCCAGGGAGAGAATGCTGAACGGACTTGCAGAGTGGCTGGGGATGAGGAGGGTGGGGGAGATGCTGGGGGCAACGAGAGATAGAGATGGTTGGAAGTCCATGGTCGCCAACGCCATGCGGCAGGGCAGCTGATGATGATGATGATGATATATATCTATATATATATAAAATATATATATATATATATCAAATGTATAAATATACATAATATGTATAATTTTATATATGTATGTATGTTTACATAAAATGTATAGATATATATACATGTATATAAAAATGTATCTATATAGATATATATTGATATGCATACAAATGTACACATATATATATCTTTGTATATATACATATATATATGTGTGTGTGTGTAGTAGTAGTAGTAGTAGTAGTAGTAGTAGTAGTAGTAGTAGTATAGTAGTACGAAATTCTGGGGAGAGCTGGACAGCAGAAGGTCCTCAGAGGAGAAGTCCCCATCAAGCAAGTGTTTTGGCCTTAACTCCTGACACTCTAAGGGGGCCGGACCGCACCCAGGTCAATATATATATATATGTATGTAAATACATGTATGTATATGATATACATACATACATACATACATACATACATATGTGTGTATTTATGTATATGGGTATATACGTATATATATGTAAAAAATGTATACGTCTATTTACACACACACACGCACACACATACATTTTAACCGTCTAAAGCACATATGTGAATAGACGTTAAAAGAAATAACGAAACGAAAACATACATTTTATAAAAACATGAAAAGTATGTAAAAAATATATGCATATGTGTGTATGAATAAGTGTGTATATATAATAAAAGTAGACATAAATAAATATATAACATACAGATATATATGAATGAAAATGTATGTACAGTTCTGTCTAATCTGTGAGACAAACATGCTCCAGAGAAAGAAAAGACTGTCCCGCATCGTCCCTCATCCCCTTGGTTGAATGATGTGATTCTTTCAGCTAAGCAGGCTAAACGTAGGGCTGAACGAAAGATGCGCAAAACAGGACTAGTGATTCATAGAGATATCTATAAACAGACAAGGAATGCGCTTACTCAAGAAATCAAAAACGCTAAAGCAGCTCATTTTCACAACCAGCTCGGTAACGCATCATCTGACCCAAGGAAAATGTTTCAAGTATTAAATTCTGTTTTAAATAATACTGATAAGTCGACCACTTTTCCTGATCTACCTTCTGAAGAAGCTGCAAACGCATTCTCTCAGTTCTTTTTTGACAAGATTCAGAAAATCAAGCAGACTTTCCCACAAATTCATCACAATCTAACTGCTGCATCCTCTGCTTGTGGTCCTGATGCAATGTCTGATTCTGAGCCCATCTCACTTGAAACCATCCAGAAACTGTTGTATAAGTCCAAACCAACCACTGCAGCTGTAGATCCAATTCCGACAACACTCCTTCTAGAATTTTCGGACATTCTGCTTCCTGTAATTCAGGAAATCATAAATCTCAGCCTTCAGTCGGGAACCGTACCCAAACCTCTTAAGCAAGCTATTGTCAAACCACTACTCAAAAAGCCTGGTTTAGACCCTGAGATCCTAAATAATTACCGTCCAGTTTCGAACTTGCCATTTCTTTCAAAACTTATAGAGAGAGCCGTTGTGGATCAGTTGACAACACATCTTGTCTCACACAATCTCGAAGTGAAGTTCCAGTCAGCGTACAAATGTGGACATAGTACTGAAACTGCACTTCTCCGCATATTAAATGACCTCCTTTCTTTTCTTGACCATGGTGACAATGCCATTCTTGTTCTGCTAGACTTGAGCGCTGCTTTTGATACCATGGATCACACCCTTCTCTTGCAGCGTCTTCACACTGAAATCGGCCTGAACAAAACTGTCTTGTTATGGTTCACTTCATATCTTTCTGAGAGATCTCAAAAAGTTCTTGTCCGGTCTTCATATTCGAAAGAAACACCTCTTCTTACAGGCGTTCCGCAAGGATCGGTCCTCGGACCTCTTCTCTTCTCTCTATGCACAAAACCCCTGGCTTCTCTGATTGAACAGTTCAATGTTGACTTTCATTTCTTTGCGGATGATTCCCAACTCTATTCCCGCCTTCCCTCCGACAATACTCTCGCTCTTGAATCAAAGAAAAATGTTGAATTGTGCTGTCTGGAAATAAAACATTGGATGTCTGCAAACCGGTTGAAGTTGAATGAAGAGAAAACTGAAGTTCTGCTGGTCGGAACTGCTCCTAAAAGAGAAATTGTCCCTTATTCTTCACTTTCGGTCTGTAGTGCAGACATCCCTTTCTCGAAGAAAGTAAAAACACTAGGAGTGTTTCTGGATGCTAATCTCTCGATGCGTGATCAGATCAATTCAATCATCAGAACTTGCTACTGCCATATCCGATCTCTTGGTAAAGCCCGCCAGTACTTGACTATTCAAGCTGCTAAGACTGTTGCTATCACACTAGTACTCTCAAAATTAGACTACTGTAATAGTCTACTTGCTGGTCTCCCTCAGGTGAAAATACAGCGTCTGCAGGCTGTACAAAACGCAGCTGCCAGAGTAATCTCTAGATGCAGGAAGACACATAACTCCCATCTTACGGAATCTGCACTGGCTCCCAGTTCAACAACGCATCAATCACAAACTACTAACTATCACCTACCGTGCACTCAACTCTAGTAGTCTTTCTTATCTTAAAGATCTTCTTTCTGAATATAAACCTGTTCGCAGTCTGAGATCTGCTTCCAAGTCTCTTCTTCATGTTCCTGGGACAAGGGATGTTAAAACCAAAAGATATGGTCAGCGAGAATTTAAATACCTTGCCCCTACCAAGTGGAACATGCTTCCCATGAGCATCAGGGAGAAAAAGACTCATTCATCCTTTAAATCTAGTCTCAAGACACACTTTTTCTAATGTTGTATGGGATTGCTTATTTGAATGTGAATACCTTGAATGCCTTTATGAATGTTGGTGCAAAGGCTGTGTGGAATTGTTTTTGTGCCCCCCCCCCCTTCCCCCCCACCGTGCGCCGCGAGCATGCTTTTATAGCATGGAGATTTTTGTTGCGCGATATAAATTTTCATTCATTTTCATTCATATTGCCAGATACCCCCACCTCCTCAACACCTGCATGTCCCATTCTCCACCCTTGTCTGTCCCATCTCTACCTACCGTACTTACCAACCTACTCTGTTGTCGGCTTATGCATCATCCTCTACGTGTCCGTTTCGCGTATCTACTTTACCACCTGTTTGTTTCATTCCCTGACCTGCTCCACCTCCTTTTCTAACCTCTCTTTGCACCTATTCCCTGGATGCTCTAAATCCTATCTGTTCGATTCGTTTTCTATCTTACCTTCTTCCTCCCCCCTAGCTGTCCTATTCCCTGGCTGTCCTAAATCCCAACTGCTCCATCTCTTTTCTATCTTACCCTCTTCCTTCCCCCTAATCTGTCCTATCCCCCTATGTATTAATCCCCTATGCCTTGCTTGTCCTATCCCTACCACCTACTCTTAATTTAGACACTTAAATTTTTAAAGACGCACAAAGAACACAGGATTAGAATTTGGGGAGATCCCCGTGGAGATCTGCTTCTGTCACGTGACCAATTTTACGAATTAACTTGATACGACAGGGCATCTGCATAGAACTTAATAGTCCCAATCAATTGGGAGGATTTAGTTGCATAGTATGAAATCGATCCAATATCTTGCAGTTCGTAATATTTCAGCAGTTTTTCATCTTCAGCAAACTCAGTGTAATATCGACAATATTGTTCCTGAATCTTAAAGCACCTATCAAGAACATTCTTTTGATTTTCTAGAACTATTCCAAAAAGTAAGAGAAACAACGTCAGTCAAATGTCAGTTTCCAATGTCACTGGAACCAAAGGGAGAGTACTGAGTAGCAACTACTCCCTGGTAAAAAACAAACAAACAAAAGTTTATCAAGAACAGACACATTCTTTCACCAGTGAGCTCAATTTGAATTTAGTACTGAAGACAGCGAGCAGCGTTCTGAAGCTGAGTGGTTCTGATATTTCAGAATACGTTTTGAATTGTGACATTCTTCTTTGTCCTTTTCTTACTTTTTAATCTCCCTTTAAGAAATGGTGACAGGGGAGATTATTTCATATTTCTCAAAAAGTGTGTGTGTGTGGGTGTGTGTGTTGTGTGTGTGTGTGTGTGTGTGTGTGTGTGTGTGTGTGTGTGTGTGTGTGTGGTGTGGTGTGTGGTGTGTGTGTGTTGGTATTTGTGTGTGATTGATGATGATGACGTCGTTGCGTCATCATCGTCGTCATCTATCATGTCGTCGTTGTGTCATCATCATCAATCAACAACATTATCATTACTATTATATTATCTATCATTCTTAGCAGCAGCAACAGCAGCAGCGGCGGCAGCGGCGGCAGCAACAGCAGCGGCAGGCAGTAGTAGTAGTAGTAGTAGTTATGATTATTAGTTATAGTATGAAGATGACAATGATGATGATGATGATTCTGTCATCATCATCATCATATTATTCATCATCATAATTATCATAATTACTTGTTGTAGCGTTGTTCTTTTATAGTGTGTTATAGTATTCGAATGATATCCTGCGTATATTGCATTCAGTAGAGTTAAGGCAGTGTTCTACGATTTTATGACATTGTTTTGAGAATTTAATAGGCAATCTTATTATATTCACATTCACGCCAAATATTATCCATCAAGGATTCATTACTTTGTTAGGCCTGATGTGCGAACCTGTCAGACCTATTAATTTCAAACATGGTATAAATTAAGTAGCCTATATGCTGAAAAAAACTCTCAGCATACTGAATTTCTTTTTTGTCAAGTGCTGTGTACACGCCTTACCCAAAAACTGTTGATTTTAGACACTTCATGGTAAATGAGACCTTCTCATAAGAGGTTTATCTTACAAACCTTTAACTTTCCGATTCCTGATACCCCATAGCATTGACTAACATTTGGTAAAGATCTATCCATAGGGGTATAGAGCTAAAGAAATCTCCCAAATTTTTGTCACAGGCACAAACACAGACAGACAGACACACACACGCACGCACGCAAAACACAAGCACCGCCGCGCACGCGCACACACACACACACACACCACACACACACAACACACGCATACACTACGTGTCGTTGGCTGTGTGTGTTTGTGTTGGTGCCGCGCGCGCGCGCGTGTGTGTGTGCCTGTTTGTGTAGTGTTGTACGGTTGCGAGGCGTGGAAAGTCAACACGCAAAGTCAGAACAGAGAGAGAGTGGGAGGAGATGTGTTTGCATCGACAAGGGATAGATTCGTATGGAGAGGCCATGATCGCCACGCCATGCGGCAGGGCATTTGATGATGATGGTGATGAGTCATATCAGTGACAAAATGCTGTTTGCACTCCTTCATCGAAATGTGCTGATCTTAGGCACATGGTTCTTTTAAGATCTGTGTGATCTTGACCCGGAAACTTTGTACTTAACTACTTCTCAACCGCCTATAGCTTTTGACCCAAATGTGGCAAAGACTCTTCCAGATGAGCAGAAAAAATGTTGCCAACCATTTTAGTAACAGAAAGACAGATGGACAGACAGATAACACACGCACACACACAAACACACAAACACACACACACTTATATTCTCTCTCTCTCTCTCACCACTCACACACACACCACCACACACTCACACACACACACCCCACACACACACACACACACACACACACACACACACACACGCACACACACCACTGTTTAAATCGTTTATTTGTTTTTCGGTGATGTCATTTGCAAGCATTTCCTTCCCGTCCTCGGCACAGTTGTTTTGTGGCTCATTTTTTTTTCTTCTGAAGATTGACTTTTTTCAAGCATCCTCTTCACTCCTCATCTATCCCCACATTTCTTCTTTTGTTGTTTGTTGTTGTTGTTGTTTCTTTGTTTGGTCTAAAATAATTGTAATGAATAGACATTAAATCAAAGACACACCTACACACCACACACCACACACACACACACACACACACACACACACACACACACACACACACACACACACACACACACACATCTTTAAGGGAAACATTAAGTAACTTTTAAGTCGATTGAAAATAGTAACAAACAAACAAACAAACAAACAGTCAGACAAGACAGACAGACAAACAAACAAACAAACAAATAAAATAACAGAAACGAGGATTACCGTTTCAACGCATCTCACTGTCAGTTTTAGTTTCTTAAGATGGGGTCTCCGAGGTCGGAATGAATTCCACATCACTGACGCCGCTGTGTCATGTGGTGGAGACGATACAAAATGATTATGGCACAAGCCTCAAGCCTGCACTGAAGTCCTATGGCCTGACAAGGTCTTGAGGTCCTATCTAATGTCTCACCTGTCTCACCTGTTGGCGTCACCTGGTTCGGTGTTGGCCACTGTACACTTTGACACCACCATCTCCCTCCAGGCTGCTCTGTCTTGACTTTTGTAGACAATTTCTTGAATATTTAGGCCTCCGATGTTGGTTATGTTCTTGATGTATGAAACTGGAGGTCTGACTTTCTTCCTTTTTGCCACTGTTTTTCCTTGAAAGATGTTTGCCAT
>JAPXFY010000031.1:35020050-35027550 GCA_030674185.1 Monoplex corrugatus
TCTCTGTGTTTCTATGTCTCTCTCTCTCTGTCTGTCTCTCTCTCTCTCTGTCCGTCTGCCTGTCTGTCTCTGTCTCTCTCCATCTCTCTCTCTCTCTCACTTCCCCCTTTTCTCTGTTTCTCTGTCTGTCTGTCTGTATCAGTGTATGTCTCTTTCTCCCTCTCCCTCCCTCTTGATCTTTGTGTATAATGTGATGTAGACCTTTTTTGGGCGAGAGCTGGATGTAAAAAAAGCATATAGATCTACATTATATAATATATAATAATATATATATATATATATAGTTATTTTGTTATACCCTCGTAAATATAGATTTGTTCTCGTTCTTGTTCTTTTTCTTGTTTACTCTCTTTCTGTCTGTCTGTCTCTCTTTCTGTCTGTCTGTCTCTTTCTGTCTCTTTGTCTCTGTTTGTGTCTCTTTCTCTGTCTCTGTCTCTCTCTCTCTCTTTCTGTCTCTCTTTCTGTTTCTCTCTCTGTTTCTCTCTCTCTCCCCCCTCTCTCTCTCTCTCTTTCTTTTTCTGTCTCTCCCTCTAGCTCCCCCCTCTCTCTCCCTTTCTCTCTGCCTCTCTCTCTCTCCCCCTCTCTCTCCCTCGCTCCCTCGTCTTCTTTTGAGTACCAGTGAGTAGCGCACTAGTGGTACACATACTAAGTTTGAAGTAACTGACGGTGCTGTCTGAGGAACACTCATGTCCGGACCACCAAGATAGCCCCCCTAGCCCCCCCCCCCCTGACCACCCCCCCCCCCCCCCCCCTGTGTATGATTCATCCACGTCGGCCAGTGCCAACCAGTTTATTTTCAGCCTTTCTCTGATTCAGGGTATTTCGGTGTGGTAGGCCACTTGGGCTACTGTTACTATTATTGTTGTTGTTGTTATTGTTGTTGATACTATTATTATTATCATTATTGTTGTTATTGTTGTTGTTGCTATTGTTATTATCATTATTACTAGTATCATTATTATTAATATTAGTAATATTATTATTATTATTATCATTGTTGTTGTTGTAGTTGCTATTGTTGTCATCATTATTATTATCATATTTATTATTATGTGTATGATTCATCCACGTCGGCCAGTGCCAACCAGTTTATATTCAGCCTTTCTCTGATTCAGGGTATTTTAGTGTGGTAGGCCACTTGGGTTACTGTTACTATTTATTATTGTTGTTGTTTGTTTATTATTTTTTTTATTATATATTATTGTTGTTATTGTTGTTGTTGCCGTTGCTATTGTATTATATTTACTATTATTATTATCATTATTATTATTATTTATATTTATTATTATTGTAGTATCATTATTATCATATTATATGTGTTTTATTATTTTTATTATGTGTTTGATTCATCACGTCGGCCAGTGCCAACCAGTTTATATTCAGCCTTTCTCTGATTCAGGGTATTTTAGTGTGGTAGGCCGCTTGGGCTACTGTTGCTATTATATTATTATGTGTTTGTTATTGTTATATTATTTTTTTTTTATTACTATTATAATTATCATTATTGTTGTTTTGTTGTTTTGTTGCATTGTTGTTTCATTATATATATATCATTATATCATTATTATTGTTATTATTATTATGATTGTTTTTTATCATTAATTATTATGTGTTTGATTCATCACGTCGCCAGTGCCACCAGTTTATATTCAGCCTTTCTCTGATTCAGGGTATTTTAGTGTGGTAGGCCACTTGGGCTACTGTTACTATTATTATTATTATTGGTGGTGTTGTTGTTGTTAGTATTATTGCTGTTGTTGTTATTTTTATAATTATCATTATTATTTTTGTAGTTTTTGTTGTCATTTTGTTGTGATTACTACTACTACTACTATGATTATGATGATGATAATGATGTTGTTGTTCTTGTTGTTTTCTTCTTATCATCATCATCATCATCATCATCGTCGTCGTCATCATCGTCGTCCACCACCACCACCCACCACCACCCATTATCATCATTATCATTATCCTCCTAATCATCATCATAGTAGTAGTAGTAGTAGTAGATGCAGTAGTAATAGTAGCAGCACTAGCACTAGTAGTAGTATTGTTGTTATTATTGTCGTTGTTGTTGTTGTTATTATTATTGTTATTGTCGTTGTTTTATTGGTGGGCTTGTCAGATCTAGCTGAAAAAGAAAAATAGCCTGTGTATGGAAATCATGTCTGGCCATTTATGCGATCGTACGAACAGCTCCCTTGGTTGTCTCTTGGTCCAGTGGCTGGGCTGGTTGGACCTGGCTTTTGTGCGCGTTGTGTTGGTTGGTTGGTGTTCGATTTAATGTCTATTCACTGAAGTGATTTAGACAAAACAAAACAAAACAAAAAAAAACAATTGGGGATGGGGGTGGGGGTGGGGGATACAAGAGGAGTGAAGAGGGTATTTGAAAATTGTCAATTTTGATCTTGAGAAAAATGATCCAGAAAACAATTATTTTTGAGGAGGAGAAGGTAAAGCTAACAAATAATGTTATCACAATTAAATATTTAAACAAACAATCTAATAAACAAAATTAATAAACATCTAGAATAAATGAATAAAAGTAAAAACTAAGAATCGACTAACCACAACGGTGAACAAGTGAAATAACATCTTAAAGATAATTCGCTATAGGACTTTTTGACAGGCTAACAAAAAATTCATGTATTAATGATGGTGAAGCAAATATGTCAGAAATTGTCTTTGTAGAGAGTGTAGGTATATGACGTGTTACCCGAACACATGAAAGTATATGACTATGCGTTATCTTCTTTCCACACAAACACACTGTATTCCTGGTGTATTTTGTTTTGAATGCATCAAGTTTCCACCTATACATAAGGGATTGTATAATTCTTGTGTGCGTTGTGTGTGGCTTGCAGTATGTCCCGGGGTTTGTCAATCCCCACCTTACGTTCGGTTTGTAAACAAGGTAACTGGTGGCTGGGTCCGAATGGGTCATGCCAGTGCTTGGACAGCCCCATTTGCTTGAGCAAGATAGTTACGGATAGTTTCAGGAGCTTGGAGGTGGTTTTCCGGTTGATGAGGCATTATTGCTCTGGGTGCTCGTGGTGTTTCTTGTTGTGGTTGTCCAGTCGGTGGTGAGGTATTATTGCTCTGGGTCCCATTCATCGCCGTCGTGGTGTTTCTTGTTGGTCTTGTCAAATCTGTGGTGAGGTATTATTGCTCTGGGTCCCATTAATCGCCGTCGTGTGTTTCTTGTTGGTGTTGTCCAGTCGGTGGTGAGGTATTATTGCTCTGGGTCCCATTCATCGCCGTCGTGTGTTTCTTGTTGTGGTTGTCCAGTCTGTGGTGAGGCATTATTGTCTGGATCCCATTCAGCACTCTGGTGGTGGTTTCTTGTAATTAGCTTTAATGTGATTGAATGATGATGATGATAAAATCATTTCTATTATTATAGTAGTAGTTTGTTGTTGTTGTTGTTATGTTGTTGTTGTTGTGTTAGCATTATGAATCAGCCTTGGAAAAACGAATCCAAGCCATGGAGATGAAGTGATATGGCAAGATAATAAATATCATAATATACACTGATCATTTTATGAGGAAGGGGGATTTGGAGCACCTGGTCACAACGGGAAAGCTGGAGGGAAAGAGAGCACCGGGTAGACCCAGGGAGAAAATGCTGCCGGACTTGCAGAGTGGCTGGGGACGAGGGGTGGGTGGGAGAGATGCTAGGGCAACAAGAGATAGAGACAGATGGAAGTCCGTGATCGCCAACGCCATCCGGCAGGGCACCTGATGATGACACTGATCATATCACCGGTGAACAAGTGCACCAGGAATCAAACAGCACACTGGGCCATATAAAGATCTGCTGACATCAGTTAAAAGAGACGAAAACCACATTAGTATGGCCATGTAACAAGATCCAGTGGCCCTGCTATATCAATCCTCCAGGGAACTGTTGAGGGAGGGAGACGGAAGGGAAGCGGAGCGGAGCGGAATGGACAGAGAACTGATTTGCAGAGACCCAGGCTTTGTTACATAACTGATATATCTGGAGGAATCTGGTGACTAGTTGTTGTTTTTTTAACGGCGCCTCAATGACTCTTCACGGAGTTAAAAAAAAAAGAAGAAGAAGATGAAGATGAAGAAGAAAGAAAGAATGAAAGAAAGAAGAAAAAGAAAAGGAAGAAGAAAAAGAAAAAAGTAGAAATAGGAAAAGAAGAAGAAGAAGAAAGAAGAAGAAGAAGAAGAAGAAGAAGAAGAAGAAGAAAGGAAGAAGAAGAAGAGGAAGAAGAAGCAGAAAGAGAAGATGTGTCGTTTACGTGCTAGTATATCTTTCAGCAAGTCAAAATGAAAATCAAAACGACAGTCCCTATCAAAACGAAAACAAACAAACCAAAACAAACCAAATTAAACCAAACCAAACCAAACCAAACCAAACCAAACCAAATCAAACCAAACCAAACCAAATTAAACCAAACCAAACCAAACCAAACCAAATCAAACCAAACCAAATTAAACCAAACCAAAAAACCAAACCAAACCAAACCAAACCAAAACCAAACCAAACCAAACCAAACCACACCAAACCACACCAAACCAAACCAAACCAAACCAAACCAAACAAAACAAAACAAAAAACAATAAGAAATAATAAGAAATTTGTATTTTCATAAAGGTTTCAAATTGCGAACAGGTATACTCAACTGATGATTGTAATCTTGTTTGATATTAATAATGCTTTTCTTTGTGTATCTATATAGCCTGTATGTGGTATTGATGTAGTGCTGCTTATGTCTTGCTGTTCTCTATTACTTATTGAGGTTACACAAATAAAGTGCTAGGTTGGACTTTATCGACCGCGAGAGTCGACCATATTATATTCAATGTTGTAATCGAGGATGTTCTGCCAGAGTGGTGTATCACAAAAGGAATACTAAAGACAGATACACCCTTCTGGCAGGCAACTTTTGATGTTATCGTTGCAGTCATTTTCGTTGTTATTTTGTCATATTCCCTTTCAAATAAATAACTTTCGTTTCCGGTCGGTTTCCCTCTTCCCTCACCCACCGATCAATTTCTGTCTCTGTCTCTGTCTCTCTCCGTCTCTGTCTCTGTCTCTGTCTCTCTCTCTGTCTCTTGTTCTGTCTCTCTCTCTGTCTCTGTCTCTCTCTGCCTCTGTCTCTCTCTCTCTCTCTCTCTCTCTCTCTCTCTCTCCATGCTCTGTCTTTGAAATACCGCTTTCCAAAGGTCTTCGACCGTTTGGGTTTGCAATCAGTTGCTTTCTTTTATTGGCTGATTTGATTATATATATACGATAATCGTTCTAAAATTAGTAAGGGATTTATTTATAAATCCTTACTAATTTAGAACGATTATCGTCTAATCCCCACCACAAAATGAAACATTAATTAATATCTTGTAATCCGCTTTAGTTCAGTCCGTCGGTTTCAGTTAGTTTCACGCCGCCTGCTAGAACTGACATAGAGCGCAAACCACACAACTTGCGATAGTCAAGACATACTGATACTCTTTGTTTTCTAGTGTCTGTGGAATACATTTTATATGAGGAAGGTACGAAGGTTTGGCCAGAAAATAGTCCAGTCGCCGAAGAAAAAAGGCGACAACAAAGAAAGAAAGAAAGAAACAAACAAACAAAAAAACAAAACAAAACAAAACAAAACAAAACCAAAACCAAACCAAAACCAAACCAAACCAAACCAAACCAAACCAAACCAAACCAAACCAAACCAAACCAAACCAAACCAACCAAACCAAACCAAACCAAACCAAACCAAACCAAAACCAAACCAAAACCAACCAAACCAACCAACCCAACCCAACCAACCCAACCCCAACCCAACCCAACACCAAACCAAACCAAACCAAAACCAAACAAAACAAAACAAAACAAAACAAAACAAAACAACAAAACAAAACCAAACAAAACAACAAAACAAAACAAAACAAACAAACACAAACCAAAACCAAACAAAAACCAAACCACCAAAACCCAAACAAACAAACAAACAGCAAACACAAAAAGCCGAAACACACTCGAGAACTTTTTCTAATCTAAACGCTTAGATCTATCGTTCAAGAAGCATTGTAAAAATGTCTCTGAGGAAACAACACCTCGAAATGTTGTATAACTGTTCAGTGGGCTATCAGAACGTTAAAACATTTGTATTTGATCGCATATGATATGCTATCAAATCATTAGTCTTAATGTAACTTGACGTATGGCTTCCGAACGTGTCATTTTTTAATAGCGATAATGATACTACTACTACTACACTACTACTACTACTACTACTATATACTACTAACTACATACTATACTATGACTACATTAATACTTATACTATAATAACAGCAACAACAACAATAATGATAATGTAACAATAATAATAATAATATAATATAATAATAATGACAATCATAGTGATAATAATAAAGTAATAGTAACAATAATATAATAATAACGATAACAAACAACAACAACAATAGTACAATAACAATAACAATCATCATCATCATCATCATCATACGTCGTGTATTATGTTGTATGTTGCGTGTGTTATTGCCTTTATTTGTATTAGAGTTTTCGTTTGTTTGTGCACGTGATCTTTTAATCGAGAATGATCTGCCAGAGTGGTGTATCACAAAAGGAATAATAAAAAAAAAAGACAGATACACCCTTCTGGCAGGCAACTCTTGATGTTATCGTTGCAGTCATTTTCGTTGTTATTTTGTCATATTCACTGTTTTAAATATGTGATGTGAAGAATCGGTTTAAAACGTCCAAAATTGAGTGCTTAAGAAGAGTTTTTGAATCCAATCGCTGTGTCGCTTGGTATTAGTATTTCTTTAAAGCCCAGCTGTCTGCGTAGAGCCATATCAGGGCTGTAACCGTTTCAAAACATATACAGCACTTCCAACAGGAAAAACAGCGGAAAAGAAAATTAAGTACACATGTCAATGCCTTCGCGCACATAATCTAAGCAGTTGCCCCTGGTGTTGACCCTCCATCCAGTTTATTATCGGGGAAGGGATGGTGAAAAAAAAACCATACCTCAGTACAAATTTAAACATAGCTAAGGGCACAAAAATATGTGAAAACGGGCCTTAAGTTATATCTGTCCATCCATCATCTGTCTGTGTGTGTGTGTGTGTGCGTGTTGAGTACACACGTACGAACGAAGATTTATTATTTCTTTCACAAAAGTGAACTCAAAGATCGAAACACGTCAAAAAGTATGTAGATCCAGGGTTTTCTTTTATTGTGTCTCTCTTTATTTATGTTTTTGTTTGTAATAAATCTACGCTGTTTAAGAAAGTCTCTAAATGAAGTCGTTGTGACCCTGAGCATAACCCTCCACTCCCACCCCCCCCCCCCCCCCCCCCCCCCCCCCCATGGGTTGCCGGGACTCTTTCAGCATGAATACATCCCCGCCTTCTGGAAATTCTGTGCTAGAATTTTCCTCTTTTCTATCACTCTCTTGTTTCCTGTTCTTTGCTTTATGTCATTTCTTTCTATCATTTTCTGCC
>JAPXFY010000031.1:35037550-35042550 GCA_030674185.1 Monoplex corrugatus
TACATATACATATGTCTTTATTGTTCGTTTGTGTGTATTGGGATCGGTGTGCTGTTCCAGCACTTTTCAGCCTCGTACAGTGACTGTGCGGAATCATAGATTGTGATAAAGAAAAGCTGAGTGGGATTTGTCGTGAGCGCAATTATGTCTTGAATAAAAAAAAAGAAAAAAAAAGAAAAAAGAAAACAAAAGTCAACAAACAAACAAAAAATAAAACAAAGAAAAACTAACAAAACAGTATAACAAAAAAGAAAAAAGAAATGAAACAATGAAACAAGACAAAACAAAAAACAAAGAAAAACTTTCTGACCTGGTAACCCGCTTAAGTGATCAATAGTCAGAACATGAATTGATAGTCAATCATGACGCGTTATTGTTTTGGCAAAATCATGTAAAGCCTTCAGTCGCTTCATTCCTGTCGGAAAAGGGCTATAGATCACAGTATGTTACACAATAAAGCATTCATTCATTCATTCATTCATTCAACGAATCACTCATTTATTCTTTTGTTCTCTCTCTCTCTCTCTCTCTTCTTCTCTTTCTCTCTTGTGTGTGTGTGTGTGTGTGTGTGTTCTCTCTCTTCTCTCTCTTTGTCTCTCTCTGTCTCTTGTGTGTCTCTCTCTTCTCTTCTCTCTCTCTCTGTGTGTGTGTGTGTGTGTGTGTGTGTGTGTGTGTCTTTCTTTCTGTCTGTACAGCCTGTGTGTGTGTATCCATTGATCTTTCCGTCTGTAACTTAAATTCTCTTTCTGTGTGTGTGTGTGTGTCTCTCTGTTTCTCTGTCTGTCTCTCTCGCTCTCTGTCCGTCCGTCTGTCTGTCTGTCGCTCGGTCTTGGTCGCTCTCTCTCTTGTGTCTCTCTCTGTCTGTCTGTCTGTTTCGCTCTCTGTCTGTCTGTCCGTCTGTCTGTCTGTCGCTCTCTCTCTCTCTCTCTCTCTCTCTCTCTCTCTCTCCGTCTCTCTTGCTTTCTCTCCTCCTCGTTGTTCCTCCCTTTCTCTCTCTCACTCTCTCTCCCTCATCCCCTCTCTCTTCTGTCTGTATCTGTCCCCGTCTCTCTCTCTGTCTCCTTCTCCGTCCGATTTCAACCATAACGCAGGTTATCAGGAGGGTGCACTAAGCGGTAGAAACCTAGAACCTATACAGTTAAACAACAAAACAACACAAAGCTATATAGTTGGTGTCCGTTACCCTTAAACTGGAACTCAAGTTTTATCACTCACCCCACAACACACCACACACACACACACACACACACACACACACACACACACACACACACACACACACCACACCACACACACACACACACACACACACACACCACCGTAATACAACAGCACGCACACGCACACGCGCACGCAACATATACACATGGGTGCAAAACACACACATAACACTAACAGTAAAACACACACAGATTGACAGATTCAACAGGAATTTTGAATTTTGGCATGGCTATTAAGAGACAGTTTTAGAAAAAAGACATGTCTACTATATCTATTATCATCTTTATCTATCTATCTATCTATCTATCTATCTATTATCTATCTATCTATCTATCTATCTATCTATCTATGTCTGTCTGTCTGTCTATCTATCTATCTGTCCGTATCTATCTGTCTGTCTATCTGTCTATCTACACACACACAACACACACACACACACACACACACACACACACACACACACACACACACACACACACACGTACACACACACATATATATATGTATATATTTGTATATATATATATATATATATATATATATATATATATATAGAGAGAGAGAGAGAGAGAGAGGAGAGAGATATATATAATTTTATGTATGTCTGTATATATATGTATGTCTATGTATGCATGTGTGTACATATGCGCTGATGACATTAATGATATAATGATACTAATAACAATAACTACAGCAACAGCAACGAAAGAAGAAGTGGAGGAAGAAGGAGAAATGGAGGAGGAGGATGAAAAAGAAGAAGCAGAATAAGAAGAAGAGAAAGAAGATGAAGAAGAAGAAAAAGAAGAAGAAGAAGAAGAAAAAGAAAAAGAAAAAGAAGAGGGGAAAAAAAAACCATCGAAGAAGCGAACAAAAAAGTAGTTGACATTCCATCTCTGACGCAGATCTCTCACACCTGTGACACTTCCTTTGGGAGTCTGTCACGAAAGGAACGCACATGTCGAAACACACACGCTCACTAATGGAGTCACGCACACCACCGGTGGCGATAATCAAGTGAGCAAGACGAACCAGTTCGCCGTGGTGTAGTGGTAAACGTAACAGATTACTGACTATAAAGTTGTAGGTTCGAATCCCCATCAGTCCCTTCAAAAATTATTGTGGGGTTTTTGAGCTCTAACCGGCTCCTACCCAGAGTTGGGCGTGCTATGGGCTCATTAGGAAGACTGGGACCACATAGTCGAGTCTCATCCACTTCACGGATGTGTCATTGAGGGTGTTGCTCAGATCTTCTGACCAGCACTTCAGGTGTCTGTATCTCTCGAACCTGCTTGATGCCAGGGCATGTTATGATAGTAAGCGTGGAGTACACAGCCCTGTCACGCAGTCTCAATCCTAGCTGGAACTGCATAGCATTATGATTATCATCATCGTCGACATCATCATCAACGCATTGTAAAAAAACTGTGCCAGCTTCTGTGGCCGTTTACATGTAACCAAGATTGTTCCAGTGATAGGCTGATACAATACTAGCATAAACATATAGAATCAAAGGACATAACTCTTGAGAATAATCTCCCATGTTGTATAGAACTTCTCAAATCTAACACAGTTTGCGCTACCCATTCAGCTAGCACAGAAGCAGTCTACACAAAGTACAAAAACATAAGCTCAGAACACTCCTCTGTTCTAGACTAGGTAAAACATAGGCTAGGTAGGACCTCAGGACCTGGCCAGCTCATGGGTTTATGTGCAGGCTTAAGGCGTGTGCCATGATCACCAGACACAGAGGGTGGGAGATGTACTTGGGGCGACAAGGGATAGATTCGTGTGGAGGGCCATGATCGCCAACGCCACGCGGCAGGGCACTTGATGATGATGTAACGGCAATATAACGACATGCATGCGGATCCCACAGCCGCAGTCTGGGTGTTCGTAGGAGGTCTTCCACGTCAGCGTGGGTCACCCGCCATAGAAGATCGCGCCGAACGATTTCTGTCTGGCTGTCTGGCCAATCAGATCAGTCTTCTCATTGTGTAACTTTATTTGTGGAATGGAGAAAATAGATCAGGTGAAAAATTAGCGAAATTTGTCAAATTTTCGATCTAACATTGTGCGGCTGTCTTTTGAACTATTGAGTATTCTATTGTAACACAGTTTTAGATGAATGTTTTTTCCCTGTTGGACTAAGTTCTGTCTGCTTTCATGTAATATGATATATAATCCCGTTGGATTTTATTTTATTTTCTGTTATCTTGCATACCCAATATGTGACCCATTTTCACGAAATGAGTCCTAACTCGCAGGCAGCGAAAATCGTAGAGGCCCGGAAAGGTGTGATGGGTCGATTTTGTCAATTTTTACTTTTCGTGAAAAACGGAACGTTTAATCGTTAGATTACATGTACATGCACTCAGCACTTTATAATTCAATCGGAAAATGTGTTTAATATACGTTTTAACCAGATAACGGCATGCTTTTTGTGTCAGAAAAAGGAATATTTAAACTTTAATAACAAGACAATTACAGTAGATTTTCACACCAATTTTTGTGTGCTATTGTGGCATGATGTATTTTACCATTGTACAAAATTTGGTAAAGATTGGTGAAGTACAAATACCTGTTGCTAAGGTAAAACTTCACTGAAGTGGTGAAAATTTTAAAACGTTGATTTCTCAAAATGGCTGTTTGCTATGTTACGCACTTCAAACACCCATAACTTCCTTATTTTTAGGAGTAGAATAATAAATTTCATATGAAAAGAAATTTGATAATCTGGACATTTTGAAAATCATAATATCCTAAAATCTGTTATTTTCACCTTAGGACTAATTTTGTTAAAACGGGTCACATATAGGTTCACGGACCTATCAAATAGTGTTCTAATGTTCTAGTAATGTTCTGTTGCTGTCCTTCTGTTGTCCATGTCTTGATTTCTAGCTCTTTGTCGGTCTCTGTTTCTCTTTCTCTATTTTAAATATCTCTCCCCATCCCTCTCTGTCTACTCTCCCTCTCTCTTTCTGTCTGTCTGTCCTTCTTTGTCTGTCTCTGTATTTCTGTCTTTTCGTGTCTCTCTGTTTCTGTCTCTGTCTGACTGTCTGTCTATCTGTCTATCTGTCTGTCTGTCTGTCTCTGTCTCTCTAAGTCTGTCTGTCTCTGTCTGTCTATCTGTCTGTTTCTGTCTGTCTGTCTGTCTCTCTCTGTCTCTGTCTCTTCCTCTCTCTCTCTCTCCTCTCCCTGTCTATTCTCTCTCTGACTGTGTTTCTCTCTCCCTCTCTGTGGCGCGCGTTGCTCGCCCCGGATCCCCATATTCTTTGCCACAGCCTTTTGTAAGGAAACTTCGGAATACGAATCTATCTGTCTGTCTGCGTCTGTCTGTCTGCTCTCTGCTCTGTCTCTTTGTCTCTATATTCTTCTTGTCTATGTATCTCTCCCTCCGTCCCTCCCTCCCTCATTCTCTAACTATCTCTCAGTCTCTATGTCTCTGAGTGTCTTGCTCTCTCTTTCTGTCTGTCTTTCTGTCCGTCTGTCTCTGTCTCTCTCTCTCTCTCTGTGTGTCTGTCTGTCTGTCTTTTCGTATCCTGTTTTCTATTGGGTTTTTTTATAGGAAGATGATTAGCAACGGCAGATCTATGTCGAAGCTGGCTTAAGTGCTAATATCTTTACTTTCCAATCATGCATACATATGCACACGCTCACACACACACCCACATACTCATACCCTCCCACTGACGCTTGTACGAACACTGGTACGCACATACAAATACTCTCACACACACACACACACACACCACACACACACACACACACACACACACACA
>JAPXFY010000031.1:35052550-35060050 GCA_030674185.1 Monoplex corrugatus
GCTGGTCAGAAGATTTTGAGCAACACTCCCAGTGACGCATCCGTGAAGTGGATGAGACTCGACCGTGTGGTCCCGGTCTTCCCAATGAACCCATAGCACGCCCAACTCTAGGTAGGAGACGGTTAGAGCCGAAAAATCCCACAATGATTTTTGAAGAGACTGACGGGGATTCAAACCCACAATCTTCCTGTCGGTAGTCCGTTGCGCTAGTAAAAACAAATCTTTCACCTTTCACCCACCAGGCGGGAGGTACCCAGACAGGTTCAAACCCCAGACTTTCTGATTGGAAGTCTGATGTCTTTCCCACTTGACTGTCACGCCTTTCAGATTCTTCTGGGATGAGGTGGCACACTGTATCCTGTAGTTGTTCATTCTTTCCTTTATTTTTTTCCTTTTGTTGCATGTTTTGCTATTGTCTCTTTCTTTCCTTTTTTGTGTCTTACTGTGTAGAACTGTTTTTCTTGTCTATTTGGAAATTTGATTAGGTTTTTTTTTTTTTTTTTTTTTTTTTTTAGTGTGTCGTTTTTATCGATGAAAAAAATTGTCAGTCAGTCAGTCAGTCAGTCAGTCAGTCATCAGTCAGTCAGTCACTCACTCACTCACTCACTCACTCACTCACTCCACTCACTCACTCACTCACTCACTCACTCACTCACTCACTCACTCACTCACTCACTACTCACTCACTCACTCAATCCATCAATCAACAACACACCACTCATACATCACTCAATCGATCAACCAACCAATCAACCAACAACCAACCAATCAATCGATCAATCAATCATCAACCAACCAATCCAACCAACCAACAACCAAAACCAAACCAACCAACCACAATCATCAATCATCAATCAATCAATCAATCATCAGTCATCAGTTTTATCTACATCTATCGTTCCTTTCTGTCTTTCACTTTTTTCTTTCTTTCTTTCTTTCTTTTCCTGAAGCAATATTTTTATTATGCAAATTTTTTAGTCGGAAAGTCTTCCCCACAAAACTCACCAAACAAAACAAAACAAAACAAAAAACAAAACAAAACAAACAAACAAAAAAAACGTGGACGAAATGGAAATCCATTTTCTTTAATATACAGTTCCTTTCTGGTCTTGTATATCAAATAAACATTCGGCACTCAGCTGGGGCGCGGTCGTCAGTGGGTTTTTCAAAAAAAATCAAATCAACATTCAACGTTTTTTGCAAGCAGACCACTCCCCATTTTATGATCTGTTAGCAACGTCCTGAGCGTGTGTGCATGAACTTAGAATGGGTTTTTCAAATCAAATCAACAGTCAGCCTGTTACCGGTCGCCGTGGTGTAGTGGTTAACGCAACGGACTCCTGACTGGAAGATTGTGGGTTCGACTCCCCGTCACTCCTTTCAAAAATCATTGTGGGATTTTTCGGCTCTAACCGGCTCTTACCCAGAGTTGGGGCATGCTATGGGCTCATTGGGAAGACTGGGACCACACTGTCGAGTCTCATCCACTTCACGGATATGCGTCATTGAGGGTGTCGCTCAAATCTTCTGACCAGCCCCGCAGGTGTCTGGATCTCTCGGGCCTGGTTGACGCCAGGATATGTTATAGTAAGCGTAGAGTACAGCCCTGTCACGCAGTCTCAGTCCTAGATGTGGAACTCCATACCATCGTGGTTATCATTCTCATCGACATCATCATCATTGCATTGTAAGATGACACAGAAAATGGGACGAAAAAAAAAAAGGTGAGCGCAAAGGTAACCTCCCTGAGTGCGTTGATCCTAAAACAAACAAACAAACACACAAACAAACAAACAAACAAACAACAAACAAACAAACAAGCAAGCAAGCAAACAAACAAACAAGCAAGCAAACAAGCAAGCCAAACAAGCAACAAACAAACAAACAAAACAAGCAAACAAGCAAGCAAACAAGCAGCAAGCAAGCAAGCAAACAAACAAACAAACAAACAAACAAGCAAACAAGCAAACAAAAACAACACAAAAACAAAACAACATTCAACCTGTTTGTATAAGACCCCTCCCCGTTTTATGATCTATAAACAACGTATTATATATGCATGCATGAAATTAGAATATATTCTACGAGTTGTCACGGATGTGGCAGTGGCAGTCAAGTGATTAGGCGTTGACCCTCCAGTCGTTAGGTCCTGGATGCCATCCCCCTAGACACCTCCTCCCGGTGCATAAAACGTGGAGACTTTTTTCGATAACATGATGTGTGCAGACCTAAACCCCTTCTTAATGTGTATACGTATGCAGGTTAAAGATCCTATAAGTCATGTCAATGGCTGGCTTTCGGAAACATGAAAACACCCAGGTACGTACGCCCACCAGAGATGCATACTGTGCCGTAGTATGGTGGAGTGTGGTCAGCTCATCTAATATCTTGAGTTCTCTGTGCTCCGCTAAAAAGTCTGATTATGTGTCATGCGCATAGAGTCCAAATCTTAGAGAACAGCGTTTGTACAAGAATGAAGTATAATTGTAAGTGTAATCGTTATTGCCCATCAGTTGAAGTATAATTGTATAAACCCAGGATTGTGTGTGTGTGTGTGCGTGCGTGTGTGTGTGTGTGTGTGTGTGTGTGTGTGTGTGTT
The DNA here is from genome assembly GCA_030674185.1 of Monoplex corrugatus. Lineage (NCBI taxonomy): Eukaryota > Metazoa > Mollusca > Gastropoda > Littorinimorpha > Ranellidae > Monoplex > Monoplex corrugatus. The sequence continues at coordinate 35,055,150 of JAPXFY010000031.1, forward strand.
CGTGTATGTATGTGTGTGTGTGTGTGTATGTGTGTGTGTGTGTGTGTGTGTGTGTGTGTGTGTGTTGTTGTGTGGTTAGATCATCGCACTCAGGGAGGTTTCTTTTGTACATACCTTTGTTTTCGTCCCATTTTCTACGCCACCTTAATGGCCACAGAAGCTGGTACAATTTTTACAATGATGATAATGATGGTGTCGATGAAGATGATAATCATGATGCTGTGGAATTCCATGTAGGATTGAGACAGCGTGGCAGGGCTTTACTCTACGCTTACTGTCATAATGTATCCTGGTGTCAACCAGTCCTAAGAGACACTGACACCTGCGGTGCTGGTCAGAAGATTTAAGCAACACCCTCAGTGACGCATCCGGAAGCGGATGAGACTCGACTGTGTGGTCCCAGTCTTCCCAATGATCCCATAGCAGGCCCAACTCTGGGCAGGAGCTAGTTAGAACCGAAAAATCCCACAATGATATATTTTTGAAGGGACTGATGGGATTCGACCCACAACCTTCCAGTCGGTAATCCGTTGCGCTAACCACTAGACCACGTTGACTGGTTACACACACCCAGTTTTGTCTTCACTTCTGTCAGTAGCTCAGCTGTTACTTGAACACCAGATGGTTATGTTTTGTGATATCATGCTGCGCGCACGCGCGTTTGTGTGTGTGTTGTGTGTGTGTGTGTGTGTATGTGTGTGCGTGGGCGCGTGGTGCGTGTGTGTGTGTGTGTGTGTGTGTGTGTGGGTGTGCGTGTGTGTGTTTGTTCGTTCTTTATTTCTTTTAACATCGTTTCACATATGTGCTTTTTAGACGAAAGGAAAAAAATATATGGCAAATAAATAAATGAATAAATAGATAAATAAATAATAAATAGACAAATAAATAAATAAATAAATAATATAATAAATAAATAAATAAATAAATAAATAAAAAAGTATCTATGGGGGCATGAATCTATGAAACCATTACGGCATTCAACCGTAGTCCTCCACCGGGGCTTGAACTCAAGATGGTCACATGTCTCCAGGCCAAGTCATCCTTTGTGACGGATGTCTTAACCACTTAGCTATCGTACACAGGCGACGTATAGGGAAAAAATGTTAAATCTGAACCCTTTGGCTCCCGCACCCCGTCCACCAGCATCCTGCATTGTCAACCATGCCAGCAAAGCAGAAACTTCACCCTTTGACTCCCTCACCCTATCCACCAGCATCCTGCATTGTTAACCATGCCAGCAAAGCAGAAACATCACCCTTTGACTCCCTCACCCTATCCACCAGCATCCTGCATTGTCAACCATGCCAGCAAAGCAGAAACTTCACCCTTTGACTCCCTCACCCTATCCACCAGCTTCCTGCATTGTTAACCATGCCAGCAAAGCAGAAACATCACCCTTTGACTCCATCACCCTATCCACCAGCTTCCTGCAAGGATGAGGGAGTCAAAAGATTAAGTTTTTGCAGTTGGTGGATAGGGTGAGGGAGTCAAAAGGTTAAGTTTTTGCAGTTGGTGGATAGGTGAGGAGTCAAAAGATTAAGTTTTTGCGTTGGTGGATAGGGTGCGGGAGTCAAAGTTTAAGAAGTTCGCTTTTGTCCCTTATCGGTCGTATCCATCTGGAACTCTTTTCAGGTGTCTCTGCCATTGCCTTCAGGGCTCTCTGGTCCTCTCCTGCCCAGAAACCGAGAGCTGTTTCAGCAAGTTACAGGCAGATGTACCATTATTCCAACCTCTTTGGCCTGAACTGTGGCCTGAGCTTCCTCACGTTGTTGGCTAGATTTGCCATACTTTTCGGCCTTGTAGATATGGGCTTCCTGCGTTCTGCTTTTCGCACGGCACTGTGGCAGACTGTTAATGGCTGGAATGGATAGACTGATGGTCTGCGAGAGCTGTCAACACACCTCTCCATCGCCATCAGGCCTGTCTTCGGCCCTTCAGCCCCGCCAGTCTGTCCATCACCATCCTCTGTCTGTCTGTCTGTCTGTCTGCCTGTGTGTTTGTGTCTGTCTGTCTGTCTATGTCTGTCTGTTTGTCTCTCTTCTCTTTCTCTCTGCTTTCTGTCTGTCTCTCTCTGTCTGTCGTCTGTCTCTTTCTTGCGCGCTCGCTCTCTCACTCTCTGTCTGTCTGTGTTTCTGTCTGCTTTCTGTCTGTCTGTCTCTCTTTGTGTCTCTTCTCTTTCTCTCTCTTTCTGTCTGTCTCTGTCTGTCTGTCTCTGTCTGTCTCTCTCTTACTCGCTCGCTCTCTCACTCTCTGCCTGCCTGTCTGTGTCTGTCTGTCTGTGTTTGTCTGTCAGTCTGTCTGTCTCTTCTCTCTCTCTCTTTCTGTCTCTCTTCTGTCTCTCTGTCTGTCTGTCCCTGTCTGTCCCTGTCTCTCTCTTGCTCGCTCGCTCTCTCACTCTCTGTCTGTCTCTGTTTCTGTCTGTCTGTCTGTCTGCCTCTCTCTCTCTCTGTACAGTCTGTCTCTTTCTCATTCCCCCTCTGTCTCTGTGTGCCTCTCTCTCTCTGTTTATGTCTGTCTCTCTGTCTATGTCTCTCCGTGTCTCCCTCTCTCTCCCTCTCCCTTCCTCTCCCCCTCTCTCTTTCTGGTTCTCTGTCTGTCATACACACTTTCGGTTAGGTCAAAAAGCACTTATTCTGATAGACGTTAAAAGAGATAAAGGAACGAATAAACACGTCTGATGTGCCTTGGCTGTTTGAGATATGAAGGGGTCATATTTTTAATTTTCGGTAACAGCGAGCACATGAAATACTGATCAAGCAGTATTGTACTGTGCGGTATAATGTTTGATAATACAGACTGCTCATTCTCTGTTTATCTGTCGTGTCTGTATGTCTGCCTATCTCTCTCTCTCTCTCTCTCTCACGCACACAGTCGCTCATACGCACGTGTGCACATACCTCCACACACACACACACACGCACACACACACACACACACACACACACACACACACACACACACACACACACACACACACACAACACACACACAGCAGGCGTGCGTGCGCACGCACGCACGCGCAAACACCCGCCAACATAATTCTCTCTCTGACTCTCTCTCTTCCTCTCTCTCTCTCTCTCTGTCGTTATATCTACCTGTCTGCCTATCCACACAAATACGTACATACAGACACACGCGTGTGCGCACCGCACACACACATGCACACACTTATCTAATTTTCTGTCACACCTCTCTCTCTCTGTCTCTCTGTCTCTCTCTGTCTCTCTCTCTCCTTTAGTCTCTCTCTTTGTCTGTCTGTTTCTCTCTCTCTCTCTCCTCCCCCTTTAGTCCTGCTCCTTTCTGTCTTGTTTCTAGCTATCTCTGTATCTGTGTCTCTCTGTCTCTCTCTCTGCCTTTCTGTCCCTCTGCCTTTCTGTCTCTGTGTGTGTCTCTCTCCCTCCTTCCTTCCTTCACCCCCCTCTCCCTCTCTCCACTTCTGTGTATGACTTTCCCTATTTCTAAATGTGTGCGAGTGCGTAGGTGCACACGCGCGCGCGCGTGCGTGCGTGCGTGTTCCGCACGTTGCGTGCGTGTTGTGCACGTTCGTGCGTGTTGTCTGTCTTGCCTGTCCGTACCCGTGCGTGCATCGACGCGATAACAGTAAAAACAGTGGCACTGTCTGTCGACCATTTTAAGCGGGTAGATAAAGCTCCCCCCCTAGTGATAACGGCCAGCTTGGGGAAGGGAGCGGCAACTCGGGGTGCCGAAGGCTAGGGCGTCCCATTATCACGAAGTGGATGTGTCCGGGGTGTATATTAGTATGGATGGATAAGGAAGTACGTACTTTCATCCGTCAACGCGGGGATCAGAGGGTGGGTGGATGGATGATGGGTGGTGGGTGGTGGTGTGGTGGTGGTGGTGGGATTAGTGGTTGTCTGGGTTTTAGTTTTCTATTCGACCGCGATATCGTGAAAAGTGCAGTTGTAGGCTTATTTCCATGGACGTTTCGACATACGTAGTGTAACTGTGTATGTATACACGCCGGGTTTATTACTTTTTTTTTAATGTCATTTGTTTTTGTTTTGTTTCGTTTGCTACGGTTTTGATGTTGTTGTTGTTGCTGTTGTCGTTAGTTTTTTGCTGTCCTATTTATAATGCTATATGAATGGCTACAAAATTTGGGACGAAAGTTTTCCCACAATGCTATTATGGTGGTGGTGACGATGATGATGAGGAGGAGGAGGAAAGAGGAGGAGAGGAAGAGGAGGAGGAGGATGAAGATGGTGATGATGATAATGATGATGGTGATAGTGATGGGGATGATGATGGTGGGGATGATGGTGGTTGTGGTGATGACGATGGTGATGATGATGACGATGGTGGTAGTGATAGTGGCGATGGTGATGATGATGATGATGATGATGGAGGTGGGTACGGTGGGTGGGGTGGAGGATGATAACTATAGTGCTTTGGAGCCACATTCTGCATTAAGAATTTGTGACGAGGCTGTTCTCCACGCTTCCTCTCATGTTGCATATCCTGGCGTGAACCAAACCCTGAGACCGAGAGATACAGACACCTGCGGTGTTGTAACATGTCGGGAAATTGGAGCAAACCTCCTGTATGACGCATCCGTGAGCTCCACTGTGTGGTCCCAGTGTTCCCGATGAAACCATAGCACACACACACGCCAGGATAGAAACCAATTGGGCTAAACAAATCCCACAGCCATTATAATAGTATTGATGGGATTTGAACCCACGGACGTTAATTTTTTTGTCCATCGGGCTGACGACTGCACCACGGATATCTGGTTGTATACGTGTACACATATCTATGCATGCGCTATCAGTAGAAGAGAACTCAAGAACAAGAACGATTTATATTTACGAGGGTGCAGAATAAGCAGTGTATTCGTTTTTTTTCTTTTTTCATACTGTCCTCGCCCAAAGAGTGTCTAT
>JAPXFY010000031.1:35082550-35087550 GCA_030674185.1 Monoplex corrugatus
ACATTTATTTTCTAAGACTGATCCATCGGTAAAAATATGGAGGTGGGTACGGTATTTTTCATCGATGTGTTCTCTTGCTCTGCATATCGAAATGTTACGTTTTCATATTTCTTAGCATCTGTATAATCAATATCAAAAGTAGCTTTTAGCATTTCCCATGTAGGGATGGGCGTTGTGGATGGTGTTTCAGCTATTTCATCCAGATTTATGTTAGACTGTTTGACCAGGTCAGATACGTAATTTGCAACAGTCATTTGTGATGAAATGTTCTTTGCTCGTTTCGGAAAGTCAACATCTGACCTGATTTTTATTTCCTTACTCACAAAATTGTCCGTTTGTGAAGAAGTTCTAACGGCAAACTTTGCTGTTGCTAACTCACGATAGTTGTTCAGAGGCAGAATTCCAGCGACTTTGTACGTTTCCAGACTAGAAGCATGGACTGGTAACCTAGTGCAATTTTAAGACTTTTGCAGTCTAAGCTTTGAATCTTCTTTAGTAAATATTTTGGTGCACTGAAGAATACTTCTTGCTCATAGGATAATTTAGATCTTACAAGTGCTGTTGATAGATGAATTAGTATGTTTGTATCCATTCCCCAGGGTAATCTGCTTATTATCTTTAGAAAATGTAAGGCTTTCCTAGCTTTTGTTAAAATATAATCAAAATGGACATTCCAGGTTAATTTCGATGTTATAAAGACTCCCAGAAATTTTACAACCTGCTTGTAATGTAGCACTTCACCATGCAGTTTGAAAGTAGCAAGTGACTTAAAGTACCACCAGGATTAAATAGCATCATGTTAGTTTTTTCCGCTGATAACGACAGTCCATTTTCTAACATGTAGTTTCCAAGATTATCAAGATCAGACTGATACAACTTCCTGATGTAATTCTGTGCTCTCTGTGGAGTTGTATTTTTTAAAGTAATATTCATCCAAATACATATATCATCAGCGTACTGTACCAAAACAACACGATTTGAGAGTGCATTAGGAAGATCCTGTATAAGGATATTAAATAAAATAGGTGCTATCACTGAACCTTGAGGGATTCCCATATCAAGACGTCGCGAAGTAGAATAATTTGTTCCCACTCTTGCTTGAATTCTTCTATTGGCTAAATAGGACTTAATATAATTATACATATTGCCAGATAAACCAATAGATTTCAGCTTGTACAATAAACGTGTATGCCAAACTTGATCATACGCTTTTTTCACATCAAAAAAATGTTGCCAAAAGACTTTTTCTGCGGGCAAACTGTTGTTTTATCTGAGTTGTAAGTTTAACCAGGTGCTCAACTGTGGATCTCCCTTTTATGAAACCTGCTTGGTTTGCTGGAATAACGTTATTTTTATCACAGTAATGTATAAGTCTTTCCATTAGTTTGCTCGTATGGGACGTCAAAGCAATAGGTCTATAACTGTTTTCCTTGTTTTTAGGCTTTCCTGCTTTTAATATAGGTATAACAATAGACTTTTGCCATACCTGTGGTACAGTTCCACTTCACCCAGCATTTCTGAAAAATTTTGTGTAAGAAAGTAACATAGTTTTCTGGAAGATGCTTACATCATTTCAGTTGAAACTGCATCAACACCTACCGAACTCCTTTTGTTGTGTAGAGACAAGATTTAGTCAGCTCTTCTAAGGTGATTGGAGCATTAAACCAGCGATCATTCTGAGGTATTGGATCAGTGTAGATAAGCTTGTTAGCTGCCATTTCTCTGTAGTGTTTGCAGGTAGGAGACAAACCATCTACTTTACTATTTTCAGCAAAAAAATCCACAAAAGTTTCAGCTTTGTCCATGTCGGAAGGAAATTTGTGAATGTATAAATTATTATTGGACACCTAGGTAAGCTGGCTCCATTTTTCATTTGATTCATTTTGTCCAGACTTTATGGAAATCCTTAAATTTAATCTGAAATTTCTTTGGTGCAGTATGATGCCCAATAATCTTTCTTTGCTTCAGCATAATTTTATTACATTGGATGTTAGCAGTTTTCATTTCCTTATGATCTTCAGGGTTTCTGCTCTTGATGTAGACTTTGAATTTCTCTTTTTTATACTGAACTGCTTTTTCGCATGCCTCTGTCCACCAGACATTACCCAAACGATTATTGGACTTAAAAGATTTGAGTTTCGGGATTGAGAGGTCTGCAGCAGCTAGAACTGACTCCTGGAATTTAGAAAACATAACATCTACATTTTCACCTTCATCATAATTATATTTTTGTTTAGCAAGAGCAGTCCGAAACAATGACCAATCAGCGCGCGTATAATTATATTTTGGTATAATATCAGGTGTGCTGTCTTTCATCCTGATGTTTTCATTAGTTATTGTTATGATGATAGGTAAGTGATCACTTCCCAAAGTATCTCTGAGTGTCCCAAGTACAGCATGGTACTAATTCTGGTGATATCAAAGATAGATCGATGGCTGTTGCCCGGTGTTTGGAGATATCAGGAATTCTAGTGACACTTCCATCATTTAAAAGGTAAAGCGAGCTGTCAACTATATTCTCCACCAAACGATTGCTTGTAACAGTGCAACAGTCTTTTTCCCAGAACGGGAGTGGGAATTAAAGTCTCCACCAATTAGCCATTTACCGTGCTGCAGATCTGGTATCGTACGCAGCCATTCTGTATTTTGGTCATTTGGACCTGTTGGCAGGTAGACTGACAAAACATTCAGAATTAATGAATTACTGAATTGTACTGTGGCGGCACAAGCGTGTAAGTCTTCAGTTGATGTTAAAACAGGGGACGTAAATATGTGATACTGTAACTCTTTAAGTATGTATATAGCAGTGGCTACTTCTTCCCGGAATTCCCGAAGTCATATACATGTATTGGAGGATAATAATAATTTTGAAAGTTGGGAAGTTTGGTTGGCATAACATTAAGCGACTGTAGAATCAGAACTTCACACTGATTTGTTGCGAGGAAATGTTCCAGGTATGCGGAATTGGTGGAAATAGATCTACAATTCCACTGTAAAAGTTTGATTTGTGATTGTTGGCGCATTTTCATTGTTGGCTAATTGTGTGTGGTGTGTGTGTGTGTGTGTGTGTGTGTGTGTGTGTGGTGTGTGTGTGTGTGTGTGTGTGTGTGTGGTGTGTGAAAGTATGTCTGTGTTAATGTGCTTTAGAGATGGTGATAATGACAAAGAATACTTTTACTGACGGTGGACGTTATTAGATAAAAGCCATTTTTCAAACTGGCTGTTACCCGCTTGCATGATGTGAGTTTTTAAGTTTCCATAAGCCAGGCAGTGACACAACTTACAGAACTCTAAGCATGTACAATTGATAATTTTGTTATGCGTATACAACACCAGGGGATTTAGGCACTGGCAATCTGCACACATACTGGGAGATCTGGAAAAATTCTCCACCGTCTACCCACCAGACAGATGTGTTTTGGCGGATTGAACCCAGGACGTTCCCATTGGAAGCCTGGTGTTTTCCCACTTGATCACTGCGCTGCCTGTCAAAGAAAGAGAGAGAGAGAGATTGAGAGAGAGAGAGAGATTGAGAGAGAGACAGACAGACAGACGGACAGAGAGAGACAGAGAGGGACGGACGGAGACATAGACAGAGACAGAAAGACAAAGAGACCGGGAGGGAGAGAGAGAGAGAGAGAGAGAGGTAGAGAGAGAGAGAGAGGTAGAGAGACAGACAGACAGAGACAGAGAGACAAAAAGAGAGATGGAAGACAGAGAGAGGTAGAGAGAGAAACAGAGACAGAGAGAGGTAGAGAGAGAAACAGAGACAGAGAGAGGCGAAGAAGAGAAATAGAGACAGAGAGAGGCGAAGAAGAGAAACAGAGACATAGAGAGGTGGAGAAGAGAAACAGAGGCAGAGAGAGGTGGAGAAGAGAAACAGAGAGAGAGAGAGAGAGAGAGACAGACAGACAGACAGACAGAGACACAGAGAGACAGAGACAGAGCGACAAAAGAGAGAGATGGAAGACAGAGAGAGGTGAGAGAGAAAGAGAGAGAGAAAGAGAGAGAGAGAGAGAGAGAGAGAGACAGACAGACAGACAGAGAGAAAGAGAGACAGAATGGAGAGAAACAGAGAGAGAAAGAGAAGTGGAGAAGAGAAACAAGACGCAAGACAGAAAGCAGGACGGTCCGCTCATCTCTCGAAGTCCTATCTCTTCGCCTCATTAAATTTCAATCTGCGTGCAGACGAGTGCATTATTATCTACTCCTTCCACTTCCTTAGCATCATCCAGTGCACCCTCTACCCCCCCACCTCCACACAGCTCCACACTGCTTTCCCCCCATCGCCTACCCCCACCCCCCACCCCCAGTCAGATTCAGTCTCTCCCCTCCCTTCAGTTACACTCTCCCCATCCCGCCTACTCGTTCGATGCAAGATAGCCAGCTTGTGTGTGTGTGTGTGTGTGTGTGTGTGGTGTGTGTGTGTGTGTGTGTGTGTGTGTTGTTGTGTGTGTGTGTGGTGTTTTCTTACTTTTTTTTTCATGAATTTTTGTCGACCTCAGATTCATGCAGGAACATGGAGCACCAATTTGTTTGGTTTTGTGAGTTTTTTGTTTGTTTGTTTTTAGTGCTTCACAGGCATTGGTCCTTCTTCTTCTTCTCTCTTCTTCTTCTTCTCTTCTTCTCTTCTCTTCTTCTTACTTCTTCTCGTCTTTCTTCTCTCTCTCTTCTTCTTCTTCTCTTCTTCTCTTCTTCTTCTTCTCTTCTTCTCTTCTTCTTCTCTTCTCTTCTTCTTCTTCTTCTTCTTCTTCTTCTTCTTCTCTTCTTCTTCTTCTTCTTCTTCTTCTTCTTCTTCTTCTTCTCTTCTTCTTCTTCTTCTTCTTCTTCTTCTTCTTCTTCTTCTTCTTCTTCTTCTTCTTCTTCTTCTTCTTCTTCTTCTTCTTCTTCTCTTCTTCTTCTTCCTTTCTTCTTCTTCTCTTCTTCTTCTTCTTCTTCTTCTTCTTCTTCTTCTTCTTCTTCTTCTCTTCTTCTTCTTCTTCTTCTTCTTCTTCTTCTTC
>JAPXFY010000031.1:35105050-35107550 GCA_030674185.1 Monoplex corrugatus
AATGGTATCAAAGGCTGCAGACAGATCAAGGAGTGTGAGGAGAGAGACTTTGCCAGTATCAGTTGCAAGGAGGAGATTGTTGAGAATGTGTAGTAGGGCAGTTTCAGTGCTATGGCACTGGCGGTAGGCTGACTGGAAAGGATTGAGGAGATTGTTGGCAGACAGGTGAGAGTTCAGCTGGTTGAGGACGACTTTTTCAAGGAGTTTTGACAAGAAAGAGAGATTAGAGATAGGCCGGTAATTTTTCAGTTCATTTGGATCTAAATTGTGTTTCTTGAGGAGAGGGTGAACAATAGCAGACTTGAAAGAATCAGGGACAGTTCCAGTTTGAAGAGAAGTGTTGATGATGTCAGTGATGAATGGGAGGAGAGTAGGGAGACAGTCGGCGTAGAGAGAACCTGGAAGAGGATCCAGTTCGCAGGTTTTGAACGACATGGATCTGATTGTGTTGAGAATTTCTTCTTGTGAGACTGGGTTAAAAGTAGTAAGAGGTGTGCCAGAGAAGGAAGGGTCAGGTGGGCATGGTTGACAGGGTGTCCTGTCAAGCCTGTCACGAAGAGTTTGTATTTTGGTGGTGAAATAGTTGGAGAATACAGATGGGAGTTCTTCATTTGTATGTTTTGTTGGGAGAGGTAAATCTTTTCGTGTGCCAAGGAGATGATTCATGGTTGTAAAGAGTTCTTTTGAAGAAGAGGCATTCAGGATTTTGGTTTGGAAATAGCTTGTTTTTGCTGATGCAATGAGGGTGGATACTTTTGTTTTAGAGGCTTGGAAAAGTTGCCTGTGTACAGTGAGTTTGGATTTGCGCCAGCGGCGCTCTGCTCTGCGGCGGGCACGTTTTGCACAGGCGATCTCATGAGTGAGCCAGGGGGTAGGGGGGCGGTCAGGTAAAGGACGGGTTGTGGCTGGAGCATGAGTGTCCAGAAGATGGTGGAGAGTAGTATAGAATTCATCGGCAAGGTTATGTGACTTTTCAGAAAGGAGACGGGAGGCATCAGATGAAAATGTGGAGAGGTCGATAGATTTGAGATTGCGTCGAGTCACTGTGCGCATGGTACGGGAAGGAGGAGAAATGTCGAGAGAACAGAGAATTGCAGAGTGGTCAGATGGAAGGGCTGACGTTAGACGGGTAGAAAGAACTAAGCAGTTGTCAGTAGCGGAATTGTGGTGATCACGAGAAATGATCCAGTCAAGAATGTGACCTTTTTGATGGGTTGGTTCAGAAATGTGTTGAGTCATATTGTGATTGGACAGAGAGTTGATGATATGTCTTGTGTCATAACGGTGAGTGTTGTCATAGTGGACATTGATGTCACCTAGAATGATGAGATTTCCAGGTAAGAGACAGTAGTAATCAAGAAGTTGATCAAAGTCAGAGAGAAACATGGATGTGGTGAGCTTGTTGGCAGAGCTAGGTGGAGGTCGATAGACACAGGAGAAGGTGATGGGGTGAGGGGTGGATTGGAAGGATACTTCAACGTGCTCGAAAGAAGGATGGGAGAAAGGCAGAGACTGCGAGAAAGACAGGCGGGAATGGAGTGAGTCGTTGTAGAGGATGGCGATACCACCACCTCGGGATGAGCGATGGAAAGAAGCAAGCCTGTAACCACTCGGAGTGAGACTCACGTGTATAGGTTCATGACCAAGGGGGTTAAGCCATGTTTCGGTGATAAAAGCAATGTCAACATGTTCATCTGCGATAAAGTCAGCAATGACATCAGCTTTGCCATCAGTGCATGTTGACTGAGCGTTAAAAAGGCATATTTTCAGTTTATCACAATGCGGCGGCCGAGGTGGAGACGAAGGCAGCACCGACGGGACAGAAGACGAAGGAGACACCAGCGGGGCAGAAGACGAAGGCAGCAACGACGGGACAGAAGACGAAGGAGGCACCAGCGGGACAGAAGACAAAGGCAGCACCAGCGGGACAGAAGACGAGGGCAGCGCCGGCGGGACAGAAGACGAAAGCGGCACCGGCGGGACAGAAGGCGAAGGCGGCACCGGCGGGACAGAAGACGAAGGCGAAGACGGCAGAGGAGGAGACGAAGTTTGCAGCAGCAAGGTCGAGTGCAGGGGCAGTGGAGGAGACGAAGAAGCAGAAGAGTGGTGTCGGACTGGCACAGCAGGAGGCAGATTGTGCCAAAGTCGGTGGAGACGTCCACCACGACAGGATCGCGCAGTGCGGGGCTTAGGACACAGCCCCAGTGTTCGTATGCGCTGGTAGACGCCTCCACCGAGGTAGCACTTGCTGTGTTTAAAAAGTGTCAGTCCAATTTGTTTTATAAAAGAAGGGTCCATAATTGCGAGCCAGTCAGGAGAACAAGATACTTGCAGAGAACACAAAGGTTTGGGAAAGCTGTAGCGTTGGGCGAACACAGTAGGCTAAAATGTAAACACAGTTCACAGATAAAATGTCCGACTTGAGCGGCTGAATTAAAATGATGAAAAGAGGTGTAAAAACTTTGAAATCAGATTATCTGGTAAAATATTCAAAATTTAA
>JAPXFY010000031.1:35110050-35120050 GCA_030674185.1 Monoplex corrugatus
AGTGGGAAAGCTCATTCCTACCGTCTCTTATCAATTTTTCTTAAAGAAAAAAACAACCCGAGTTTTGATGCTCGGTTTTCCCCTTATGAATAAAAGGATTGTTGCATCTGGTAAGCATAACATGCATTTACTTTCTCTAATATATTTGGGGGGGGGGGGGGAGGGCTACGAATATGGGTTACTTTCTGAAGTTTATAATGCCCGTTATTATTTTGTCTGCTGAAGAATGACCAGAAATGAAGACATTATCAGCTGTCAGCGAGCGTCTTGCCCATATCCCTTCACGCGTCAAAATTAAATCCTTGTGTATAAACACCTGGTTGTTAGTTTAAAGTGATTCCGTTTTCCCACACACAACTTTATATCCTCTCCGTTTAACAGCGTGGGCCAGCATTGCAGCTAAAAAGTACGGTGTACCGCGTGTGTCCAAAACTAATGTTCTTTCTGTCTGTTTTTTTTTAGTTATTGTTGTTTAATTAAAGCCCAGCCGACTGCGTAGAGCCATACCAGGGCTAGTGTTGTGTCTGGCTCCATTCTCTGAACTTTTATGTTGCGTGAAGGTCTGAAATCTGTATCGAACAGTTTGAGTTGAGAGGGGTAAGTTTTTAAAAAATTTTGTTTATTTATTTTTTTTGTTTTGCCACCTTTAGCAGACATGGGGAAGAGATGACAGACACACAGAAGTGTGTCAAGCATCCTCCACTTTCTATACTGCCCTTTACACCATTGACGTAACGGTGAGCATGGTTTTTAACCTTTTGACTCCTGCGGGAAGCTGATGGATAGGGTTATGGAATCAATAAATGAAGTTTTTGCTTTGCTACCATGGCTGGCTGTGCAGGATGATGGTGGACAGGGTGCGAGAGTCAAAGGGTTAAATGTCGTCTTTTATCTTAACCTGATTGTTTTTGACATGGCGTTAGCCCTGATATGGCTCTAGTAGTCGGTTGGGCTGTATGCAACATGAACTTGAACTTGAACGCCATTGGTGTGAAGGGCAGCAGCAGATTGTTTTTGACATGGCATTAGCCCTGATATGGCTCTAGTAGTCGGCTGGGCTGTATGCAATATGAACTTGAACTTGAACGCCATTGGCGTGAAGGGCAGCAGCAGACATCTGCCAGTCTTGTCTGTTTTGCGTCACCCTTGTGTGGTACCTTAATGGCCTTGAGTTTTCGCTTTGACTGTTCGTCACCAGATGTTCTTGGCTTTTTCTCTCTTGCGTCTTCTTTCTGGTGCCCGGTGAAGGGCAGGTCCTGGTGATGTTATCCTGCTGTCTTTGGATGTTTGCCTGTCCGTCTTCATCATCCTTTCATGATGATGGGTGTCCATACTGTCTTGATTGCATTGGGCGAGGAATTGTTGCTTAGGGACGGTGTTGTGCCAGAAAGTTCTATAGGAATCTTTTACCATTCTTTGTGTAGAGGGTTATTAGCATGGTAAGCATTCTGAGCTGTGTGGAAAGGACACAGCTGTAGTAAAGTCTCAGTTTGGTGTTGGGGGTACCTCTACATGTAGTGTAGAATTGTGAAGGTGTTTCTAGCCTCGCTGAAATGGCTCTTAGTGTCACAAGCCTGCCCCTCCATCATGCGTGGCAGTGCTGCCTGGGAAGTTGAATTCTTCAAGTCATGGGTAGATTGGTGAGGGGTTTGGAATGATGAATATCATCACCTGACAATCTGTCTGTAGAAAAAAACAATAACGATGGAATATGCAAAACATGTAAAAGACTTTAGAGTTATTCTAAGGAGAATGTGTCAAGTTTGTGTAGGGATATTCACATTCGAGGGGCAAATATGTCAGTTTGTGTAGGGATTTGTCACATTGGAGGGGAAATGTTGTCACACTGGAGGGGAAATGCTGTAGGGATATGTCACATTGGAGGGGAAATGCTGTAGGGATATGTCACAGCAGAGGGGAAATGCTGTAGGGATATGTCACATTGGAGGGGGAATGCTGTAGGGATATATCACACTGGAGGGGAAATGCTGTAGGGATATGTCATATTGGAGGGGAAATGCTATAGAGATTGTCACACTGGAGGGAAATGCTGTAGGGATATGTCACATTGGAGGGGGAATGCTGTATGGATATGTCACACTGAGGGGGATACTGTAGGGATATGTCACACTGGAGGGGAAAGCTGTAGGGATATGTCACACTGAGGGGGGATACTGTAGGGATATGTCACACTGGAGGGGAAAACTGTAGGGACATGTCACACTGGAGGGGAAATGCTGTAGGGATATGTCACACTGGAGGGGAAATGCTGTAGGGATATGTCACACTGGAGGGGGGAATGCTGTAGTGATATGTCACACTGGAGGGGAAAAACTGTAGGGATATGTCACACTGGAGGGGAAATGCTGTAGGATATGTCACACTGGAGGGGAAATGCTGTAGGGATATGTCACACTGGAGGGGGGAATGCTGTAGTGATATGTCCACTGGAGGGGGGAATGCTGTAGTGATATGTCACACTGGAGGGGAAAAGCTTGAGTTCTCTGTGCTCCACTGAAAAATCTGAAATTATATGTAATGCCTGGTAAATCCAGAGGAGCTTTGTGAAGAGCGCTGTACGAGAAAGATGTATATAACAGCAACAACAAACAACAACAACAACAAACAACAACAACATCAACAACAACATCAAATAAATAAGGAAGAAGAAAAACGAAAAGGAAGAAGAAAGATACAAGGAAAGACCAACAAAGGAATTCCACAAGGACCCCCAGAACAACTTGCGGTACTCCAGGAAGCCATTTGGCAGTTGTCACTTTTCGTATCGTGTTCCGTGGAACGCAGCCAGCACTAAGAATAGATTGTGTTACGTCGCACCGCACCATCCACGTTCATGCACGCGCACAATTGTGTCACTGTCAGCATTTGCACGTGCTACGTGCACGCGGGCAGAGTGCAAACATTCCGCTACATCTTGAGGTACTAGGTAAGCGCGCACGAGCCAAGACTTGCAGCAAGTATGGTATCCCACAACTGCACAGAGCAGTTTTTTGTTTTGCGGTAAGAGTCAAATCCCGCAAGTGCCAAGACTACCGCTCAGTCTTACTGTAAATATGGTATTTCGTAAATGCCACATATAGTGCTCTGTATTGCGGAAAGTATAAAATCCTACACGTACCAGGATTCATTGTTCTGCCTTCGGGTGTAGATATGGCCTTCCATAAGTGCCAAGAATAGTGCGAGGTATTGCGGTGGGTATAAATACCCGCAAGTGCCAAGAATATAGTTGTGTCTTGCAGTAAGTAAGGCGTCCCTTAGGTGACAAGAATAGCGTTGTATATTGCGGCAAGTATGGTGTCCTATATGTGCCAAAGGACAGTGTTTGTCAGGTATAGGGTTCTCATACTCGCGCTTAAATTCATACTGGACATGGGATGCCTCATCGTCATCACGATTCAAAGATTTGAATCCAGACCACTCAACGTCTTGTGTGGGATAGAATATTCCCCCGCTGAACAAGGAATTGAACCTAGGACTTTCAGTTCCCAGGTGGGTGCTTAAACCGCATGTCTACAATTTCATTGAAGCAATATTTGTCAGAACCCACCTGTATGAATTGTCAAATTTCTTGGTTTTGTTCTTAATGTAATCGAAGGCCTTTGTGTGTGTGTGTGTGTGTGTGTGCGTGTGCGTGTGCGTGTGCGTGTGGTGTGGTGTGTGTGTGTGCGTGTGTGTGGTGTGGTGTGTGTGTGTCGTGTGGTGTGTGGTGCGTGTGCGCGTGCGTGTGGTGCGTAGTGGTGTGCGTGTGCGTGTGCGTGTGCGTGTGCGTGTGCTGCGTGCTGGGGTGTGCGTGGCGTGCTGCGTGTGTGTGTGGTGTGCGTGTGTGTGTGGTGTGTGTGTGTAGTTTTTGTTTTTGTTTTTGTTGTTGTTTTGTTTTGTTTCACACAAACAGGTACGAAGCCAAGTATACAGGTAAATGTACAGTCATGTATACACTTCTACAGTTAGAACAAGTTTCTTATATTATATATACACCCATACATATACATATACGTATATGCATAAGCATGCGTACACTCATACTTTACACATATTTGCGCACACATTCATCCACTCATATATTCATACATACATATATACATTCAGTCATGAACTGATACCAACAGGAATTATCTGTTGATAGTCATGAATTCATACAAAATAAATACATTTTGATATTCATGAATTCATGAAAGCATCCAAGCACGTCATATTATATACCTATGCATTACATTAGACCCAATCATTCACCCACTCTAGTCCAGCCACCTTCAACCTTCGACACATACAAGAACAGTCGCTCTTGTCAACTCATGCGTGCCCTCTCTCTCCATACATATTAGTGATGGCCGTATCAATAAAGGAGTCATCATCATCATCATCATCATCATCATCATCATCATCATCATCATCATCATCATCATCATCATCATCATCAGGTGCCCTGCCGCATGGCGTTGGCGATCATGGACTTCCATCTGTCTCTATCTCTCGTTGCCCCTAGCATCTCCCCCACCTCCTCGTCCCCAGCCACTCTGCAAGTCCGTCCAGCATTTTCTCCTGGGTCTACCTGGTGCTCTCTTTCCCTCCAGCTTTCCCGTTGTGACCAGGTGCTCCAAATCCCCCTTCCTCATAAAATGGCCTATAAATGTTGCCTGTCTTTTCCTAATCTTCCTTGTGAATGATCTACTTGTGTCCGCCTCCATCATGACTGTCTCGTTTGTTTTCTTTGCTGTCCATGGAACTCTCAACATTCTTCTTAGAAACCACATCTCGGCTGCCTCAATCTTGTTCTGGCTTTGCTTGTTGACTGTCACGTCTCACATGCGTACAACAGTATTGGTTCTATATAACATTCAAGAACTCTCTCCCTAATAATTTTCTCAATATCCTGATATTAATTGATAGGCATTTGTTGGTAAGAATGCTTGTCATCTTCTTGAATGCTGTTTTGGCTTGGCCGATTCTGCCGGCTATTTCTGATGTGCATTTGCCGTCTGATGAAATGATCGTTCCCAGGTATTTGACTAAAGGAGTATCAGTGATGATCATACTAATGTAGGTGGTGTATTATTGGTGACGAGATGATCATACCAATGAAAGTGTATTACTATTAGTGATGATCATACCGATATGTAGTGTTGTATTAGCGATAATCAGATCAAAGAAGATGCATCAATGATAATCATACCAATAAAGGTGTTGTATTAGTGATGGTCATACTAATGAAGATATTGTATTAGTGATGATCGTACTAATGAAGATTTCCCCCGTGGGGATGCCGGGGACTCTTTCAGTATAAATAGAATTCCCACCTTCTGGAAATTCTGTGCTAGACATTTCCTCTTTTCTGTCACTCTCTTTGTTTCTGCCTTGTTGCTTTGCTTTCTGTCATTTCTACCTATCATTTTCTGCCTTAATGGTCCATTCACTTTGTATGTATTCGATAAAGTTTTATGTACTTTTTCTTAGGACTGATAATTGGGTACATGTGTTACGTGCATTTTTGGCTCTAGGGAGGTGAGATATGCGGAAGCAATTTTAGGTAATTTATGCCTGTTTTTATATATGTTTTGGTGTTCTTATGTATGCTTATATTTGTATTCAGGTGTGTTTTTTAAATCTCCCCTGTGCGGTAAATTGAAGTGGTCAACGCCAGGGGCGTGTCCTTAGATTATGTGCGCGAATGCATTGACATGTGTACTTAATTTTCTTTTCTTTTTTTTTTTCCTGTTGAAGTTTTGTATGTTTTGAAGCGGTTATAGCCCTGATATGGCTCTGCGCAGTCGGCTGGGCTTTAAACAACAGTAACAACTTGTGAAGATGTTCTGGTAATGATGATCAATGAAGATGTATTAGTGATAATGAAGGTGGTTCGTTCACGGTAGATGTTTATGCTAATGCTGTTTTTATCGAAAATTATGATCATGAAACACCTAGGCTTTAAACAGTAATAGTGATACTACTACCATTGATAATAATAGTAGTAACAGCAGCAGCAGCAGTGGTAGTGGTAGTAGTTGTACTACTACTACTATTAGTAGTAGTTAGTAGTAGCAGCAGCAGCAGTAGTAGTAGTAGTAGTACTAGTAACGATAATAATGATAACGATGATAATGATAACAATAACAACAGCTAAAACAAGAACAATAATAGTAATAATAATGACAATGATGATAATAGCAATAACAACAACAACAACAACAACAAAACAACAGCAAAAACAATACTACTACTACTACAAGCACTGTTACTAGTACTGTTACTACTACTACTACTACTACTATACTACTACTACTTACTAATACTACTACTACTACTCTACTATTACTACTAGTAGTAAAAATAATAATGATAACAAGAAGAAGAAGAAGAAGAGGCTTGGATGTTGGCAACTACGCTCGACCGCGTTGATTTTCCACAAGCCGAAGAGCAACATGAAACTGCCTGCTAAGCATCGTTTTTATTGTCTTGCACCTGCAAAGCGGCATCAAAAGCAGTTTCCTCTGGGTTTCTTTTTTGTTTTGTTTTGTTTCGTTTTGTTTTCCTCGAGATTTCTGTTCCGTTCTGCATGCCCCAACAAACACAGACTCTGGTTTATTTTCAGGTTTTCACTGTTTCCAGATGATAATTTTGTCCTGTTTGCTTCTTCTTTTCTTCTTGTTCTTTTTCTTCTTGTTCTTTTTCTTCTTGTTCCTTTGTTTCTTTTTTCTTCTTCTCTTTTTCTTCTTTTTTTTCTTCTTCTTCTTCTTCTTCTTCTTTCTTCTTCTTCTTCTTCTTCTTCTTTTTCTTCTTCTTCTTCTTCTTCTTCTTCTTATTCTTCTTTCTTCTTCTTCTTCTTCTTTTTTTCTTCTTGTTCTGTTCTTCTTGTTCTTCTTGTTCTTCTTGTTCTTCTTGTTCTTCTTCTTCTTCTTTTCTTCCTTCTTCTTCTTCTTCTTCTTCTCTTTCTTCTTCTTCTTTTTTTTTCTTCTTCTTCTTCTTCTTCTTCTTTTTCTTCTTCTTCTTCTTCTTCTTCTTTTCTGTTCTTCTTCTTGTTCTTCTTCTTCTTGTTCTTCTTCTTTTTTCTTCTTGTTCTTCTTCTTCTTCTTGTTCTTGTTCTTCTTCTTCTTGTTCTTCTTCTTCTTGTTCTTCTTCTTTTTTTCTTCTTGTCTTCTTCTTCTTGTTCTTGTTCTTTTTGTTCTTCTTGTTCTTTTGTTCTTCTTGTTCTTTTCTTCTTGTTCTTTTTGTTCTCTTTTTAACTTCTTTCTTTTCTTCTTCTTTCTTCTTTCTTCTTCTTCTTCTTCTTCTTCTTCTTTGTTCTCCTTCTTCTTCTTCTCTTCTTGTTCTCCTTCTTCTTCTCTTCTTCTTCTTTTTTCTTCTTGTTCGTCTTCTTCTTATTCTTTTTTCTTCTTGTTCTTCTTGTTTTTGTTCTTCTTGTTTTGTTCTTCTTGTTTTTGTTCTTCTTGTTTTTGTTCTTCTTGTTCTTGTTCTTCTTGTTTTTGTTCTTCTTGTTTTGTTCTCTTGTCCTTTTCTTCTTTCTTCTTTCTTCTTCTTCTTCTTCTTCTTCTTCTTCTTCTTCTCTCCCCCCCCCCCCCCGCCCCGTGGGGATGCCGGGGGCTCTTTCAGTGTAAATAGTATCCCCACCTTCTGGAAATTTTGTGCTAGTAATTTCCTCTTTTCTGTCACTCTCTTTGTTTCTGCTTTGTTCCTTTGCTTTCTGTCATTTCTTCCTGTCATTTTCTGCCTTGATGGTCCATTCACCTGTAAGTGTTCAAGAAAGTCTTGCGTACTTTTTCTTTGGAATGGTAATGGGTACATTGTATTAAGTGCATTTTTGGCTTTAGGGAGGTGAGACATGCGGAAGCAATTTTAGGTAATTTATGCCTGTTTTTGTATATATGTTTTGGTATCCTTAGGTATGCTTAAATTTGTATTCAGTGTGTTTTTTAAATCGCCTGTGCGATAAATTGGATGGAGTGGTCAACGCCATTGGCGTGTCCTTAGATTATGTGCGCGAATGCATTGATATATGTACTTAATTTTCTTTTCTTTTTTTTTCTCTGTTGAAGTTTTGTATGGTTTGAAGCGGTTATAGCCCTGATCTTGCTCTACGCAGTCGGCTGGGCTTTAAACAATACCAATCTTCTTCTTCTTCTTCTTTTTTGTTTGTATGTTTTTGTTTTGTTTTGCGTTTTTATTCATTGATTGAATTTACCTCCTTTCTTTCACTGATATTTTTTCACTAAACAGTTTATTTTCCTGTAAGTACATAAACATGTACATCTCATTAGTTATGTGAGGTCTGCGTACAATGTTAGTTCTGTGTGAGTATTTTGTAGTATTGCATGTCAATAATACGGAAGTGTTTTCGTGAACAATACATATATGTTTACATACATACATACATACATACATATCATACATACATACGTACATACATACATACATACATACATACATACATACATACATACATACATATATACAGTCAGACAAACAGAGAGAATGACAGACAGACAGACATACACACATACACACATACACACATAGATGCATACATGAATACACACATACATACATACATACATACATACATACATATATGCAAAACATGCATTCATGCACACATACATACATACATACATACATACATCCATACATCCATACATACATACATACATACATGCATGCATGCACACGTATACATACATACATACATGCATGCACACGTATACATACATACATACATACATACATACATACATACATACATACATAACATACATACATACATACATACATACATACATATATACATACATACATACATAATTACAAGAATTCAAACACTATGGAAGCAAACATCGCCTCTCTTTCAATGATATGATTTTACCCGTCTCTCTCTCTCTGTTAGAATTTAAACCCTCTCTGACAAAATTCAGCTCCTCTCTTTCAAAGATTTCAACCCATTTCTCTTTGTGACCATTGTTTTTGAGAAATTATAATAGGCACAATCTTATTATAATTTACACATATCACGCCTAAACGAATATTATCCATCAAGGAATTTCACTTACTTTTTGTTAGGCCTGATCGGTTCAGCGAACCCTCGTCAGACTCATACATACATACATACATACATACATACATACATACATACATACATACATACCTACATACATATATGCAAACATGCATTCATGCACACATACATACATACATACATACATACATACATCCATCCATACATCCATACATACATGCATGCATGCACACGTATATACATATATACATACATACATACATGCATACATGCATGCACACGTATATGCATAAATACATACATACATACATGCATGCACACGTATATGCATGAGTCTGACGAGGGTTTGCTGAACCGATCAGGCCTAACAAAAAGTAAGTGAAATTCCTTGATGGAGATAATATTCGTTTAGGCGTGATATGTGTAAATTATAATAAGATTGTGCCTATTATAATTTCTCAAAAACAATGGTAATAAAATTAAGAAACGCCTATATGGCTGAAACAAGAAAACTCTCAGCATGAACCCATTTCTTCTTTATCGCTTTTGATGTTTCCTTGTTATCTCTCTCTGTGTGTCTCGCTCTCCTTGTCTCTCTCTTTCATTTCTTAATTGCTTGTTGTTGATGATGTCCTCTTCTGTCTGTTTGTCTGTCTGTGTGTCTCTCTCTTTCATTTCTTAATTGCTTGTTGTTGATGATGTCCTCTTCTGTCTGTATGTCTGTCTGTTTGTCTGTCTGTGTGTCTCTCTCTCTTTTTGGTATTCTTAATTACTTATGTATTTGCTGTCCTTCGTAATTTGTGCTTTTTCTTACTTACTATCTTGTTTTTCTTAACATCTTTCATTCTTTTTTCGCCTTCCTTATTGATTAATTTGTTTTCTTTCGTTCCTTCTCTTTTTTTTTCTTTTTTTTTTTACTCCTTTCTTTACTCCTTTCTTTACTTCTTTCTTTTCCTTCGTTCTTTCAGTTTTCTCCCT
>JAPXFY010000031.1:35132550-35140050 GCA_030674185.1 Monoplex corrugatus
AAATTTCATTCTTACTTTGTTTCTTTCTTTGTAATCATTTACTTTGTTTCTTTCTTTGTAATCACCATGTATAAAAAGAGAATGACTGCTAGGCCCATTGCAAAGGACACAACCTTTCTTTGCCTCTGTTAGGGCTGTTCATTCTGCTCACATTTGCCTTATTTTAAATTAATCATGAGTGCAGATGTTGTCTTGTGGCGGGCCCAGTTCTTGACATGGACACTTGGCTGGTGGAGATTGTCCATAAAATGTATTGACCGGTCATGCATTGCTGCTACCTTGCATTTCGATTATCGTTCCTTTCTTCTTTCTGCCCTCCTTTTGTTTGTCTCTCTCTGCCTGCCGCCTTTCTAAATCTGTATAGTCATTTCTGTAACAAGGACTAACTGTAGGTAAGACAGGTTCAGAAGAACTACAGAGAAATCAAGTGTTTTGAAGTTTTGTCTTCACTCTCTGTCTCTGTCTCTGTCTCTGTCTGTTTTTGTATCTCTCTTTCTGTCTCTTTGTCTGTCTGTCTCTGTCTGCCTGTCTGTCTGTCTGTCTGTCTCTCTCTCTCTGTCTCTCTCTCTCTTTCTATATATATATATATATATATATATTTGTTTGCCTCTCTCTCTATCTGTCTGCCTCTCTCTCTCTCTCTCTCTCTTTCTTCCCCTCCCCCTCTCTCTACCTGCCTACTTCTCTTTCACAGTTCTACTAATATCACATTTTATACAATTTTGATGTATTTCTGCCATTATCGTATATTTCCATGGAAAACATAGAATCTCTGCGCGTGTCATACTATATTGGTGTAGACTGTCTGTGGGCAAAGACTGGATGCGAAACTTTGCATCAGTGTGCTTAAGCCACTATCCTAGAACATACCATGTCACATCTTTTCTTCTTCTTCTGTTTGTTCTACTTCCTCTTGTTCTTGTTGTTCTTGTTTTTGTTCTTGTTCCTCTTGCTGTTGTTGTTGTTGTTGTTCTTGTTCTTGTTGTTGTTGTTCTCCTCCTCTTCCTTCTTCTTTTTTGTCCTCTTCTTTCTCCTGTTCTTCTCATTCTTCTCTCATTGTCTTTATTCATTGTCTGTCTTTTTCTCTGTGTTCTCTCTATCTGTCTCTGTTTGTCTCATACGCGCACTGTCTCGTTCTCTTACTCTGTCTCTCTGTCTGTCTGTCTGTTTCTCTGTCCTTCTCCCTGTCTCTGTCCTTCTCTGTCTGTCTGTCTGTCTGTCTCTGTCTCTGTCTCTCTCTCTCTTTTCTTTCTATCAGAACGTTACACCTAGTGTCTAATGATGTTTTCATATTCGTTTCTATTTTCTGTTTCATATGACGTGCGTTCGCATCACTGGGAATCCAGGTAAGTGTATTATTATTTGATATGCATCTTCATATATCTTTCTCTGTCTTCCTCTGTCTTTGTCTTTCCCTGTATGTCTGTCTGTCTCTCTGTCTCTGCCTCTCTTTTTCTGTTTCTCTCTCTCTCTCTCTGTCTTTGTCTCTCTGTCTCTCTGTCTGTCTTTGTCTCTGTTTCTCTCTATCTCTCTTTTGGTGGCCTTCACAATAAACCATGTGTCAGTGTCTCTCTCTCTCTTTATCTGTCTCCCTAGGCCTTCTCGCTCGCTTTCTCTATTTATGTCTCTTGTCTCTCTGTTTCTCTGTCTCTGTGTCATTCTCTCTCTTTCTGTCTGTCTGTCTGTCTGTCTGTCTCTCTCTCTCCAGTCTCTCCTTCCCTCGTTCTTTTTCTTTCTTTCTTTCTTTGTCTCCTCTCTGTCTTTCTGTCTATCTCTCCTTTGTTATCTTGTTCTCAGTCTTTCTCGGTGTTTCTCTTTCTCTGCCCCCCCCCCCCCCTCTCACTCTCTCTTTCTTTTTCTGTCTGTTTGTTTGTCTACCTGCATACAGTCTGCTTTCGTACGGCACTGTGGCAGACTGTTCATGGCTGGAATGGATAGACTGATGGTCTGCGAGAGCTGTCAACACACCTTTCATTCGCCATCAGGCCTGTCTTCGGCCCATCAGCCCCGCCAGTCTGTCCATCACCATCCTCTGTCTGTCTGTCTACCTGTCTGTCTGTCTGTCTGTGTGTATGTCTCTGTGTGTGTGTGTGTGTCTGTTTGTGTCTGCCTGCCTGTCTGTGTGTATGTCTCTGTCTGTCTGTGTGTGTGTGTGTGTGTCTGTCTCTGTCTATCTCTCTCTCTCTCCATCTTTATTTCTCTCTGTCCGTCTCTCTGTCTCGGTCTCTGTCTCTTCTCTCTCTCTCTGTTTTCCCACAACTAATAGAATGTGTAGCTATGAAGACCTCTTTTTTTCACTCTCCACTTTTTTTAGAGTAAAAAATAAGGACTTGTTTCGTATATTGACCGGAGTTGTGTATGTGGTTTCGTCTGTCTATGTCTGTCTCCACCTGTCTGTGGCTATAACGTGTGAACAAGATTTTCTCATATCTTTGCTGGTGGATCTTTGCCAAATTTTGGACAAAGGTGTGGACTGTTGAGGACTGGCTAGAGTGTAAGTTTGAAGGCACTCGGGAAGGTTTGAACCTTAGACCTTCCGATTGGAAGGCTTATATCTTGCCCACTAGACTAACCTTCCCCCCTCCCGTCTTTTTGTGTCTCCCTTTGTTTAAACACAGGCTCCCTCGTTGCGATGCCAGGGGCTCTTTCAGTGTAAATACTACCCCCCCCCCCCCCACCTTCTGACAATTCTGTGCTAGAAATTTCCTCTTTTCTGTCACTCTGTTCTTTGTTTCTGTCATCTCTTCCTATCATTTTCTGCCTTGCTGGTCCATTCACCTGTATGAGTTCGATATAGTCTTACGTACTGTCTGTTAGGAGTGATAATTGGGTACATGTATTCAGTGCATTTTTGGCTGTATGGAATTGTGACGTGCCAAAGCAATATTAGATGAATTAGGCCCTTTTTATATATATGTTTTAGTGTCCTTATTGATGTTTAAAGTTGTATTCAAGTATATTTTTTTTAAATCCCCTGTTATGAATTGGACAGTGGTCAACGCCAGGCCAGGAGCATACCCATTGATGATGTACGCATATGCGTTGATGTGGGAACTTCATTTTCTTTTCTTTTTTCCCCATTCTTCTTCTTCTTCTTTCTTATTCTTGTTCTTGTTCATTCTTGTTTTTGTTCTTCTTCTCGTTTTCTTCTTCTTCTTCTTCTCCTCTGTCCGCCTCTTCCTTCCCCGCCTTCTCATCGCTTTTTCTTCTCCATTTTTTCTGATCACCATCTTCCCTCACCCCTACCCCTACTCCCCATCCCCGGCCGATCTTAACCCGCATCACCCATCATTCTATCCTCAGGGAAAGCTGTCGTGTGGAGTCTCATGACGACACCGATCGACAGAACTCCCCAGCTGGGCACTTGACAGATATAAATAGCGACGTAGATTAGCTACTCTTTGAAATCAAAGACATAAAGTATCAAACATGTTACTAACATCATTACATGTATAACGTAGTATGACATTGGTGGATTCAGAATCTGATATCTCGAGTTCAATCCCAGCCCCGCAGCATTAAGAAAAACCCTAGTCTCTTCACTGTACGTCTTAATGTTTCCATCATTCAGTGTGATCGGTCCCTTTCCTCCACTTCCATAAGTAAACCTTGCCGGTGCTTAGGATTTTGCACAGGTTCACATGACTGCAGGCAGATTTTGGTGGAGCGTATACGGAATTGTCCGAGTGCGATGAATCCCGCTTGAACAAACTCCAAGCAAACATAGGCCTATAAGGCTTCACCAAGCGCCACCAACTCACGTTGTAACGAGTGTTGTCAGTGATATCTTGTCCTATAATTTTTCTGTCTGTCTGTCTTTCTTTCTTTCTTTCTTTCTCTCTCTCTCTCTCTTTCTTTCTCTCTCTCTCTCTCTTTCTTTCTTTCTCTCTTTCTTTCTTTCTATCTTTTTTCTTTCTTTCTTTCTCTCTTTCTTTCTTTATTTCTTTCTTTTTTTTTTCTTTCTCTTCTCTTCTTTCTTTCTTTCTCTCTTTCTTTCTTTCTTTCTTTCTTTCTGTCTCTCTTTCTTTCTCTCTTTCTTTCTTTCTTTCTCTCTCTCTCTCGCTCTTTCTTTCTTTCTTTCTATCTTTTTTCTTTCTTTCTTTCTTTCTCTCTTTCTTTCTTTCTTTTTTCTTTCTTTTCTACCATTTTCAGTATCATTTTAACATGCTTATGAACTTTTTTCTTTTTTTTTTCTTTTCGTTTATCCTTTCAGTTGTCATGAAGTATTTTGTTAATTATCTTGTTAGTTCAGCATTTTATCTCTTTATACTTACCTTTTATCTGTGTCGTGTTGGAAAGACTAGTTGTAAGACATGTCCAGTGGGACCTAATGCTATTATCCTTGAGATTAAAGTGTCTTGAACTTAATGTTTGGAGTTTGGAGTTTGTTCAAGAGAGAATCGCTACACTCGGAAAACTCCATATGCGCTCCGTCCAAGTCTGCCAGCAATTATCTGACAGACTTCCCAAGCCCGCGTCTATGATCACAGAGCTACTTGCCTTTGTATTTATATCCATGTTTATGATCATATCACAGAGCTTAGTTGTCTGTCTGTCTGTCTGTCTATCCATGTTTATGATCATATCACAGAGCTTAGTTGTCTGTCTGTCTGTCTATCCACTGTCTGCCTGTTCATGTTTATGATCATATCACAGAGCTTAGTTGTCTGTCTGTCTATCCATGTTTATGATCATATCACAGAGCTTAGTTGTCTGTCTGTCTGTCTATCCACTGTCTGCCTGTTCATGTTTATGATCATATCACAGAGCTTAGTTGTCTGTCTGTCTGTCTATCCATGTTTATGATCATATCACAGAGCTAGTTGTCTGTCTATCTGTCTATCCACTGTCTGCCTGTTCATGTTTATGATCATATCACAGAGCTTAGTTGTCTGTCTGTCTGTCTGTCTGTCTATCTGTCTATCCACTGTCTGCCTGTTCATGTTTATGATCATATCACAGGGCTTAGTTGTCTGTCTGTCTATCTGTCTATCCACTGTCTGCCTGTTCATGTTTATGATCATATCACAGAGCTTAGTTGTCTGTCTGTCTGTCTGTCTGCCTGTTCATGTTTATGATCATATCACAGAGCTTAGTTGTCTGTCTGTCTGTCTGTCTATCCATGTTTATGATCATATCACAGAGCTTAGTTGTCTGTCTGTCTGTCTATCCACTGTCTCCCTGTTCATGTTTATGATCATATCACAGAGCTTAGTTGTCTGTCTGTCTGTCTGTCTATCCACTGTCTGCCTGTTCGTGTTTATGATCATATCACAGAGCTTAGTTGTCTGTCTGTCTGTCTGTCCACTGTCTGCTGTCCATGTTTATGATCATATCACAGAGCTTAGTTGTCTGTCTGTCTGTCTGTCTATCCACTGTCTGCCTGTTCATGTTTATGATCATATTACAGAGCTTAGTTGTCTGTCTTCTGTCTGTCTATCCACTGTCTGCCTGTTCATGTTTATGATCATATCACAGAGCTCAGTTGACTGTCTGGCTGTCTATCCACTGTCTGCCTGTTCATGTTTATGATCATATCACAGAGCTAGTTGTCTGTCTGTCTGTTTATCCACTGTTTGCCTGTCCATGTTTATGATCATATCACAGAGCTAGTTGTCTGTCTGTATGTCTATCCACTGTCTGCCTGTCCATGTTTATGATCATATCACAGAGCTTAGTTGTCTGTCTGTCTGTCTGTCTATCCACTGTCTGCCTGTTCATGTTTATGATCATATCACAGAGCTCAGTTGTCTGTCTGTCTGTCTATCCACTGTCTGCCTGTTCATGTTTATGATCATATCACAGAGCTTAGTTGTCTTTCTGTCTGTCTGTCTATCCACTGTCTGCCTGTCCATGTTTTGATCATATCACAGAGCTTAGTTGTCTGTCTGTCTGTCTATCCATGTTTATGATCATATCACAGAGCTAGTTGTCTGTCTGTCTATCCATGTTTATGATCATATCACAGAGCTTAGTTGTCTGTCTGTCTATCCCTGTTTATGATCATATCACAGAGCTTAGTTGTCTGTCTGTCTATCCATGTTTGTGATCACATCACAGAGCTAGTTTTCTGTCGGTCCATCCATGTTTATGATTATATCACAGAGCTAGTTGCCTGTCACTGTATCCATGTTTATGATCATATCACAGCTGGTTGCCTGTCTGTCCATGTTTATGATTATATCACAGAGCTAAATGTTTGTCTATGGTCACATCACAGAGTTGGTTCCTGTCAATCTATCCATGTCTAGACCTGAAAGTTGTGACGATCGATTTTTCCGGCCTTTCGGCAGAAATGCCAAAATGGGGACTTGGTTCTTCTCGTCTTAACCCTAATTCCGTAAAGTAGGCGATTCAGTATCATGCAGTGTTGTACAACAGTCATATGACATTGTCCTTCATTCCTATAGGAGGCGAAATGCCAAACAATTTACAATAGTTGTAGACACTGTGCTTCCCCAATCCTGAAGGAGGCGATTCATGATCAGGAAGTGTTGTACAACAGTCGTAGACATTGTGCTTCCCCAACTTTAAAGGAGGCGATTCATGATCAGGAAGTGTTGTACAACAGTCGTAGACATTGTGCTTCCCCAACTCTAAAGGAAGCGATTCAATGTCAGGCAGTGTTGTACAACAATCGTAGACATTGGGCTTCCCCAACCCTAAAGGTGGCGAACAGTTGTATGCAATTGTTTTGATTGTTCCTTGTCCTCATTATGATTATTCTTAATAGATTCTTTGTCAAATAAATCATCAAGCTGACTGTTCAGTGGAGTTCGCTTTTCCTACACCCTGCTTTCTTTGAAAGTGCAGTGAAAATTGACCTTGACATATCTTTAGTTATTCTTCCGGTGTCATAAATTATATTTGGTAAGACTGTTACTGTTTCAGTACCAGATTCATCTAGAGCCTCAATAATTTCTGTAGTAATTTGTCTGATCCTGGGGCCTTTTCCCGTTTTATCCATTTCAACGCTTTTCTAGCTTTGAGTATTGATGGTTCTTCAAGGTTCTTTCTTATGATGTGTTCCACCTTTCTGTCATCGTCAAGAAGGTCTTCACTGTACTCTCCCGCCTGTTTAATAGTTTGCCTTTTTCCATAAAAATCGTACCATCTTTTGATTTTAAGCTTCGTCAAGAAGGTCTTCAGTGTACGCTCCCGCCTGTTTAATAGTTTGCCTTTTTCCACGATAATCGTACCATCTTTTGATTTTAAGCTTCGTCAAGAAGGTCTTCAGTGTACGCTCCCGCCTGTTTAATAGTTTGCCTTTTTCCACGATAATCGTACCATCTTTTGATTTTAAGCATCGTCAAGAAGGTCTTCAGTGTACGCTCCCGCCGCGTCAAGAAAGTCTTCAATGTACTTTCCCGCCTGTTTAATATTTGCCTTTTTCCACAATAATCGTACCATCTTTTGATTTTAAGCAACCAGCTGATATGCATTTTTTTCCTGTGAGCAATTTCTTTAGTGTTTCTGTACATAAACTTAGGATCTGTTTTG
>JAPXFY010000031.1:35182550-35185050 GCA_030674185.1 Monoplex corrugatus
TGTGTATCTATCTATATATTTTCTAGTATTTATTTGTTTATTATCTATTTGCTTGTTTGTTTCTTTGCATGTTTTTGTAACCTAGTCACGAAAGAGAGAGAGAGAGAGAGAGAGAGAGAGAGAGAGAGAGAGAGAGAGGAGAGAGAGAATGTATGCACGAAGTGAAAGATGAAAGAGAGAAAAGCAAAGAAAGAAAGAATATTTAAACAAAAACAGGGAAGTTGAAGTCTCTTCAGAAAAACAGAACAAACAAAAAAGAAAGAAAGAAAGAAAAAAATGGAAAAAAAAAGTTTCGAGGTCACTTACAAAAGAAAAAGAAAGAGAAGAAAAAGTGGGGAAAACAGAAGGTTTGCGGCCCCACAAAAAGTGGGAAAAACAGGAGATTGGTGATCCTACAAAAAAGGGGAAAAAAAAGAAAAGAAGAAAGTGGGAAGAAAATGGGATGGAAGCCTCAGATAAAAAGCAAAGAAAAAAGTGGGGGGGGGGGGGGGGAGATAGGTTGGAAGTCCCATCAAAAAGCATGTTCAAGGCATTTGTAAAAATCAAGTCGCTGATTCCTGATTAAGTCACACATTTCACAGCTATGTGTGTTTCTATTTTGAAATATCGTTCACAGAGGTTCAAAATCAGGGTTGCATGAGGGGTTTTCTTTGTTCAAATGTTCATTTCCATGTTTGGGATTTTGGCGTCATTAAAACTCAAATTACACAATTATTTCCGTGCCTATAATATCAACAAGAAACACCACGAGGTGCGGATAGGACCCAGAGTTCCACTGCCTCGCCACTCTCCGGACAATCACCTCCCAAGCTCCTGACGTCACTCCACAGTCATTTCATCAAGCAAAGGGGGGCTGTCCGTGCGTTGCATGACCCATTCGGACCCAGTCATCAGTTACCTTGTTTACGAAACCTGAATGGCAAGTGGGGGAGATGACAAACCCCGGGACATAGCCACACAATACGCACCAACCACCAATTGCTGTGATGGTAGTTGGGAGTAATGATGACTAAGTTACTGCGCAGAAATTTTTGGCTACAATTTGTGGTAGGCATATATATTTAACGCTCAGCAAATTAGAGCGAACCAATCAACTGTGAAAATTGGATGCTGTTCATGTTCATGACAATTGCTGGGGAAACGCCGAGGAGGTCAAGATCATTCGTAACATCAGCCCTCAGAGTCAGGGTTCTGCCTTGTCCACGTCGAAGGTTGACACGGTCGCTGAGGTTGGCAGACAATATGTCACCCAATAGCTGTTTATTTTAACCCAGTCGACAGACTGTTACCACTGTCAGCCACTCCACTCCATACCTTTCCATACTCATTGACAGTTCTCCGACCCTTTTTGCATCTTTTGTCTTTTAAATCTCACACTGATTTTATCGTCTCTCGGGTATCATCTGGCATGTTTTTTTTTGTTTTTTTTGTGTTTTTTTAAGATACACAGGTACACATGTCATTTACATGTAACCAAGATTATTCGAGTGATTGGCTGATACACTATTAGTGTAAAATATAGACTAGGTAAAACGTAGGTTAGGTAGGGCCTCAGGACAAGGCCAGCTCTTGGGATTATGTGCAGGCTTAAGGCTTGTGCCATGATCACCGTACACATAGCAGGTACCTGCGACATTAGTGCATATGGAAGTCGTTCCGAGCGCGGAGACGTCGTCTTGAGAAACTGAAACTGAATGGGCTTTTGGCAATGTTCGGTGACTTACAGAAACATCATCATCAGGTGCCCTGCCGCATGGCGTTGGCGATCATGGATTTCCATCTGTCTCTATCTCTTGTTGCCCCAAGCATCTCCTCCACCCTCCTCGTCCTCAGCCACTCCGCAAGTCCGTCTAGCATTTTCTCGCTGGGTCTACCTGGTGCTCTCTTTTCCTCCAGCTTTCCCGTCGTGACCAGGTGCTCCAAATCCCCCTTCCTCATAAAATGGCCTATAAATGTTGCCTGTCTTTTCCTAATCTTCCTTATGAATGATCTTCTTGTGTCTGCCTCCATCAAGACTGTCTCGTTTGTTTTCTTTGCTGTCCATGGTGACTTATAGAAACATGAAAAGAGCCAGCATGAATGTCGACTAATGATGCAGACTGTACAACATAATGGTGATGTGTGGTAAGCTCGCCTAATAGCCTGAGTTTTTCTGTCATCGTCATAATCATTTGCCCTGCCGCATGGCGTTGGCGATCATGGCCCTCCATACGAATCTATCCCTTGTCAATGCAAGTACATCTACCACCCTCTCTGTCCTCAGCCCCTCTCTAAGTCTGTCCAATATTTTCTCCCTGGGTCCACCTGGTGCTCTCTCTTTCCCTCCAGCTGACCTGTTGTGACTAAGCTGCTGTGATTTCTCTTGCCTCATAAAATGTCCTATAGATGTTGCTTACCTTTTCCAAATCTTCTTCATTAACCCTTTGACTTCCGCACCCTATCCATCATGCTAACAAATCAAAAAAACTTAACCCTTTGATTTCCTCACCCTATCCACCAA
>JAPXFY010000031.1:35192550-35197550 GCA_030674185.1 Monoplex corrugatus
ACACACACACCAAACCACCACCACCACACATCCCTATATGTAGACTTTCTTTACATCCTTCACCGAAACCCACCACCTCCGCACCTCAGCTTAAACCCCCGTTCCACCCATACCCCTACACCCTATGTCCTCATTTTCTGCCCACACCACGTGTCCCTATCCCTTTCTCACTACCCTGTACCGTACCCGTAATCTCGTCTCATTAGCACAGTTACTAAAGTCACTGACGTCAGCTGGGACTAGAAATAGTCCTGACACTGGTGGGAGTAAGTATTTTTATTTTAGTCGTGAACTTTTGAGGAAATCGGGCGAGTCTGGAGGCAAGGCAGCTCGAAAAACAATGATAATGTAACCAGTTATAGCCCTTACAGTTTTTGGGGGGTGGGGGGTGGGGAGCGCCTTAGCTTGAAAATTCGGTGTAGTGAAAGAGATTTGTGGATCTATCGAAGGGAAAGGAACTATTCATGCCATATACATCCTAGGAACTATCATAGAGAGGTCAGTCGAGTTGAATAAGGATTTATATCTATGCTTTGTTGATTATATCAAGGCTTTCGATCGGATAAGACACGAAGAATTGATCAACCAACTAAAAAGACTGAATATGGATGGAAAAGATCTACGAATAATCTTCTTCTTCATCTTTTTCTTTTCTTTCTTTCTTCTTCTTCTTCTTCTTTTTCTTTCTTTCTTCTCTTCTTCTTCTTCTTCTTCTTCTTCTTCTTCTTCTTCTTCTTCTTCTTCTTCTTCTTCTTCTTCTTCTTCTTCTTCTTCTTCTTCTTCTTCTTCTTCTTCTTCTTCTTCTTCTTCTTCTTTTCTTTTTCTTTTTCTTTTTCTTCTTCTTCTTCTTCTTCTTCTTCTTCTTCTTCTTCTTCTTCTTCTTCTTCTTCTTCTTCTTCTTCTTCTTCTTCTTCTTCTTCTTCTTCTTCTTCTTCTTCTTCTTCTTCTTCTTCCCCGTGGGGATGCCGGGGGTTCTTTCATATGAATAGTATCCTCGCCTTCTGGAAATTCTGTGCTAGGAAAATTTCCTCTTTTCTGTCACTGTCTTAGTTTTTTCTTCTTCCTTTGCTTTCTGTCATTTCTTGGTATCATTTTCTGCCTTGCTGGTCCATTCATCTGTATGTGTTCGATAAAGTCTTACGTACTTTTTATTTTGATTGATAATTGGTACATGTATTAAGTGCATTTTTGGCTCTAGGGATATGAGGTATGCGGAAGCAGTTTTAGGTATTTATACTCGTTTTTAATATATTTTGATGTCCTTAGGTATGCTTAAATTTGTATTCAGGTATGTTTTTTAAATCCCCTTGCGATAAATTGGATGGAGTGGTCAACGCCAGGGGCATGTCCCTAGTTTACGTGTGCGAATGCTTTGATATGTGTACTTAATTTTCTTTTCTTTTTTCCCTGTTGAAGTTTTGTATGTTTTGAAGCGGTTATAGCCCTGATATAGCTCTATGTAGTCGGCTGGGCTTTTAACAGCACTAACAATCTTCTTTTTCTTCTTCTTTTTGTTATTATTATTGTTATTATTGTCATTATTATTATTGTTCTTGTGTTTTTCGAAGTTATTATTATTATTATTATTGTCATTATTATTTATCATCATTATTATTATTACTATTATTATTATTATTATTATTATTATTACTATTATTATCATTAGTAGTAGTAGTAATAGTAGTAGCAGAAGTAGCAGCAGCAGTAGTAATAGTAGTATTGTTTTTGTTATTGGTGGTGGTGGTGTTATTTTCGTTGTCGTTATTGTTGTTGTTGTTTTTTAACTTCCATAAGTCAGCCACTTACAGGATATTTGATACCCTGCATGCACATGACACACCAAGGGAGGTTTACTCACTGTGACAAGTCTGCACGCATGTTGACCTGGGAGATCAGAGAGAAAAAAAAATCTCCCACCTTTTCGGAAAAATCTCCACCCTGTACCCGTCATGAAGAGATATCTAGGCGGTATCGAACACAAGGTCTGCCGACTGGAGTTGCGACACTTGCCCACTTGACTATCTCTCCTGTCGTACTATTGTTATGATGACTCGGTCAGCTAAGCTTGACGAAAGTTTTTTTTTTTCTCCTTATCTCTCTCTCTGTCTTTCACACACATTCTCTCTCTGTCTCTTTCTGTCTACTGTCTGTCTGTTCTTTGTTTCTCTCTCTCTCTCTGTCTGTCTGTCTTTCTTTCTCTCTCTGTCTCTCTGTTTCTCTATCTCTCTGTCTCTGTCTCTCTGCCTCTCTCTGTGTATGTCTGTCTGTCTGTCTCTCTCTCTGTCTATGTCTGTCTGTCTGTCTCTTCTCTCTCTCTTTCTTTCTCTGTCTCTCTCTCTCTGTCTCTGTCTGTCTGCCTCTCTCTGTGTCTATGTCTGTCTGTCTCTCTGTCTCTCTCTCTCTCTGTCTCTTTCTCTCTGTCTCTCTGCCTCTCTCTCTCTGTCTGTCTGTCTCTCTGTCTCTTTCTGTCTGTCTCTCTGCCTCTCTCTCTCTTCTCTTCTTCTCTCCCCTCTCTCTGTCTGTCTTTCTCCTTTCTCCCTCTCTCTCTTTCTTT
Source organism: Monoplex corrugatus (assembly GCA_030674185.1). Classification (NCBI taxonomy): domain Eukaryota; kingdom Metazoa; phylum Mollusca; class Gastropoda; order Littorinimorpha; family Ranellidae; genus Monoplex; species Monoplex corrugatus. The sequence goes on from JAPXFY010000031.1 coordinate 35,195,105, forward strand.
CTCTCTGTGTCTGTCTGTCTGTCTCTGTCTGTCTGTCTCTCTTTTCTCTCTCTCTCTCTCTCTCTCTCTCTTCTCTCTCTCTCTCTCTCCTCTCTCTCTCTCTCCTCTCTCTTCTCTGTCTGTCTGGCAGGCTGGCTGCTTCTGTTCTTTTTTTCTTGTTGTTGTTGAAATTGTTTGGTTTCTCTCCTTGGCAAAGCGAAAACTTGGAAAAGATGGGTGAATTTAGCGGGAAGACTGTATTGTTGTTGTTAGAGTGCGCATTGATAGCTTGTGCTGTAAGCCTGTTTCTGTTGTTATGCCTGTGGTTGAATGACTGGGCTTCCTTCTGTTTAACAACAACAAGAAGAGTAAGTGAACCAAATGGAAAGAAGAGAAGAAAGGAAAGAGAAGAAGAAAGGAAAGAAAGAAAAGGAAAGGAAAGAAAGAAAGAGGGGAAAAAAAAGAAAGAAGAAGAAGAGAAGGAAAGAAGGAGAAAGAAAGAAGGAAAGAAAGAAAGAAAGAGAAGGAAAGAAAGAAAGAAGGAGTGAAAAAAAGAAAGAAAGAAAGAAAGAGAAGAAAGAAGGGAAGAAGAAAGAAGAGGGAAAGAAAGAAGAAAGAAGAGAAGAAGGAAGGAAAGAAAGAAGAAGGGAAGGAAAGAAGAAAGAAGAAAGAAAAAGAAAGAAAGAAAGAAAGAAAGAAGAAGGAAAGAAAGAAGAAGAAAAAGAAAGAAAGAAGGAAAAGAAAGAAAGAAAGAAAGAAGAAGAAAAAAGAAAGAAAAGAAGGAAAGAAAGAAAAAAAGAAAGAAAGAAAGAAAGAAAGAAGAAAGACAGAAAAAGAAAGAAAAGAAAGAAGAAAAGAAGAAGAAGGAAAGAAAGAAGAAAGAAAGAAAAGAAAAGAAAGAAAAGAAAGAAAGAAGAAAGAAAGAAGTAGTGAAATTAAAGGCAAACAGTCAGACACAGCGAGAAACACGCAGAGAGCTGGTTTTCTCTTCTTTGTTAATTTTTTGCTCGAGCGAATGGACTTCGTTTTGTGAAAGAGAGAGAGACAGAGAGAGGGAGGGGGAGAGAGAGGGAGGAAGGGAGAGAAGGAGGGAGAGAGACAGATGGACAGAGCGAGAAACAGAGAGGGCTGGTTTTCTCTTCTTTGTTACTCTTTTGCTCGAGTGATTGGACTTTGTTTTGTGAATGTGAGAGAGAGACAGAGACAGACAGAGAGAGAGAGAGAGACGACAGACAGAAAGAGAGAGGGGAAAACAGACAGACAGACAGACAGAAACAAAGAGGTCCAGTTTTCTCTTCTTTGTTACTCTTTTGCTCGAGTGATTGGGCTTTGTTTTGTGAATGAGAGAGAGAGAGAGAGGGAGGGAGAGAGAGAGACAAACAGACAAACAGGCAGACAGACAGACAGACAGACAGACAGATAGATAGATGGATAGGTAGATAGGTGGATAGATAAACACAGAGATACATAGCTAGATGAAAAATAATTTAAAAAAAAAAGAGATTCCGTTTATGTTTTGACTGTCTCCCACCTTTTGCCCCCAGAAAGCTTCCAGCGCCAGTCATCGTGGGAAGTTGGTGTCGGGTCTCGTTGGCCTCCTATGAACCATGAACCATGAACTAAGAACCTTGAACCTTGAAACGTGAACATGCCATGAACAACCTGGCTGGTTTTGGAAACGTTCTATCGCTCAACTTCTGTCTTGCGCGTGCAGTTAGACTAATCTGTTTGTCAAAGAGTTTAGACAGTGTAGAAGTTGTCGATGTCTTCCTGAGTACTTGCGGATGTTGGTGCATACACCTGAATGATGTTGATATCAAATGGCCTGCCTCCCATCTTAACCAGCAAAACTCTGTCGGACACAGCCCAGTATCCCCTAACTGCTTTTGATTTGTCCCTGTCCATTACGATGCCTACTCCTCTTTCATGCGAGTTTCCACCAGAGTATGTTACTGTATACTCTCCTGATGTTATCATGCCTGCCCCCTTACATCTCACTTCCCCTAGTCCTAAAATACTAATGTTAAGCCTTTCCATCTCCTTTTGATATTGTCTAATTTGCCTTTTTGCAATAATGTTCTAATGTTCCGTGTTGCAATTTGGTATTTTTTCTGAGGTTGAGGTTGATCGCAGTAGCTTGGTGACGGTCTGGTGTCACCTGCGCAGCATGACAGTCCCTTTCGGACGAAGGTGCTTCCTAGGAACGCCTCTTTACGTCGTTATCTTCATTTTTCTTTCGTCTGGCCATCATTGTTCTGGGGAAAATACGATGATGGTTTCCCGTTGCCTTCCATCGGTTTGTTTAATCTCTCTGCTAGCCTTTGTCGTTCCCACGACAAACTACAAGCAGTAGGGTGATTTCTTTCAGGGTTAACTCCCTTAGCCTTATTCTCTCCTGAAACGTCCACAAGGCAGTGGATCTATTTACCCATAGCTTGGGGTCTGGTTCGTGTGCACCACGGCATAT
>JAPXFY010000031.1:35202550-35217550 GCA_030674185.1 Monoplex corrugatus
CTAGCACTATTGTCGGGCTTGTAAGTGTTTATGTCTTATTTTTTTGTGCTTCCGCAATGTATAGTGCCACTGATTTGATTATGACTTCGTCATCAGACGACAAAATAGATACAACATCTTGTCTTTTGGTCATGTCGGATTCAAAAACTTTGCATTTTCCACGTATTGTGTCAAAAATTTGGCATTGGAATAAAAAGTGTTTTTCATTATCGACATTGTTTCCACATAAGGGGCAAGGATATACTGTGGACGTCCCAGGTTGAAACCAATTTTTATTTGCATTGAAACCAAGTGTTCTTAATCTAAATCTTGCGTAATTCATTGCCATTTATCCGTAACAACACTGAGATATTTTTCGGTTTGAAAAACATCTTTAAATGAGAAGAACCAACTATATTTTTCTTTGTTTTCCATATCTGAGTGCCAATTTTGTTTAAACGAACAAATAAGCCTGTCTTTAAATTCATTAATAAACTGACACTCATTTCCTACTCCCTGGGACAACCACACGATTCCAAACCCAAGTTCTGATAAAGCCTTTTTTACCTGATAGGCCCAGTTCTGTTTTCCTATTTCCATTTGAGTAACCATAATTTCATATGCCTGTTTACATAACCGAGATTGTGGAAGCCTTAACAATTTCAACCAGTATTTAATACTCTTCACAAAGGTTCTAATGTATAAAGGATATCTTCCAGTTTCTCCATATAAAACAGTATTAGAAGAGTGAATTGGTACAGCCAAAAAACGTTTTATAGCATATGTATGCACTTTTTCCATATGTGGATTTACAGTAAGACCCCATACTTCAGCTGCATATGTAAGTAAAGGTTCTATCTGTGTATCAAACATTTTCCAATATAAATTACAATCAATAGAATTGAGCTTCCGTAAGGATTTTAGAATTTCAATAACACCCTTTTTCCCTTTATTACAAGATTCTTCCCATGCATAATTTAAACTTAATTTTGTCGAAAATATCATTCCTAAGTATTTATAAGAATTAACAACTTTAACCTCGTTAATTCCATAGAACCATTTTTCGTGTTTTGATAAATGTCCACCCTTCCTGAAAATCATAATATTAGTTTTATCCATGTTAACTGTTAAAGCTAGTCGATCCGATTCTTCCTTTAAGACATTTAACTGGTTTTGTAAGCCTTTGACTGTACCAGAGAGAAGAATAACATCGTCTGCAAACAGCAATAGGAATATCTCAATAACCCCAGGGATAATTTGAATGCCATGCCTGCCTTTTCTTGACAGTTCCACTGCTAATTCATTAATAATGAAAAATGAAAACAATTGAGGACTCAATTGACACCCCTGTTTCACTCCTTTAGGGCATTCAAAATAATCTGAATATACGCACTTCTCACGCACGCATGCAAACACTGAGTTATAAACGAGAGAGAAAGAGAGAGAGAGAGAGAGACAGACAGACAAACAGAGAGAGAGAGAGAGAAAGAGAGAGAGAGAGACAGACAGACAAACAGAGAGAGAGAGAGAGAGAAAGAGAGAGAGAGACAGACAGACAAACAGAGAGAGAGAGAGAGAGAAAGAGAGAGAGAGAGACAGACAGACAGACAGAGAGACAGAGAGAGAGAGAGAAAGAGAGAGACAGACAAACAGAGAGAGAGAGAGAGAAAGAGAGAGAGAGAGACAGACAGACAGACAGACAAACAGAGAGAGAGAGAGAGAGAGAGAGAGAGAGAGAGAGAGAGAGAGAGAGAGATGGATGTATTCGTTGCTTTTGCACTTTGAAAAGCTTTTGATTTTTATCGTCGTTGCGTGACTGATTAACACGTAGAAGTAGGTATTTTACTATAACTCATTTTCATTCCTTCTTTGACATTGTAGGTCGAATAGTTCGTCTGATTTTATCAGTGATAGGGGATGACTTGTTTTACGTGTTTCTGCCTCTGTCTCTCTTGCTTTTGTGACGGGCTTAATTAAGACGCTTGTGAGACGTGGCGCTGTACAAGTGGTTATCAGTAGTAGCAGTAGTAGAAGGAGTAGTATCATTAGTAAGTAGCAGTAAGAGCAGTTGTAGTAGTATCATCATTATTATCATCATCGTCATTATCATCATCATCGTCATTGTCGTCGTCGTCATCGTCATCATCATCATCATCATCATCATCATCATTATCATCATCATATTACTATCAGTAGCAGTAGTAACAGCAGCAGCAGCGGCAGCAGTAGTAGTAATAGTAGTAGTAGTAATAGTATAGTAGTCGTAGAAAAAGTAGTAATAGTAGTAGTAGATGTAGTATCATCATATTATCATCATCATCATCATTATATTGCTATCAGCAGCAGCAGTAGTAGTAGTAGTATAGTGGTGGTAGTAGTAGTAGTAGTAGAAGTAGTAGTAGTAGTTGTTGTTTTTGTCGTTCTACAGCCAATACATCTCAATTAAATAATGAGTTGGCTAGCGCTTATAATAGACCCGTGGACTCAATGTCTGATATCTCGAGTTATCATCAGATCTTATCCATGGTTTTGTCAAAATAACCAACCAGACCACGGACAGACAAACAGACAAATACGTGGTTCTGTATGAATTAGATAAAACTCGTCTTCTAGCTGATAGTGATGGAAGCTGGAAGCGTCCCCAGACATTTCTGTAAGTAGGCCATTAGCACATCTAGACGTGGTGGCTGAAGCGTAGATGAATTTGCTCGAGCGCAATAACGATCTTGTCAGACACGAGACAATTGGATTTTGCTTGACACTAAACGTGTTTGAGAAGGGACCGGTGTTGGTTGGTGTTGTAGCATCACTGTAAAATCTTGTCTCACGGACGCAACTATCTTGCTGTTCTCTGGAACGTATGGCATATTTACCAGACTCGTTTTGTTAATGGGTATTGTAATAGAAGGGGATGCTGGTTGCAGTGGAGCTGATTGTCACAGATCGATTTTGAGTGGAAAAAGAAGATGAAGGAGGTGTTAGGCAAAAACGATGCATGTTGCAGTGCAATTGGTTGTGTCAGATCCATTTCGTGTAGTGAAAAAGATGAAGGAGAAGCTGGACATTTAAGTTTGTAATGAAGTCGAGAGAAATGCAGGTTGCAGTGGGGCTGGTTGTCTTTGTTGCATTTTGTGTGAGGAAGAAGACGAAAGAAGACTTGGGCATTTCAGTTTGCATTGAGGGTGAAAGATATGCAGGTTGCAATGGAACTACCTGCCTCATACCCATTTCGTGTGGAGAGGAAGACGAAAGAGGACGTAGGTATTTAAGATTGTACCGTAAGTTGGTCGTCATGGCATAGATCTTGGCAAGTTCACTGCCTCAGTTGATAGAACCGTGGGCTGGAGATATAATATTTTGGGTTAATTCCCAGGCAGGTTTGACCAGAGTCCATCACTCTTCAGCAGTGCTTTTAACTGTTGCGATCTTTCGGGAGGGACTGAGTGTAGGAAGTGACTGATACTGGCACAGAGTAGGCCTACTCGAATCTAGGTCAGTCTGTAAGCCTATACTTCAGTGTGTGCTTGTGGCTCGCCACGGGATGGGTGAGGGTGGTGTGGAGAGTGGAAGGGGAAGGACAGATGCGCGCTGTTAATTAGCTGGCAGGGCAGAACCAACAATAGTGGCCACCTAAGGTGTCTCGGATTTGGGCGCTTTGGCGTGAGTGTGTGTGTGTGTGTTGTGTACGTGTGTTTCTTCGATTCCCTGGATGACCGATGAATTTGTCTGTTATGATGTTGAATATTGTTATTGTTGTGAGGTGTGAGTACGAGTGTGATTGTATGCATAGCCAAAACATTTTCCTTGTGTCTGTGCACTGGGCTAAAATAAAATCTTGTTATCTTGTTATCTTGTCCCAAACAGAAAATTGGTGTGTTGGCTGCCCATCCCTATTCTGCCTGTCTTTTTACTGTTTCAGTTTCAGTTTCTCAAAATGACGTCTCCGCGCTCGGAATGAATTCCATAGGCATTAACGTCACAGGTGCCATGTGATGGTGATCATGACACAAGACTTAATTAAACCTGTACATAAACCCATGAGCTGGCCATGTCCTGAGGCCCTACCTAGCCTATGTTGTACATAGCCTACATTTTTTATATTAGTATTGTCATTTTGCTGGCGACAGGTTGATATTCGATGTGCAGTCTAGGGCCCGTCCTCTTCTATGTCAGGACCTGGGCAGTGCCTACAGGTTTGCACAGGCTCATGGAGTCTGCTAGATCGTTGGTAGATGCTTTAGACAGAGGATATCTTAAGTGCCATCATTCCCTCGACGAAAAACTATGAGTTCCATATCGTGAAGATAACGTGGTTTGTGATTTAATCGGTATGTAAATTGTGCTGTACTGTGAGTCATGTGATTGTTTTATTTGGAAAGGATTGTGGACAGTCAGGTGATTGTGGTGATTGTTTAATTTGGAAAGGATTATGGACAGTCAGGTGATTGTTTTATTTGGAAAGGATTGTGGACAGTCAGGTGATTGTGGTGATTGTTTTATTTGGAAAGGATTATGGACAGTCAAGTGATTGTTTTATTTGGAAAGGATTATGGACAGTCAGGTGATTGTTTTATTTGGAAAGGATTATGGACACTCAGGTGATTGTTTTATTTGGAAAGGATTATGGACACTCAGGTGATTGTTTTATTTGGAAAGGATTATGGACAGTCAGGTGATTGTTTTATTTGGAAAGGATTATGGACAGTCAGGTGATTGTTTTATTTGGAAAGGATTATGGACACTCAGGTGATAGTTTTATTTGGAAAGGATTATGGACACTCAGGTGATTGTTTTATTTGGAAAGGATTATGGACAGTCAGGTGATTGTTTTATTTGGAAAGGATTATGGACAGTCAGGTGATTGTGGTGATTGTTTTATTTGGAAAGGATTATGGACAGTCAGGTGATTGGTTTATTTGGAAAGGATTATGGACAGCCAGGTGATTGTTTTATTTGGAAAGGATTATGGACACTCAGGTGATTGTTTTATTTGGAAAGGATTATGGACAGTCAGGTGATTGTTTTATTTGGAAAGGATTATGGACAGCCAGGTGATTGTTTTATTTGGAAAGGATTATGGACAGTCAGGTGATTGTTTTATTTGGAAAGGATTATGGACAGTCAGGTGATTGTTTTATTTGGAAAGGATTATGGACAGTCAGGTGATTGTGGTGATTGTTTTATTTGGAAAGGATTATGGACAGTCAGGTGATTGTTTTATTTGGAAAGGATTATGGACAGTCAGGTGATTGTTTTATTTGGAAAGGATTATGGACAGTCAGGTGATTGTGGTGATTGTTTTATTTGGAAAGGATTATGGACAGTCAGGTGATTGGTTTATTTGGAAAGGATTATGGACAGTCAGGTGATTGGTTTATTTGGACAGTCAGGTGATTGGTTTATTTGGAAAGGATTATGGACCGTTGACCACTCGCAGCTGACCACTAGACAGTTGTTCACCCAGTGAAATGGAACGTAGAACATCAGTCATATAGATGTGGTTTCTGAACTGCTGTTTCAGTTTTGTGTGTGTGTGTTCCAGATTTTCTCTGAACTTTCCTCGTTTGAAACTACATAAAATTTCAAGGTCACTCATATCTCCAAGTTGAAAATGAGTATATCACACGCAGATTACTTATTTCATCATCGTGTGATCCACACAAAAATGGTTAAACGACATAAGCCTGTTAAACCTGTCATAGACAGGTTGTATCCACGTATTGTGATGCAACATATCAACGGCAGATGTGATGCGTCTAGCGTGTCTGCTAGTGACTGCGTGCTTAACACCTCTCACTTTCAGCCTACATTGCTGGCTAGCACTGCTGCTTGCAGCTATGCGAAAAGAAGAGCAGAATGCGTAAGTCTCTCTCTGTCAGTACATAGCCTCTCCATCAGCAAGCCCTACGTTATGCCTCCTCATTGGCGACTTGTGGTAACTGAGCACCTCACGGACTCAGGCTAAGTCTCGAGGGACTCGGAGGAGGTCTGGCCCCCAGACGTGCGGCATGCAGGCCCACCAGCGTGTGGATATGCCGTGGTGCCCACGAACCAGATCCCCAAGCTATGGGTAAATAGCTCCACTGCCTTGTGGACATCTCAGGAGAGAATAAGGCTAAGGGAGTTAACCCTGAAAAAAAATGATGGAAGGCAAGGGGAAACCACCATCGTAGTTTCCCCAGGACAATTATGGACAGAAAAAAAATTAAACGAGTAAATGATAAAAGTTCGATCAAACAATGGGGTCTCTTCCAATCAGTAATATGCTGCGCTAACTGGTTTACCAATCAGCTGTCTTTGTATTTTTTGTTTGTTTTTGTTTTTGTTTTTTGTTTTTTGATCGTCAGTTATCTGATGTCATCTGTTCTTTTGCCTTTTCCTTAAGGATCATTGCACTCAGGCAGTTTTGTGGTGCTCTTCTTTTTTCTGTCCAATTTTCTACGTCACCTTAATGAGCATAGAAGCTGTGCTGACGATGTGAATGATGATCAAGATGCTGTTAGTTCCATCTAGGATTGAGACTGTATAACAAGGCTGTACTCTACCCAAACTTTCTAATATATCCTGATGTCAAATATCATCATCATCATCGTCATCATGTGCCCTGTCGCTGGAAGCACATTTTCCACCCTCTCTGTCCTCAGCCACTCTACAAGTCCTTCCAGTATTTTCTCCCTGGGTCTAACTGGTGTTCCTTTTCCCTCCAGCTTTCCTGTTCCTGTTCAGGTCAAACAGGTCCGAGAAATATAGACACCTGCCGTGGTCGTCAGGAGATTTGAAGAGCAGCCTTAATGACGTATCCATTAAGTCGATGAGACTCGACTGTGTGGTCCAAGTCTGTCAATAAGCCCATAGCACACTCCTTTTTAGGAAGGTGCCGGTGGGGGCAGAAAAATCCTAGAGTGATTTTGACAAGACTGCTGGGAGTTTGAATGAAAAAAAAGCTTTCAGTCTTGTTCTGCATTTCAAAATGCATGTTTTAACAAAGTATTCTCCGTATAGATTTATCAAATCATCAGCTTGTGATAATTATAGAGACGCGCCATGAAATGCTGTCCCAGCGTCTCAGGACTTATTTTCAGTAAACCCACATTGTAGCCTATGGACTGGAGAGAGCATCGGATTATCTTGACGCTAAAAGCACAGGAGGCTGGCCTGTGCCGTATATCATTATCTATATTGTCAGCATTTAGTGTCGCATCCACCCAGTCCATTCACCGTCAGCTGGTAATGTACCTATCTACTGGACTCACAACGTCTACTAGGACTTGCTGGCCGCTAAAACACGTACAACAGAGTGTGTCAGTGGGTCCGTCCTTTTAATGTCCCTGTAGACATCTTCTTGTTGCCATCTGGGTCATTTGATGTTTATCCCCCGTGGGGATGCCGGTGGCTCTTTCAGTATGAATAGTATCCCCATCTTCTAGAAATTCTGTGCTAGAAATTTCCTCTTTTCTGTCACTCTCTTTGTTTCTTCCTCCTTTGCTTTTTGTCATTTCTTCCTATCATTTTTTTACCTTGCTGATCCATTCGCCTGTATGTGTTCGATAAAGTCTTACGAACTTTTTCTTAGGACTGATAATTGGGTACATGTATTAAGTGCATTTTGGGTCTACGGAGGTGAAATACGCGGAAGCAATTTTAGGTAATTTATGCCCGTTTTTATAACATGTTTTGGTGTCCTTAAGTATGTTTCAATTTGTATTTAGGTATGTTTTTTTAAATCCCCTGTGCGAAAAATTGGGCGGAATGGTCAACGCCAGGGATATGTCCTTAGATTGTATGCGCGAACGCATTGATATGTGTGCTTATTTTTTTCTTTTCTTATTTTTTCCTGTTGAAGTTTGGTATATTTTGAGGCGGTTATAGCCTCAATATGGCTCTGCGCAGTTGGTTGGGCTTTAAACAACAATAACAATAACAATTTGATGTTCAGAGCCCCACTGTATTATAATGCTTCTCAGTCTTGCAGTCTTGCAGAAGTACAGAATTGCCAAGTTGCTTTGGGAATATGTAGCAGTTGAGACAAGGACCATACAGACAGTCTTTGAGACAGGACAGCTGAGCTATTATTACTGTCAGCTGAATGGTAATCTGTGTGTTTGTGTGTGTGTGTGTGTGTGTGTGCGCGTGCGTGTGTGTGTGTGTTTGTATGTGTGTGTATGTTTGTGTGTGTGTGTACGTGTGTGTGTGTGTACGTGTGTGTGTGTGTGTGTGTGTGTGTGTGTGTAGTTTTATTCTCCAACTCAGTTGGACTCACTGCATTTACTCATGTCAGACTTTTTAGTGAGGCACGGAGAACTCCAGCAGTCAGGCGACTTGACCTCACTTCACTACATCATTACACAGTCTGCGGGCAGTTTGGCAGGCGTGCATGCTGAGTGTTTCAATATTTCCATAAGCCATAGCAGAAAGAAGTGTGACTATGACTATAAATTGTGTTGATTTAAGAGATGCGGCTTTGGAGTTCTCTTCTTCTTTTTCTTATTCTGCCTGCGCCACACTAAAAGAACTGCTCACTAGATTTTCAAGCACTGTTAGTTGTGTCCAAAGCTTGGATCTTTGCAAAAAATGTTTTCCTCTCCATTCAAGCTGATTAAGACTAAAGCATACGCCATAGTTTTGCCAATAGTCTAAGCTGGTTAAGACCAAAGCTTTCACCAGTGTTTTGATAATAGTGTAAGCCGGATAAGACTGAAATTTCACCAGTGTTTTTTGCAATAGTCAGAATGGATAGACTAAAAGCATACACCATAGTTTCGGCAATAGTCTAAGCTGGATAAGACTAGAGCTTTCACCGGTGTTTTTGCAATAGTCTAAGCTGATTAAGACTACAGCATACACCATAGTTTCGGCAATAGTCTAAGCTGGATAAGACTAGAGCTTTCACCGGTGTTTTTGCAATAGTCTAAGCTGATTAAGACTAAACGTACACCATAGTTTTGGCAATAGTCTAAATTGCATGATTAAAAACATACACCAGTGTTTTGACAATGATCTAAACTGATAGGACTAAAGCATACACATATCCACACACACTTACACCACACACACACAATACGTACACACACAAACACACACACACACACACACACACACACACACACACACACACACACATTAGTCTAAGCTGGATAAGACTGAACATTCACCAGTGTTTTTGCAATAATCTAAACTGGCTAAGACTAAAGCATTCACCATAGTTTTGGCATAGGCTAAACTGGATACACCACTGGTTTTGTGTGTGTGTGTATGTGTATGTGTATGTGTGTGTGTGTGTGTGTTGTGTTGTGTGTGTGTGTGTGTGTATTGTGTGTTGTGTGTGTGTGTGTGTGTGTGTGTGTGTGTGTGTGTGTGTGTGTGTGTGTGTGTTTGTCGTGAGTGGTTACGTATGGGCGGGGATAACGCTAATGCGACGAATTCCTGGATAGACTGTACGACATATGTCGGAAACATGAGACGCGAATGACATATCAACACGCTCTATGTGTGTGTGTGTATGTGTGTGTGTCTGTGTGTGTCTGTGTGTTGTATGTGTATGTGTGTGGTGTGAATGTGTGTATATGTGTGTGTGCGTGTGTGTGTGTGTGTGTGTGTGTGTGTGTTGTTGTATGTATGTATGTATGTATGTGTGTTGTGTGGAGTATGTGTGTGTGTAGTGTGTCAGTGTGTGTGTGTGTGTGTGCGTGCGTGCGTGCGTGTATATGTGCTTATCCTACCGATGAAATTGCATATCTTGTGTCACACCCTTCCATAGCCTCATTTTAGTCCCACGCCTATACCTCTCTCATCCTGGCTGTTTCCGGGTGTGTGTGTGTGTGTGTGTGTGTGTGTGTGTGTGGTGCGTGCGTGCGTGCGTACGTGCGTGCGTTGTGTGTGTGTGTGTGTGTGTGTGTGTTTTTAAATAGTGGGGCTTGGCAGACAGGCTTTACCTAAATGCACTGTCACAGACGGGTTTCAAATTTGGTTACGTTCAAGGTGGGGTCCCCCCCCCCCCCCCCCTTGTTATTCAATCTCTTTTTTAGACTCTTTACTAAATATGAAAATGGTGGGGTTATTTACACGGAAATGATGTCTGTGTGGCTGGCTGGCTGGCTGGTGTGGCTGGCTGGCTGGCTGGCTGGTTGGTTGGTTGGTTGGCTGGCTGGTTGGTTGGCTAGCTGGCTGGTTGGTTGGCTGTCTGGTTGGTTGGATGGCTGGCTGGTTTGTTGGCTGGTTGGCTGGCTGGTTGGTTGGTTGGCTGGTTGGTTGGTTGGCTAGCTGGCTGGTTGTTGGCTGTCTGGTTGGTTGGATGCTGGCTGGTTTGTTGGCTGGCCTGGTTGGTTGGCTGGTTGGTTGCCTGGCTGGCTGGTTGGTTGGCTGGTTGGCTGGCTGGCTGGCTGGTTTGGCTGGCTAGCTGGCTGGTTGGTTGGCTGTCTGGTTGGTTGGATGGCTGGCTGGTTTGTTGGCTGGCTGGTTGGTTGACTGGCTGGTTTCCTGGCTGGCTGGTTGGTTGGCTGGCTTGCTACTTTGCTAGCTGGCTGTGTTTGTTAACAAGATTTTTTCCAACTGTTTCCGAATGGAGCTTACCAAATTTGGATCAATGATGGAACTGTTTAAGGCGTCGTAACTGCATAAGTTCAGAAGACAAGATTTTCCATGCCATATTCATGTGAACCAAAAAAAGAAGAAACAAAAAAGAGCTTAAAGTCAGCCATTTTTCTTTTCAGGAATGTGTGCAAACAGCACTCTCTCAGTAACTTCTGGATGTACTGTCTGTAAAACATTTTGTATTAAAAGGAAGATTGTCAGAATGGCTTGACGTCTTCTTCTTCTTATTCATCATCATCATCATTTCTTCTTCTTCTTCTTCTTTTTGTTTCTCTTCGTCTTCTTTATTTTTGCTTCTTTGCCTCTTTGTTCTAGTCAGAACGATAATGGTTCCTTCTGTCTGATCAAACAATGGACGTACCTGGTTAAGGACTCAGTCGGATGTGGAACAGTGTTGGCTGTGGCCGACCAAACCGGTTCTTGAGAGGCAGTCCTTGACATATCTGCGCTGATATCTGTGGCTGAACAAACCGGGTTTTGAGTGGCAGTACTTGGCACACCAACGCTGATGGCTGTGCCGAACAAACCGGTTTTTGAGAGGCAGTACTTGGCACACCAACGCTGATGGCTGTGGCCGAACAAACCGGTTTTTGAGAGGCAGTACTTGGCACACCAACGCTGATGGCTGTGCCGAACAAACCGGTTTTTGAGAGGCTGTACTTGGCACACCAACGCTGATGGCTGTGGCCGAACAAACCGGTTTTTGAGAGGCAGTACTTGGCACACCAACGCTGATGGCTGTGGCTGAACAAACCGGTTTTTGAGTGGCAGTCCGTTGGCACACCAACGCTGATGGCTGTGGCCGAACAAACCGGTTTTTGAGAGGCAGTACTTGGCACACCAACGCTGATGGCTGTGGCTGAACAAACCGGTTTTTGATTGGCAGTCCGTGGCACACCAACGCTGATGGCTGTGGCCGAACAAACCGGTTTTTGAGAGGCAGTACTTGGCACACCAACGCTGATGGCTGTGGCCGAACAACCGTTTTGAGAGGCAGTACTTGGCACACTACACTGATGGCTGTGGCCGAACAAACCGTCTTCTTGAGAGGCAGTACTTGGCACACCAACGCTGATGGCTGTGGCCGAACAAACCGGTTTTTGAGTGGCAGTACTTGGCACACCAACGCTGATGGCTGTGGCCGAACAAACCGGTTTTTGAGTGGCAGTACTTGGCACACCAACGCTGATGGCTGTGGCCGAACAAACCGGTTTTTGAGTGGCAGTACATTGGCACACCAACGCTGATGGCTGTGGCCGAACAAACCGGTTTTTGAGTGGCAGTACTTGGCACAGCTGATGCTGATGACTATGGCTGAACAAACGTTTTGATGGCAGTCCTTGGCACAGCCAACGCTGATGCTGAACAAACCGGTTTTTGAGTGGCAGTCCGTGGCACATCAACTCTGATGGCTATGGCCAAGCAAACCGGTTTTTGAGTGACAATCTATGGCACAGCTGACGCTGATGGCTGTGGCCAAACAAACCGGGTTTTGAGTGGCAGTCCTTGGCATACCGACGCTGATGGCTGTAGCCGGACAAACCGGTTTTTGAGTGGCAGTCCTTGGCATACCGACGCTGATGGCTGTAGCCAAACAAACCGGTTTTTGAGTGGCAGTCCTTGGCACAGCCGACGCACATGAAGGCTAATGACTGTGGCTGGGTGGTCAATGCCACAGCTGTCCTTCTCTCTCTTCTATCCAACCACAGTCGAGTTCGTTTCTCCTCTGGAGTGTCGATGCCTGCACGTACAGCCTGTCGCCAGGCACAGTGATTTGTAGCTGTGTCTTTCCAGATGTCCTCACTGATATCAGGGTCTTTAGGGTCACATTAGCAAACGTCATTGTATCGCAACATTGGGCCCCTTGTGTGTCGGGATCCCAGCAGCGAGCTCTCCATACTGTTACTGTCATGTTTTTGTTTAAAGCCCAGTCAACAGCGTAAAGCCACACCATGGCTATGACCAGTTTCAAAACATTCTACTTCAACAAGGAAAAAACGAAAAGAAACTCAAGTACACATATCAATGCATTCGCGCACATAATCAATGGAAATGCCTCTGACGTTGACCACTCCGTCCAATTTTTCACACAGGGGATTAAAAAACGCATACCTGAGTACAAATTTAAACACAACTATGGACACAAAAACATATATCAAAACGGGCCTAAATTACCTGTAAATTGCTTTCGCATATCTCATTTCCTTAGAACCAAAGATGCACTTAAAAATACACGTACCCAATCATCTTTCCTAAGAGAAAATACGTAAGACTTTATCGAGCACATACAAGGAATGGACCAGAAAAGCAGAAAATGATAGGAAGAAATGATAACAACAACAACAACAACAACAAAAAAACCTACACACACATGAAGAAGGCAGAAACAAAACAGAATGACTGAAAAGAGGAAATTTCTAGTATAGAAGGTGGTGATACTGTTTATACTTAAAGAGTCCTCGGACATCCCCACGGGTGAGCTCTCCATACAGGATCCAAAACAAGTGTGACTGCCCGCGTTCAAGCAAACAGGAACCAGAAAAATCCTGGGGGAAAAAAAAAAAGAACGCGTATTTAATACAATAAGACAAAACAGGCGCAAGTTTTCGGCCAGTTGGCTTTGTCAAGCGTAAGATCACAAAGAAACAAACACCAGATACAAAAATTAGGAGAAAAAGACTTTTTTTCTTTTTTTCCTTTTTTTGGGGGTGAGGAGGGGGGGGGGGTGTTTTTACTGGTTTCTCCATACAGGGTTTATTTATTGGGATGCGGCCATCCTACATGCGGCGGACATGACCAAGCCAGTGCAGTGGTTGTTGTGTGAAAGAGGGCATACATATTTTGTATGCTGGTCTGAAAGAGGGCATACATGCTTGGTGAGCTGGTCTGGTCCAGGACGTCCTTGGTCATACATGCTTGGTAAGCTGGTCTGGTCCAGGACGTCCTTGGTCATACATGCTTGGTAAGCTGGTCTGGTTCAGGACGTCCTTGGTCATACATGGTAAGCTGGTCTGGTCCAGGACGTCCTTGGTCATACATGGTAAGCTGGTCTGGTCCAGGACGTCCTTGGTCATACATGGTAAGCTGGTCTGGTCCAGGACGTCCTTGGTCATACATGCTTGGTAAGCTGGTCTGGTCCAGGACGTCCTTGGTCATACATGCTTGGTAAGCTGGTCTGGTCCAGGACGTCCTTGGTCATACATGGTAAGCTGGTCTGGTCCAGGACGTCCTTGGTCATACATGCTTGGTAAGCTGGTCTGGTCCAGACGTCCTTGGTCTACATGCTTGGTAAGCTGTCTGGTCCAGGACGTCTGGTCATACATGCTTGGTAAGCTGGTCTGGTCCAGGACGTTCTTGGTCATACATGGTAAGCTGGTCTGGTCCAGGACGTCCTTGGTCATACATGCTTGGTAAGCTGGTCTGGTCCAGGACGTCCTTGGTCTTTCCAGGATTTCTCCAGGATCTGGAGCGGGCACCGAGGTGTAATCTATCGCTGTGGTGTTCTTGGTACACATAGTTTGTCGAGCTCTCATTGCCGTACAGAAAGATACTTCAGTGTGCAAGCCCCGCTGCGCTCCGATCGTGGTGGCTGTGATGAGGTTGTAATTTTCCCATGCCCACAGCGAAAAATGATACGCTAGGTCATACTCCATAGGCTGGCTGCCTTGTTGAAATGCATTGACTCATTGTAACTGGTACAGTCAGTGAACCGGCCCATTTGTGTGTGTGTGTGCGTGTGTGCGTGTGTGTGTGTGTGTTGTGTGTGTGTGTGTGTGTGTTGGTGTGACTATGTGTGTGTGTCTGTGCGTATGTGTGTGTAGTGGTGCGTGCGTGTATATGTTTGAGTGAGTGTGTGTGTGTGTGTGTGTGTGAGTGTGTGTGTGTGTGTGAGTGTTGGTGTGTGTGTGTGTGTGTGTGTGCGTGTATGTTTGTATGTGTGTGGTGTGTGTTTGTGTGTGCTTGTATATCTTTGAGTGTGTGTGTATGTGTGTGTGCTTTGGTGTGTGCATGTATAAGTTTGAGTGTGTGTGTGTTTGAGTGAGTGAGTGAGTGAGTGTGTGTGTGTGTGTGTGTGTGTGTTGAGTATGTGTGTGTGTGTGTGTGCGCGCGTGCACGCGTGTGCGCGTTGGCGCGTGTACGTGTGTATGCTTGAGTGCGTATTTGTGTTTGTGTGCGTACGTGCGTGCGTGCGCGCGCCCCCGTTTGAATTTCTTTAATTTACATGGAATGGCGCTGGCGAAGCATTGCTATTGAAAGAGTAGGTGTGTTTTAGGGCACACAACGCTTTTTTTTTTCAAAAGATAGGGTGGGGTGTATAACGATCTGTAATTATGGTATCACATGACAACGTGCACGATAGTCAAGCGGGTAAGACGTCAGACGACCACTGGGAAGGTGTAGGTTCGATCTTGCCTGAGTAGGCTACCTCCC
>JAPXFY010000031.1:35222550-35227550 GCA_030674185.1 Monoplex corrugatus
GGCGAAGTGGTTAAAGCAAAGAACTTCTGACTACCGGAAGGTCGTGGATTCCAACCCAACCTCCCACCTCCCATCATTTAAAAACGCATTTTATAACGTTATTGTGTGTTTTTTGTTTGTTTGTTTTTTTTTGTTTTTTTTGCACCGACTGTTTCCTACACATAGTTGAGCGTTCCATGGGCTTCGTTGGGAAGACTGGGACCACACAGTCGAGTCTCATCAAGTTTTACTGATACGTTATTGACGATTCTGCTCAGATTTTCCGACCAGCTTCGTAGGTGTTGATATCGGACCTGGTTAATGCCAGGATGTATTGTGAAATTAACCATGGAGTATAAAGCCTTGTCACGCAGTCTCAGTCCGAAAATAGAACTCAGTACCATCATCACCATCATTCCTATTCTCATGATTATAGCAGTGTGAAAGATTTTAGTGGCTATTCGTGCTCTGCTCTCATGTTGACCTCAGTGTCGAGGTGTGTTGGACATTCGAAATGAAATGGCAAAGAGGTGGGGGGGGGGGGGGGGGGAGGGGGAAGCATGTGACACAGGGTTGGAGCACAAGATTATTATACTCACTTAACTAGACCTTCAACTCTCTTGGGATAGGCCATCAACATGAGATCTCCATAGTTCTTTGCCTCTAGCTGTAATGCACCACAGCAACGAGCAACAAGCTACTGTCCACCGGAAGGTCGTGGACTCCAACCCCCCCCCCCCCCCCCCACCATGGTCCAAAGACGTTGTCGTAGGAATTTTCGGCACCGACTACTTCCTACACAGAGTTGAGCGTTCTGTGGGCTTCATTGGGAAGAATGGCGCCACACAGTCGAATCTCCCAATTTACTGATATATCGTCCCCGTGGATGGTCATTTCGTGAGGAAACTGTTACCGTGTGTGTGGCTTACACCATGACTGGTGCGTTACAGCTATGGAGGCAGAAGTAAAACCCATCCTCCTGGTGTCTGCTTGAAGTCTCTATGCCAAGTGTGTCTCTGCAGCTTTCTCCTTGGAGGTCTCTATGCCAGTGTGTCTCTGCAGCTTTCTCCTTGGAGGTCTCTATGCCAAGTGTGTCTCTGCAGCTTTCTCCTTGGAGGTCTCTATGCCAAGTGTGTCTCTGCAGCTTTCTCCTGGAGTCTCTATGCCAAGTGTGTCTCTGCAGCTTTCTCCTGGAGGTCTCTATGCCAAGTGTGTCTCTGCAGCTTTCTCCTTGGAGGTCTCTATGCCAAGTGTGTCTCTGCAGCTTTCTCCTTGGAGGTCTCTATGCCAAGTGTGTCTCTGCAGCTTTCTCCTTGAGGTCTCTATGCCAAGTGTGTCTCTGCAGCTTTCACTTTGTTTCCTCCGGGTTTCCGTGTCGATGCCTATGAAGAGCATCATCATCATCATCATCATCATCTCATGTGCCCCTGACGCATGGCTTTGGCGATCATGGCCCTCCATATACATCTATGGAGCAGCAAAGCAAAAACAACAAAGATGGCATTGACACGCTCGTTGACCCCAGCCATGACAAAAGCTGGCTTGCAGACGGTCAGGGTAAGAAGCGGGTGGTCAGTCATATCCATCACGGTCTATCGAGAAGGACCCGATGCGAAACACAGCCACAAGCAGTCCCACATGGATGGTCATTTTGTGAGGAGACTGCTACCGTGCGGTGTGGCTTACGCTATACGACTGGTGCATTAATCTAAGCACCATCACTCCCCTACGTTATGGAACAACCTTGACCTTTGCTGCTTCTAAGAGGTCAGCATTATGAGGGTGATGCCCATCTTCTCCCCCCCCCCCTCGTTGATTTCCCTTCCGTAACCCACACAAGGGTCAGGTACCCAATTACAGCTGGGTGGATTGGTGGTGCCGCCGTCAGGCTGGAAGGTTGGAGCTCTATCTCTATGCCATCCCTCCGTGGGGATGCCGGGGACTCTTTCAGTATAAATAGTATCCCCACCTTCTGGAAATTCTGAAATTCTGTGCTAGAAATTTTCCTCTTTTCTGTCACTCTCTTTGGTTCTGCCTTTTTCCTTTTGCTTTCTGTCATTTCTTCCTATCATTTTCAGTCTTGCTGGTCCATTCACCTGTATATGTTCGATAAAGTCTTACGTACTTTTTCGTAGGATTGATAATTGGGTACATGTATTTGAGTGCAATTTTGGCTCCAGGGAAATGAGATATGCGGAAGCAATTTCAGGTAATTTAGGCCAGTTTTTGTGCATGTTTTGGTGTCCTTAGTTGTGTTTAAAGTTGTATTCAATTATTTTTTTTTAATCCTCTGTGTGATAGATTTGGACTGAGTGGTCAACGCCAGGGGCATGTCCTTAGATTATGTACGCGAATGTATTGATATGTGTAGTTAATTTTCTTTTTTTTTTTTCCTTATTGAAGTAGTATGTTTTGAAATGGGTTATAGCCCTGATGTGGCTCTACGCAGTCGGCTGGGCTTTAAACAAAAATAACAGTAACAGTATCTCTGTGCCAATCAGAGGCAGCTCTGCCTCTACACCAACCAATCGAGCCATTGTTATTATTGTTTAAAGCCCAGCCGACTGCATATCAGGGCTATAACCGTTTCAAAACACAAAACTTCAACAGGAAAAAAAAAAAGAAAACAACATTAAGTACACATATCAATGCATTTGTGCACATAATCCGAGGACATGCCCTGGCGTTGACCACTCGGTCCAATTTATCGCACAGGGGTTTTTAAAAAACACACCTGATTACAAATTTACGCATACCTAAGGACACGAAAACATACATAAAAACGGGCATGAATTAATTTAAATTCCTTCTGCATATCTCACCTCCCTAGAGCCAAAAATGCAGTTAATACGTGTACCCAATTATGAATCCTAAGAATAAGTGCGTAAGACTTTATCGAACATATACAGGTGAATGGACCAGCAAGGCAGAACATGATAGGAAGAAATGACAGAAAGCAAATGAAGAAAGCAGAAACAAAGAGAGTGACAGAAAAGATGAAATTTCTACCACAAAACTTCCAGAAGGTGGGGATAGTATTTATAGTGAAGGGGGAGTGGAGGCATAATAGGGCACAGAGACCTGATCCCCCAGTACACAATTTCTTCTCGTTCCTGTTTTGTCCCTATTTGTCTCTCGGGAAGGTGTTTCGGGAGATGAAGTTGGCAATCTGTGGCAAGGCAGGAGACCCAGAGAAGCGTCATGTTGTGGACGCAGAGCGTGTCTGAGACTCCATCAGCCCACTGCGGGCATGGTCTTCCCTCTGAAGCCTGAGCACTTGGTATTGTAAGCTTGCAGGGCTAGCTGGTTGATTTGGCATTT
This sequence comes from Monoplex corrugatus, assembly GCA_030674185.1. Taxonomy (NCBI): domain Eukaryota; kingdom Metazoa; phylum Mollusca; class Gastropoda; order Littorinimorpha; family Ranellidae; genus Monoplex; species Monoplex corrugatus. The sequence goes on from JAPXFY010000031.1 coordinate 35,225,851, forward strand.
TTATCAGATGGCCAAACCATTCCATGCATTTTTACGCTGGCTACTTGGTAGAGCTATGGACTCAAGATTTAATTTAATTTTTATTTAATTTAATTACAATATTTATACAGCGCAAAATCTTGATAAAATCAAATCTAAGCGCTGAAACAGACACATACACACGCACGCACATACACGCACGCACACACACACACACACACACACACACACACACACACACACACACACACACACACACACACACACACACACACATACACACACACACGCATGGCTATAAATGGGGAGAAAGAATAAAAGCAATGGAAAATTATAGAGAGCATATTATATACGATTATATATTACAATGTGATTCCCCTCCGAGTGGAGACAGGCTGCAGAGGGGGTTGAGTGAGGTCAGGGTTTTATGCAGAGGAGAAAAGGTGAGTTTTGAGAGCGGACTTGAAGGAGACAAAAGTAGGTTGCTGACGGACTGAGAGAGGAAGTTTGTTCCAGGAGAGTGGACCAGAAACAGAGAAGGCATGTGGACCATAGGTATTGAGCTTAGTGCGTGGAAAGCGAAAAGTCAGAGGATCGGAGGCAGAGCGAAGGGTACGTGAGGGAATATAGATCTCAAGTAGGCTTGACAGGTAATTGGGGGCTGCGTTATTGAGGCTTTTGTAGCACATGGTGTCTAGTTTGTACTGTATGCGCTTTGATACAGGGAGCCAGACATCTTGAGTTCAATCCCAGCCCACATCATTAAAAATTGGCCTGTTCGCTGCCCATCTTAATATTTCCATCATTCTGGTGGTGTCAGCTTATTGTTTGATACATCCCTTCTCTCCTTTTCATGTCTCACCTTTTCATGTCTCACCTTTTCATGTTTCACCTTTTCATGTCTCACCTTTTCATGTCTCACCTTTTCATGTCTCACCTTTTCATGTTTCACCTTTTCATGTCTCACCTTTTCATGTCTCACCTTTTCATGTTTCACCTTTTCATGTCTCACCTTTTCATGTTTCACCTTTCATGTTTCACCTTTTCATGTCTCACCTTTTCATGTCTCACCTTTTCATGTCTCACCTTTTCATGTCTCACCTTTTCATGTTTCACCTTTTCATGTTTCACCTTTTCATGTCTCACCTTTTCATGTTTCACCTTTTCATGTTTCACCTTTTCATGTTTCACCTTTTCATGTTTCACCTTTTCATGTTTCAAGACCTTGCCAGCGCACAGGGTGTTTTTTGTGCAGGCTCAGGAAATCTGTCAGATAATTGCTGGTAGACTTGGGTGAAGCGCATATGGAGTTGTCCCAGTGCAGTGAATCCCTCTTGAAATAACTCCAATAACTCCTCATGCGTTCGTGCGTATGTACGAGCACTACTGGTTGATAGGTGTTAGTTTCAACCATCTGTCTGATCTCATTTTTCTACCTGGTCATTTCTGGTTTTTGCCAGCTACTGACCCGAGACACCTCATCTCACGAGTTGTGAGTCTTTTTTGCTCCAGGGCTTTGTTCATAGTCCAACATACACAGCAGACGTGAGCAGGGCGTAGATCTCTCTCTGTATACAAAACAGACGTGGTACTACATGTACAAACAATCAAAACACAAGAGGAAGCAGGGCATGACTTGTTCAGACTGACCTGACGCCAAACACAACCAAAGCCCCCCCCCCCCCTCCCCTAGTATATGGGTGGTCATTTCCTGGGACATT
>JAPXFY010000031.1:35237550-35250050 GCA_030674185.1 Monoplex corrugatus
GGTTAGTAATCTCTCCCCACTTTGCCATTCGGTTTGTAAAGAAGGTAACTGATGACTGGGCCTGAATGGGTCATGCCACGCATGGGTAGTCTCATTTTCTTGAAGAAATGACTGTCGGTTGGCGTCGGGGGGACCTTGAGAGATGATTGTCCGGAGAGTGGCGAGCACTGATGCTCCGGGTCCTGTCCGTACCCTCCTGGTTTTTCTTGTTAACTTACGTCAGTATTTGTACACGATGTGCCATGGTGCGATGGTTAGGGGCATATCCCGTTTGGCGGTTTGGTTTGGTTTGGTTTGGTTTGGTTGGTTGGTTGGTTGGTTGGTTGGTTGGTTAGGTGGGTGGATGGGTGGGTGGTTGGTTGCTTGCTTGCTTTTGTTTTTCTTTCATTTCGCCTTTTCCCGTTTCGCCTTTTGGTTTTGTCACTGTTTTAACTTAGTCCCATTTTTGCCTGAAATGCTTTGACTTGTACATTAACTTACACGTAGACACCTACACACATCAAACACATATAAGAATAAGAATTGTTGTTTGTTTGTTTGTTTGTTTTGATTCATTCTTCCTAAATCAAAGACAGAGAGAGGTTTAGTCATATATGTGTATATGTACACGATATTAGTTGATCTATTGATTTTGTCCTTGATCTGTTGAATTTGTTTCGATCGTCAATGTCTTTTGGGTACGCTTGACGAAAAAGATCAGTTGATCATGTAATGACGCCTGTCTTTCCTCAGCCATTAGGCTTATATACGTGTTCTCGTTCTGTTTTCATGTTTCTGGTTATATTTCGCTTGAATGCTGGGCAACAACGCTCATTCAAGTGAAGATAGAAATACAATGAAATGCAATGAAATTCACACGTATCTGTCTTACAAATACATTCATATCATGTCTTTGTGCAGCCACCGATTGTTCCCAAAGTGTCACATGACGGAGAACATCCAACTTCGAAACGTACGAAGAAGGCGATTGGAGGAAAACAGCCCCTGCCACGGACAAAGAGATCGAGATGTTTGAAAACTTTTGATTGGACGAAAACGCTCCCGCCACAGAGAATTGTGCCACCGCGAGCTGTTTAATTAAGACTTTTGAAGGTGGCGCGTGGGTGGGAGCACGTGCGTTTGTAAAGACTGTGAACTTGTTCTGAAGATTCTTCAACGGTGATATACACATTGTGTGTGATTTGGGAGGATTGTTCCTCGTATTTGTACTTACAAAGCGACGAACTTGGATGCTTTTTTGATTCCTGGTAGCGACCGATTGACTGTGGGATGTGTGTGTGTGTGTGTGTGTGTGTGTGTGTGTGTGGTGTGTGTGTGTGTGTGTGTGTGTGTGTGTGTATGTGTGTGCGTGTGTGTGTGTATGTGTGTGCTGTGTGTGTGTATGTGTGTGTGTATGTGTGTGTGCGTGTGGTGGATGTGTGTGCGTGTGTATTTGTGTGTGTATGTGTGTGCGTGCGTGATGGATAGTTCTTAGCGTGTGTACTCACAATGGCTGTCAGTCCAAAGGTCAGAATATAGTGAATGCACAAAAAACAAACAAACAAAAAAAAAAACAGCAGACAAATTCAGGACTGCATACATCAAGTGGGTTTTTTTTTGTTTTGTTTTTTTTAACGGAGATGGAAAATTGGAGGGAGGTGGAGGGTGAGTTGAGTGGATGCAGAGGGAATATATATGTATCGGACATAAACAGTTATTGTTTGTTTCGTTTTTTAGGGGAGCAGTCCATTGTGAGGTAGTTCATAATGTTTATCTACCAGCCGCAAAAAAAAAATTGAAACTTTTTATGCCCTTCATCCTATTCTACAGCTACAAAATTTTAACCTTTTTGCACTCCAGCACCCAATCCATAAGCTGCAAAAACTTAACCCTTTCATTCCCTCACCCTATCCAGAAGGATGTCATGCTGGAAGCCTATGGACGTGGTGAGATGGCGAAAGGGTTACGGGTTTTTTGTTGTTGTTGTTGTTTGTTTTGTTTTGCTTTCATGGCTGACATTACAGGACGCAGTTGGAATAGAGGAGGGTGGGGGGTGGGAGTGAATTGATTAAGGAGGTGCATTAGCATTTTGTAATGTGGATTCATTCTTATGCATCAAAAGAAAATATAACATTCACGGTTCTGTAAATTGAATCGAGTAGTGTTTCATAATAACATGGACAGTGACACTGACCTTGACACTGACACTGACAACGTCAGTGACATTGACACGGACATTGACACTGATAATGACACTAACAATGACACTGACAATGACACTGACAGTGACAATGACAGTGACAATGACAACGACAGTGATACTGACACTGACAATAACAGTGACAGTGACACTGACAATGAGAGTGACACTGACAACGACAGCGACACTGACACTGATATTTTATTTCCCATCTGTAGAAGTTATAAACTAAAAAAAATCATTATTTCAAACTTCCCGTCAAGAGGAAAGTATACAAATGACACATTCGAGTGTGTATTAGCTAAAAAAACAAAAACAAAACAAACAAAAACATAACTTCAACCTTGCCATTAAGAGGGAAGTATACAAGTATTCGAGTGTTCGTTAGCTAAAAATCATTATTTCAAACTTGCCGTTAAGAGGAAAGTTTTACAAGCCACACATTCGATTGTTTATTAGCTAAAAATCATTATTTCAATCTTGCCCGTAAGAGGAACGTTTTACAAGCCATACATTCGAGTGTTTATTAGCTAAAAATCATTATTTTAAACTTGCAGTTGAGAAGAAAGTACACAAGTGATACATTCGAGCGTTTACGTATTAGCAAAAAAACGTTATTTCAAACTTGTCGTTTAGAGGGAATTATAGCAGTAACAAATTCCGAGTGGTTGCCTGTTGGCAAGCGAAGGACCTTTATGTGTGACAGTGATATTGGATGTTACATACAGCACCGTGCAAAACTGGCAATGCTTGTGTCCGTCACAATCACAGCTTACGTACATAGACTTAGTGACTACAGACACAAGACACATGAGGCAGGCAGAGTGCTCGGTCACGTCTTTTCCCAGCATCCAGGGGCAGACACATCGCCTCCATTGGCTGTTCACCAGTCATGGGTCCAGATCGTCGACATTCTGCCGCCAGTTCATCTTCGGCCTTCCTCCTTTTCCTGCGATCTCGTGGAGCCAGCCTAGTGTAGAATCTGGTTGGTGGATCTTGTCACAACACTGGTTGTTAAATGTGATACCATGACAGAAAGGTTTAGTAAGATGGGGGGAAAACACCAGGCGAATGTTAATGTTGGTCATTTGTAACTATTGTGACAATTTTGGATTCAACTGTGATGTTAAGATAATCAACGTCACACCAGGAAAATGTTCACCAGTGATGACAGTAATGATAGAAAGCCATTGACTGGTTTGAACGTACATAAAGATGGTAACACAGAATCATTAGAAGAATGAAACCAGTCTCCGTGGTGCAGTGGTTAGCACAGCGGACTTATGACTGGAAGGTTGTGGGTTCCATTCCCATCAGTCCTATCAAAAATCATTGCGGGATTTTGTTTCCTCAGCCGGCTCATACTCAGAGTTGAGCGATGCTATGGGCTCATTCTGAAGACTTGGGACTACACAGTTGAGTCTCATCCAAATTTCACTGATGCGTCATTGAGCATCTAGCTTTAAAATTTCCAGACCAACTCAGCAAGTGTCTGTCTCTCTCGGGCCTGGTTGACGCCTGGATATGTTATGAAAAGTAGGAGTAGAGTACAGCCCTGTCTTGCAATCTGAATCCAGAATGGAATTAAATAGCGTCACGGTTGTCATCCCTATCGTCGTCATCATCATCATGGCAATGTGAAAAATCGTCTCAAAACTGTGCGTTTTCTTTGTAAATCGCAAATGATTCGTTTGCTTTGGAAATTGCCTTTTTTGAGTGAATATTCAGGACATGTTTTTATTGTCCAAGGTTTTTTTTTTTTCACAACAGACTATGTCATTTATTCCAAATTTCAACACGTTTTTGTTTTTAACACACAAAAAGAATGCTTTCAGCCGTTGAATGAAGCATTTTCACCATAAATAGCATTTAGCTGTTGAACGAATGATCTTTTTGTGTTTTATTCCTTAATGGTTGGTCACAACAATATTTTACTGCACAATCATCGATTTATTCGGAATGTTCGAGAAGTTTTAAGCACATCTTTATGAACATTTTTACTTGGCCTTTTATTTGCATGGTTTTATTCCGAAGTTGAGATTTTTGTGTGTGTACAGAACACGACAAATGACTGCTTCGTTCGTACAGTCTGCAACAAGAAAAGTGAGATGCAAGGAGATAATGAGTGTTTAGAATCGTTGTGATCTCATCTGGCCAGACCTGGCCAGCTCGTGGATTTGTGTGCAGGCTTAAGGTTTGTGCCATGGTCACCATACACGTGGCACCTGTGACGTTAGTGCATATGGAATTCGTTCCGAGCGCGGAGACGTCATCTTGAGTAACTGAAACCGAAACTGAAAACTGTGATCTCACCTGAGGCTCGTTTCTGTCACGCTAGCAGTTAGGCGAGTGTCTTGCGAGACACGCTAGGAAGAAGTGCGTTTCTGTGTCCCACGGGCTAGTCCAGATTAACCCTTTGACTCCCGCACCCAGTCCACCAGCATCCTGCATTGCCAACCTCGTGAGCAAAGCAAAAACTTAAACCCTTTGACTCCGTCACCTTATCCACCAGCTTCCTGCTGGAATCTGGTGAATAAGGTAAGGGAGCCAAAGGGTTAAGTTTCCCTCACCTTATCCTTCCTGCAGGGAGCTGGTAGATGAGGTGAGGGAGTCAAAGGATTCAGTTTTTGCAGTTGGTGGATAGGGTGCGTGAATCAAAGGATTAAGAAGCTCAAACTGAAACAGACATGAGCAGAGATCCTTCGTCGCTGCCCTACATGGCCAGTGAACTGACGGGCAGTAAGTAAATAAATAGTCTTTGTCAGTCTAGGAGGCTTAAACAGTGATTTAAAAATAAATTATGTGATCGTGTGATCAGATCAAGCTTTAAACAGTTATTACAGAACTAAACATTACTGATATGAACCAGAAAAAAAAGAATCAGAACGCGTACTTAACACAACAAGACAAACAGGCGCAAATTTTCGGCCAACTGGCTTTTGTCAAGCGTGAATGTAAGACACAAACAAACACACACGAAATACAAAAATTAAGAGGAAAAGATGAAACGTCCCTGCTGCTTCGTCCATTTAGTCCTCTTCTCCCACTGGACAAAGCAGCAAGGAAGTTTCAGTCTTTTTCTCATGATTTTTGTATTTGGTGTTTGTTTGTTCGTGATCTTACATTCACGTTTGTCAAAGGCAGTTGGCCGAAAATTTGCTGACATGACTTTATGCAGTGTTTATGAAAATGTGTGTTGTTATTAGTGTATCAGAGATAACGACCACCAGTCACTTTTATGCTCTCAGAAGAAAAGGTGGTTTATATATAAACCCGAAAAAAAAAAAGATCCGGTAACCAGCTTGCAAGAAATAGTGCTGACATGACTTTATGCAGTGTTTATGAAAATTGTTTTGTTATTAGTATATCAGAGATAACGACCACCATTCTCTTTTTATTCTCAGAAGAAAAGGTGGTTTGATATAAACCTGGAAAAAAAAAAAGATCCGATTAATTAACCAGCTTGCAAGAAGTAGTGATGACATGACTGTGTGCAGTGTTTATGAAAATTGTGGTGTTGTCAGTGTACCAGAAACAACGACTACCAGTCGCTTTTTGTTCTCAAGACGGTTGTTCTGAAGCCATTTTAGCGCAAAACTTAACAGAAATCACTGTCCCAAGAAACAACCTTCACAGCCATGATTTGAGTACAGCCGTGGATTGCTCTGGGTAGTTAGAACAGTAACAGTGTGCGTGAAAATTTTGTTATGGGGAATAGTTTTGATCTCTTTAGTGGCATTGATTTTGGGCATTTTTTGTTTTGGCTTGTTTTGGTTTTCTTATGTTTTTGTCGTTCTGGATATATTTGAATATGATTGTTGTTTTTGATGCATTTGTTTTGTTTGTTTGTTGTATGTGAATATGATTGTTGTTTTTGATGCATTGTTTGTTTGTTTGTTGTATGTGAATATGATTGTTGTTTTTGATGCATTGTTTGTTTGTTTGTTGTATGTGAATATGATTGTTGTTTTTGATGCATTTGTTTGTTTGTTTGTTGTATTGAATATGATTGTTGTTTTTGATGCATTTGTTTGTTTGTTTGTTGTATGTGAATATGATTGTTGTTTTTGATGCATTTGTTTGTTTGTTTGTTGTATGTGAATATGATTGTTGTTTTTGATGCATTTGTGTTTGTTTTGTTTGTTGTATGTGAATATGATTGTTGTTTTTGATGCATTTGTTTGTTTGTTTGTTGTATGTGAATATGATTTTGTTTGATGCATTTGTTTGTTTGTTTGTTGTATGTTGAATTGTTTGTTTTTGATGCTTTGTTTGTTTGTTTGTTGTATTGAATATGATTGTTGTTTTGATGCTTGTTGTTTGTTGTTGTATGTGATTGATTTTGTTTTGATTGTTGGATTGTTTGTTGTTTGTTTGTTGTTGTTGTTGTTTGTTTCATTGTTGTTGTTGTTTTAGGTGGGGCTGATTTTGCATGTTTGTTAGTTGATGTGTGTGTGTGTGTGTGTGTGTGGTGGTGTTGTGTGTGTGTGTGATGTGTTGTGTAGTGAAGTCATGTGTGTTATTAGCATGTTTGTGTAGTAATAGATTGCCATTGAATACATAAACGAGAAATATGATGAAGTGCATGTTGATGATTCGGGATTTGAATTCACAATTTTCGTCCTTTTGATTTATAGAAAAAAGCATTACCATCTGACAATTAAATTCTTTGTCTCTACCAAACCACCCCCCTCCGCCCTTCCCCTGTGTCCTCGCCTGTCTCCCCCTCCTCCCCCTCCCCCCCCCCCCCCCCCCCCGTCCTCCCGCCCTGTAATCTAAACCTGCTTATCTTTCCAATGAACTCTCGTATATGATTGATCCCATGTTTGTGTATGACGTGTTTTATGCAATATGTCTGTGTATTATGAAATATGTATTAGGCTTGTATATCTACATATCAAACGGTTCTCTGCTCATGAATATGTACGGTTTTTGTTGTGTTTTTGTTTTTTTGTTTGTTTGTTTTTTATTTGTTATTGAACGTAAAAATGAATTATATGTTATAAAATGTATTCTAGTTAGTATTCCACTTACCAGTTGATTTCTGAAAATTTGAAGACTGACCTGTTTTGGTATGCTTAGTTTTAAAAAAAATGATGATAACTGAACGTTTTGCGCCGTCACAAAAAAAAAACAACAACAAAAACCGAATCAGTTAAGCTATATTACTGATATGTATCTGCATATTCTCACATGTGCATATCTTGCCACATGCAAGCAAGTCCGACCACCTCACTTCGTCCCTTTAAGATTTCAATCTAAACTATATTTTGTAAATCATAAATTAACTCCGAAAAAAAAATTATGATCAGCTCATTTTCATTCAAAAAACAGTCTGCAAGGTTTCAAGTGTTCATGAAAATGAAATGCCTTATTTTCTAATTTCCAAACAGTATTACATTATACACAGATATTGGCGCCACAGAGCTATCACACTTTTTTTATATAGCAAACTGAACGCTCTGATTAGAAAGATTTTCAATATTCCTTACGCCTCCAATAATAAGTCTCCTTATACTTCCAGTAATAAGATTGTGTTAAAATTCCGGCTGTTGATTTTTGTGCCAAAGACGATGCAGTCTGTCTCTGCCCAGTATTGCCAAATTACCGTGTGCTCCGTGAATAATGCTGGCATAATTCTGTATGTGTCCCCCCAAAAATTACCCGTAATATGTTTGTGATGACGTGTATTATTGATTTGATGTATATTTTGTATGTATGACATAGCTGTCGTATGGACACCTCCTGTTTCTCTCCTGGGCCTGTGGTTGGGGTGGACCTGGCTGGTGCGCGTTTTTGTGTGGCAGTATCACCGGGGCAAGAGAAATTAGAGCGCCTGGTCACAACAGGAAATCTAGAGGGAAAGAGAGCACCAGACTGTAGACACAGGGAGAAAATATTGGACGGACTTGCAGGGTGCTGAGTTCAGGGAGTGTGGGAGATGTACTTGCAGCGACAAGGATAGATTCGTATGGAGCCTACATTAGTAATTATATAATTTTAGCCATAATTATACTTTCAGTCGTAAACAGTCTTGGTTCTTTTTATATAAATATTTTCAAATGATATATACATTTTCTTTGCTGCTTTTGGCTCATTGTTTTAATAATAATGAATGTTTACCCAGAGTATATATTATAAAAAAAAAAAGAAGGTTTTTGAAATTAGGTGTATTTTTTGGATGTGCTGTTGTTATTTCATATTCAAATGTCATCACAAGCTGTAATGTTATGTTTTATTATTCTTTTATGTTGATCATGACGTAGTTTGTCTCCCGTAAAATTTGTGACTGATGCTGCGTATGTAAACTTAGCGAATGTTAAGACTTTAATTATGTTTTGCAGCGTTTGATAATCTTGTGTCTTATTGATGCTTTATTGGCTTCTTGTGTTGTTTATTGTGTCTCTTTTTTTTTCATGAGCGTTATGGTAGGATGGTTGGTTGGATGTTTCTCTTTTCTCTCTTCTCGTCCTCAAAAAGACAGGATGAAATGGTTCAGGTTTGATCTGAGGCTGGATTTACCCTCTTTGGATGTTTTAAGTTGATATTTTTGTTTGCTTCGTTCGTTGGTTTTGTCGTAGTTTTTAGTTTGGTGGGTTTTTTATGTGTTCGGTTTTGATACGTTATCTTTTTTGCTTGTTTAGTTTGTTTGTGTGTTTGTTTGGGTTTAGTTTTATTGTTTTGTTTTGTTTTGTTGTTTTTGTTTTTGTTTGTGTTTTTTTTATTATTTTTTTCACATTGTCAATTAAATTCTTTCGAATTTGTATATGGATCGTCTCTTTGTTCATTTTATTCAAGAGTCGCAAGGTCGTTAACTGTTGGTGTTCAATATTCGTTGTCTTTTCTCTTTGATTTTGTAGAATAGATGTTACGAAATAGATTTTGTTTTACTTTTTCGGTTTAAAGACAAAATGGCGTTGGGAGGGGGATGGGGAAGGTACGTGTCGGTTTGAGAGAGGCTGTTTATTTGTTTGTGTCTTTCTTTGCTCGTGTGTGTGTGTGTGTGTGTGTGTGTGTGTGTGTGTGTGTGTGTGTGTGTGTGTGTGTGTGTGTGAGAATTAATCTATGAAAATCCAATGCTTTGATTAAAATTAATGGCTTTTAAATGATATGCATACCATTATTATCTCAGGAGTTCTCAATTCCAGTTGCTGTATGTTGGAAGCATTTTGTGTGCGACTGAGAAACAACAAATCCACTTGCAGTTTTGTGTGTGTGTGTGTGTGTGTGTGTGTGTGTGTGTGTGTGTGTGTGTGTGTGTGTGTGTGTGTGTGTGTGCGGCTGGAGTGGGGGGGGGGGTTACAAGACTCTTTTTTACTGTTGGTTCATTTGTTGAAATTGTGTTATTGCCGACATGCAAATACATGTATGTACATATTACACACACGCACAACACACACCAACGGGACACACACACCACACCACACACCACACCACACCACACCACGCACACACACACACACAACACTAACACTAAACAACCGCACACGAACAAAACAATAAGCAAACAGACAAAAGTACACACGTGTGTGTGTGTGCGCCCCCCCCCACACACACACACACAAACACACACAACACACAAACACCACACAACACAAACACAACACAACACACCACCACACACACACACAACACACACACCACACACCACCACGCACACACACACACACACACACACACACAACACAACACCACACAAAAACAAACAAACAAACGGACAAATAAAAATGTAAATCTATAGCTATAGCTATATTGAAATGAAGATGATCACATATTTTGTTCACATACGAATTGTGTAATCATGAATTTTACAAAGCTTGTTTAATTGTTGTGTGTGTGTGTGTGTGTTGTGCGCGCGCGCGTGTGCGCGCTATTTGTTTTGTTCGTTTGTTGTTTTTTTTCCTACTGTCTCGGACAAATGTATGCATGTCATTTTGCCCACACTGTGCAGACAGTTTGTTGCTGCATAGGCTGCGTCCCCAGACTTTGGCGGGCGTGCATGTTGGGTGTCTACATTTCTGTCAGCCATCAGACATTGACATGTCATAATTTTGTATGCTGCTGCTTTGTCGTGCTTATAGTTTTGCATTTTGTAATCTTAATCAATTGTGACTGGACTAACTCTTTGACTCCCTCATCGTTCGTTTTTTTTTTTTCTTTTAACGTGTATTCACATATGTGCTTTTAGACGAAACAAAAAATTATTAAAAAATGAATGGACAAATAAATAGATGGATAGATAAATAAGTAAAGAAAGAAAGAAATGATATAAAGAGGTGTCTATGGGATGGATGAATTCATGAAGTCATATTGGCATTGTACCATACATGATATCATCATACGATTTGTGGAGCAACAGAAAAGCATTCAGAACTCCCTCTTTCTATCCTCTAGCACCCTGCTTTGGCAACCATGCTAGCAAAGCAAAAAACTTAACCCTTTGATTCCCACACCCTATCCACCAGCTTCCCATTGGAAAGGGTGAGGGAGTCAAAGGGGTTAAGTTTTTGCAGCTGGCGGACAGGGTGAGGGAGTGAAAGGGTGAAAAGCGAGAGGCAGACCAAGGAAGACCTGGATTGGTGGTGTGAAAGAGACTTTGATATCACAAGGCATATCTCTGCATTAGGCCTTCCGGTTTGGATTTTTTTTTTTTCATAGTTTATTTTTCCCCAAGAGGGATTCATTGCGCTTGAATAATTCCATATGGGCTCCAAGCCAATGTGCCAGCATTATCCGGCAGCTCCTGTGCCTGTGTAGAACCCTCAACGCTGACAAAGTCTTGAAATGGGAAAAGGTGGCGCAGAGGGAAAGAGACCCATGAAACAGAAACGCTGGACCCCCACCAGAATGATGGAAACAATAAGATGGGCAGCGATTAGGCCATTTTTTAAAACCCTTTGACTCCCGCACCTGTTCATTAGCATCCTGCATTATCAACCATAATTATTAAGCGGGAAGCTGGTGGATAGGGTGAGGGAATCAAAGGGTTCAGTTTTTGCTGTTGGTGGACAGGGTGCAGGAGTCAACGGGTTAATGTTGTGGGCTGGGGTTGAACTCGAGATATATCAGATCTTGAGACTACAATTCTATTAACCCTTTGACTCCTGCATCCTGTCCACCACCAGCACCCTGCATTGCAAACCATGTTAACAAAGCCAAAAACAAAAACTAAACAAAAACACCTAACCCTTTAACTCCCTCACCCTATCCACCAGCTTCCTACAGGAATCTGGTGGATATGGTGAGGGAGGGAGTCAAAGGTAAGTTTTTGCAGTTGGTGGATGGATAGGGTGTGGGAGTCAAAGGGTTAAAAGAACCAATCAGCATATGTAGAATTTCCAGCTCTCAGCTCACAGTCAGCTCTTTTCTTTGTCGGCGACAGCCATAATGGTACAAGCGGGTAGAGAAATGAAGAAGAAGACGAAGAAGAAGATGAAAAAAGAAAGAAGGAGAAGGTGAATATTGATTCTTTAGGATGCTGCTTTGCCATGCTTATAGTTTGCCTCTAAATATTGTAAAATTGATGAAGATCATGTCCTTTTGTTGAATAGCTAAGCTTTGTTATAGCTGTTTTCATGGAGTTATGTGTTTTCTTTCTTTTTTCTTGTTTATTTTCTTTGTGTGTTTACATGATTGTACATGATTCAGGAATACAGCTATGCTTGTGAGTGGTTGTTTGGGCAGTTGGGTTTGATTGGTCAGTTGGTTGGATGGATGTGTGTGTGTGTGTGTTTGTGTGTGTGTGTGTGTGTGTGTGTGTGTGTGTGTGTGGTGTGTGTGTGTGTGTGTGTGTGTGTGTGTTGGTTTTGTCATTGTACGTTCGTTTTGTTTCGTTTTTAATAGGTTTTTATATGAGAGTACCAGTGCTTGTATATATTCCTCATGTGCCTCTGTACATTGTGCATTTAGAGTTTCGAAGGACACTGCTTCTCTCGCGACGTCTACACCTTCCCTGATCCCTCCTTCCTTCTCCTTCCCGCCCCCCCCCCCCCCAACTCACGCATACTGCCCTATCCACTATCGTACTCTCCCTTCCCTTCCACCTTGACCCATTGGTTTCCTTTTGACTTAAGGAAAGTGATGGTTGATAGAACGTTGGACTCAGCATACGTCACATGTGAGGAAAATCTCCATCCTTTACCCATCAGGCGGAACCCAAACAGACTCGAACACTCATCTTCCAGTATGGAAAACGAGTCTCCTAACCACTAGACTTTCGTGCCTGTCAAAACAAGAATGGAGTTATTCGCGTGGCTTGACTGTTGTTTTTTTTCTTCTCTCTCTCTGTGTCTCTCTCTGTCTCTGTCTCTCTCTCTCGCTC
>JAPXFY010000031.1:35252550-35277550 GCA_030674185.1 Monoplex corrugatus
AAATGTGAACTACTTAATAGCAATTTTTAGGTATTATACGCCGGTTATACGTATTTTTCGTGTATTTGTATATGTGTATGCGTTTGTTTGTGTGTTTGTTTTTTCTTAATTCCTCTGGTGATGAACCTAATGGAAAGGACAGCGCAAGAGGCATATCCTTAGATTATTCGTGTGAAAGCAGTGACATTAATTTGTTTCCAGATTTCTTTTTTTACGGCGTCATTGGTGTGCTTAGAATTTGTGCAAGTTTTGTTTCAGATGGTTATAGCCTTGATGTGGCTTTGAGCAGTCGCTGGGACACTGACATGACTTACAGGATCTTCAAAATGCCTATTTGATGCTGTGCATACGTATACACACAAAGGCGGTTTAACGCACTAACAGATATGCACCCATGCTGACCTGGGAGATCGGAAAAATCTCCACCCTGCGATGTTAGATGAAACAACGCGTGATTATGTGTTGTTTGATATGTTTTGTCGAAAAAGACACAATGAAGCTGAAGACCACTTTTTGTTGCTTCCATTTCTAGAGAGTGTACCAAAATGGCGGCTTTGAATACCCAAACGCGTCTGTATCGTCTTATAGATGATATGGAAATGGTTGCCAAGTAAGTGCTTAAACAGTTAACTTATGGCATGTTAATGCGAAACTGTGTTCTGATCATACACATTGTTTGGAAGGCGAGATCGTCGCCCTAATACTAAATTTATAGGAAATACAAGAGTAGTTTCAAATTTAGAATTGTGCAGACTCCTTTACGACTGTAGCGTGGAATAGATTTTTACATTTTATCAGTTACATTACGTTGATGAAAAATCACCCTTCATTTAAAACCTTTGCATTCATTTTAGGTTTGTCTTGAAATTTGCAGAATATTATATTGATAGAGTAATAATGCTCATGATGCATACATGTATTAATATAAATAATATTATTATTATTCATATGATATACTATATAGCCTAGGCCTACATTATCATAATGTATGAATGAATGAATTAAATGATGCTCACACATGCATACACAACTGACACAACAGTATGCATATTTGCAAATATAGTGTGTGTGCGCTCATGTGCACATACATGTACACACACACAAACACACCCTCACACAGTGACACACACAAACTCATGTGAGACAGTGAAAAAAAGGTCATGCAAAAAATGGGACACAGACCATAGATTGACAGAAGTTCAGATCTGAAATCAAGTGAAAGATTTCTGTAATTATATTAAGTTAAAAAATGTTTGCATGAAAACAGAAAGGACAGGTAACTTGTACAATACTTTTTCTGGTGTAATGAAAACTGTCAGATCACATAGTGAAAAGATGTCTACAGGTACAAAAGTCATGAAACTAGAGCTTTAATTCATTAAAGAAGGATGATGTTACTAAGAAAGTAAGATAATCGTATTGTATAAATGTAAATGAATGAGGCATGCAGTGTGTTGAATTTCTGCCACAAAAATGTCAGTTGTGATCATCATCGGACATGAAAATGGTGCATTGATGATTTATTCCATTTTTGAAAAATATGATTTTCCAAACTTCTTAATCAGTAAGTTTACTGTGTAGGTGACACACTGATTTAATGAAATTAAAATGTTGGGTCGTTTCTGACAAAGCAGAAAGCAGTGGTGTATGTTTGATGGTGTATCCCGAACATGTGAATCATGTTTGACCAAGTTTATATTTGGATATGACACAAACTTACCCAAAAAAAGATACATGCATGTTCTGTGGACTAAAATATGATCAAATGTATTATTTATTTGTTTCATTCATTCCAGTTTGCATCCTGATTTTGCACTGTAGATTTGATGTTTGTCAGTTGATGTCCCATTTTGGCATAGCCTACTTCGACTGCTTTCTTTGTACAGAGATCAGTATTAACAGTATTATCCAAGATGCCTACCTGATATTGTAGTATTTATCTCTTTGTAGTGTAATCTATTAAACGAAATAGAACCAAAGAAAATGTTTCTGTATATTATATTTCTCAAATCAAACACACAAAGGGACATCATAATGTTTTGTCACTGGCTCATATATATACAATATCCTCGCACACATGCTCACAGTTTGTATAGATTTGCCTCCACTGATGCACAAGTGATTTTTTTTCTTTTTGATTCTAAATCATGCGAAAATATATTACCACTGACAATAATGACAATTTGTGGAATCAGACAGCCATGACACAGAACATTGTTTACAAAATTCCAGAGAGCTGGTGGAGCTGATGAGCATACCAAAACACCAGCAGAAGATGGATGGAGCAGACACGGTCAGTCTGATGGAACTACTCATCGAGAAAGATGCTGAGATCAAGTCTGTCCTGGAATTAGGTCTGTTGTAGAATTAATATTGAATGTACTTAAATATTATTCAGGTTTGTGAACAGGAACCTTACTGAAACCTGAATGTTCACTGAGACAGTGAGCTTGTACATGTTGTACTTGTGGCTCTGTAGTGCAAAAAGAAAAAACAACAACTTGAAATACAAAACTTAAACTAACTAAACACTGGATGGCCCCATTCCAGCTTGATATCTCTGGCTCCCATGGGCTCTTTGGCACTGAGACTTCGACTGAACAAACTTAGGGTTGGTGGTGTGGTCAGGAGCCTGTAATGAGCACTGTAGAATCAGTGCCATTGCCACTGAAATGGTGCAGAAGATGGGACAGAGAAAGAAAACGCAAAAAAAACAACGATTGATAATGATATGAATCTGGAAGCATCATTGTTAATAATTGAAACAAGACAGACAGACAGGCAGATAATGAAAAAAATATAAAAAAACCCTGTTGGCTCCTAGGATTTTAAACAGGAAAAGTCAAGTTGAGTTCTTTATTCCCTATACTCATTACTTTGTACCAAACTGTTATAAGTAGTGTTAACCCTTTGACTCCCTCAGCCTGTCCACTTGCATCCTGCTTTGACAACCATGACAGCAAAGCAATAATTTAACCTTTTGACGGTCCCCTCCCCCTATCCACTATACTGTCTATAGCTTCCTGCAGGATAGGGTGAAGGAGTCAGCGGGTTAAATTTTTACTGGTGGTGGATAGGGTGTGGGAATCAAAAGTTTAATCTCTTGCATTACTGTTTTGTGCTCTTCTTCAGTCTTTGTTATTTAGTTTCAGTTGCTACTTTGTTCATAAGTTTTATAGTCATAAAAGAACATTTGAATGAAAAGAGATTTCTGCTGCTTTTTTGTAACTGTTTTCTTTTTAAACAAACATTTCTAATGTTTTTGCCTGAATGCATTCTGTTACTTTGACTTTGCTAATTTTTAGGTAAAAAATAAGGTTGTGTAATAATATGTACATTCTTTCGTAATTGCCGAGATTATCTTTCTTTTTGTTGATGTCAAGATGTTGACAGTAATCAAAAACTCTGCAATGTACAACACAGTTTGACATTAGATTTGTCTTGTGACTCAAGTCCTGCATTCCTAAAAGTGTTTTCATGTCGTGAAACTGCATAGATGGGGTGAGAAAGTTTTATAAATTTCTAGAATTTTTTATACAACTAAAGTACTGCGAAGGAAATAAAAGAAAATGGTTATTCATTTCTGTAGTTTTATGTGTCAGCTGAGGAACAGGCCAAGATTCAGAAAGTGATGGACGCCCTGAAGCACGAAGTGGACAAGAGAGACGCTGAGATCAAAAACCTTCAGAGAAGTCTTAAGGAAGCTGAAATGATCTTGGTGAGGACTCTTATTTGATAACATGTTAATACATATTATGTAATGACATGGGGAGGGGAAGGGGGATTTAACATGGTGTTAGCCCTGATATGGCTCAAGTAGTCGGCTGGGCTATAAGCAATATGAATATATATATATATGATGAATATGAATATATAAATATAGGCAGGGGGAATGTTCAGTGTCATCACTCTCATTCATCTCTTTGCATGCCTGTCTGCACAACTATCCGAAGAAATAGACAAAAAAGAGACAGTGTGGTAAAGAACCCTTTAGAGAAAGCTTGAGGATGATGAGGTGGTCTTGGTATATATATGCTTTGCGTGTTTGTGTGTGTTGATGGGCGTTAGTGTGTGTGTGTGTGTGTGTGTGTGTGTGTGTGTGTGTGTGTGTGTGTGTGTGTGTGTGTGTGTGTGTGTGTGTGTGTGTAAGAGGTGTGTGAATGTATTGGGTTAAAAGAAATGCTAGGATGAAATACCTTCAGAGAAGTCTGAAAGGTGAGACTACTATCTTTGTAATGTCTTGTAGTGTACGTGTGTTGATCACAGAAAGGAATGCGCTTTGAAAAAGAAATACTGACATTTAAATGAAAAATAGGTTAGAGAAGTCTCAGGGATGTTGAGATGATGTTAGTGGAGAATTGCATTTACCAAGCCCCCCAGTGTGTGTTTGTACATATGTATGTATATATATATACATGCATCTCTGTGAGTGTGTGTGTGGTGTATGTGTGTGTGTGTGTGTGTGTGTGTATGTATGTGTGTGTGTGGTGTGTGTATGTGCACATAAATATGCATGAGTGCTTTGTGCATGCATCATTGTCATAGGGGAAGGGGTGGTCTTACGGTTATGGCGGTTTTATCTTCATCATCATCTGTGACTTGCTATTTACATGTCAGGTCACATCAGGCGATGAATGTGGCTTTTTTTTTCCCAATCCCTGCCATTGAGCTTTGTGGTCAAAAGAGTTCTGGTAGTTCATAGGTTTCTTCCATTTTAGTCGTCTTTTTTTTATTCGTTTTATTGTTTGTTTGTTTGTTTGATTGCGCTTGTTGTAAAGTGGGAGGGGGGGATTGCTTGATTTTGCTTTTCTGTTTTTGTTTTGTTTCTTTGTTTGTTTGGGTTTTTTTTTTTATTTGTTGTTTTTTTTTGAGAAATATTTCACACTTACTCTTCCTTCATTCCCTCTTTGGACAGTCGACAGCCATCTATCAGGGTAAGCAGAAGCTGAAGGCGGTAAACCAGGCCAACGAACATTCCACATCCTCGAGGAGATCATCAAGTTTGCTCATCGCATTTCAGCCAGCAATGCCGTTGCTGCTCCTGTCACCTGGGGGCCTGGTCTGTGGCTTTTATCCCTCCATATTGTGTGTGTGTGTGTGTGTGTGAATGCGTGTGCGTGTTTGTGTGTGTGTGTGGTGTGTGTGTGTATGTGTGTGTGTGTGTGTATTCTTTGTGATGTTGGTGGGTTTCTTAGCCTTCTCCCCATGGGAATGCTAGGGGCCTCTTTCAGTATAAATAGTATCCCCACCTTTTGGAAATTCTGTGCTAGAAATTTACTCTTTACTGTCAGTCTCTTTGTTTCTGCCTTGTTCCTTTGCTTTCTGTTATTTCTTCCTATCGTTTTTTTGCATTGGTGGTCCATTCTCTTGTATGTGTTCTGTAAAGTCTTACATACTTTTTCTTAGGATTGATAATTGGGTACATCTCCCTACATGTATTAAGTGCATTTTTGGTTGTAGGGAGGCGAGATATGCAGAAGCAATTTTAGGTGATTTATGTCCTGTGCGATAGATTCGATGGAGTGGTCAATGCCAGGGGCATGTCCTTAGATTATGTGCGCAAATGCATTGATATGTGTAGGCCTACTTAATTTCCCTTTCTTTTTCCAGTTGATGTTTTGTATGTTTTGAAGCGATTATAGCCCTGATAATGGCTCTACGCAGTCGGCTGGACTCTAAAAAAACAATAACAATAACAAGTTTCTTTTAGCCAGATTTTTCTTGGATGTGTGTATGCATGTTGTTTTGCTCATATTGTGCAAGCAGTCTGTTGCTACACGTCTATATACTCTGTCATCGATGGGCAAGCATATAGGATGCTTTCATGCTTCCATAAGCCACTGGACATTGATGCGAACTAGAGGATCTCTAACATGCGCATTGTGTTCTGCGTGCGTGTACTTACAGAAATGGTGCAGGGCTCCCAATTTTCCGATTTTTCTTGGAAATCGAGAAAATCCACATGCTGCTTTTGAGAAAAAAAAAAGTGATTTCCGAGGAAAAAAGAATTCAACTGATAATTTTTTTCTTCTGCGAAATAATCAGCTGTTTGTCAATCTGTTGATCTCTCATAGCAGACGACGAAATTTTGGTAAGGGGAATAAATCTGATATCATTTTTCCACTGAAGTCATTTCTGGTGTTTTTTGTCTGTTGGGCGTGGACTGTTTTCAGAACTGATTGCAAAACTTTTGAAGAGTGTGACCATGTCTCGAGTCGATCTTCTGGAGAGAGGGTCCGCCACAGCTGAAACATTTGACAAAGACTGCAGAAATAAGCAGTGTTAGGAGTGGATTTCATGAAAAATTGATGTTATGGAAATGAGCACATGGCTTTCAAAAATAACACAGAGGTTGGCATAGCTGTTGAGCAGGCATCCACAAACTTTCACACCATTTCAAGTCAAGACAAGCACCAGATGAGGCAGAAAACTACAAAGAATCTTGAAGCTGTTTGGTCTAGGTTGTTGGTTAATGTTTGTTGGAGCATACATTAGAAAAATATTCACCAATTTCTTGAAATTTGATACCAGTATGTATAAATTATTTGCTTCAGTGCAAAGGGTCATAAGCAAGCCTAAACTTTGCCAGATAGCGTCAAATTGCTCCATTTTGCATCTACATTCAAAAAAAAATTTCATTTTGCATTGGGGCCTCTGATGCTGTAGGCACACAGTTCATTTTGTAGAAACGGTAATTTGTGAAATCAGTGATAATACTAATAGGGTCTAAGGGAGGGAATCAAGTTTAGGAATGTAGCTTTATGATGCAGTGATTATTTCCCTTGGAAGCGCCTGTTATTTTAGTTTTTACGGAAAATTTTTTTTTCAAGTAGTAGATCTACCCGTCAAGACTGAAATCGTTGACTCCTTGGATGAGTAGAATAACCAGTCAAGACTTCAGTGAGTTTAATGTGTTTGTATCAGTGTTGTCTGTCTGCTGTTTTCATCATTTCTCCCCTCCCTCTCCAGTACTGCCCCAGCCTTCCAGGCTGCTGAGTGGACTGAGGCAAAGTGGTATATTCAGACGGGGCTCGAGTCTGGTCGCCACATGCGTTTGTCAGAAATGCTCAGTAGTGCTTTTGGAGCAAGAGGTCAAACCATTGCACTACTCTGTCCTGTAAAAAAAATGTTACTTAAGATTTTCTTTGTAGTTGGACTCCATGCTGTGTGACCTCCAGTTAATGCATATTGACGCAGCATGGCAAAACCTGGATAAAGATGATGCCAGTCATAGCTATGGCTAAAAATAGCTGGATAGGATCAACATCGGGTCAACGGAGGTCTTTGAATTTTTAACATTTTGACTCCTGCACCCTATCCACCAACTGCAAAAATTTAACCCTTTGACTCCCTCACTCTATCCACCAGCTTCCTTTGCAGGAAGCTGGTGGATAGGGTGAGGGAGTTGAAGGGTTAAGTTTTTGCTTTGGTAGCATGGTTGGAAGTGCAGGATGCTGGTGGACAAGGTGTGGGATTCAAAAGGGTTAACATCTAATCTTCTTTTTCCCAAAGTTAACTATATCACATCTTATAACTAAAACTAAAAGCATCCTAGAAAGCAGTTTTTTTATTTATTTTTTTCAAAATTTTATGAGCATATTACTCAACAAATTTCAAAGTATCTGAAAAGAAAACCACATTAGATAAATTCATTTTACTTTCTTTTTTTTTTTTGCACATTAATTAGTACTCCTCTTGTCAAAAATGCACCAAGAAAGTTCAAGGTATCTGAAAAGAAAAACCATAAAAGATAAATTCATTTTGCTTTTTTTGCATGTTAATTTGACAATTTTGAAATTGCAAGGTGAGTTCAGGGCTCCCACTTTTCCGCGAATTCCCGCTAAAACAGTGAGAATCCGTGAAAAAAATTTTTCAGCGAAAAACAACCATAAAAAATTATAAATTAAGCTCAGATATATGTCAGATTGCACCATTTTAAACATAAATTTTCCAGTGGGCAAGCCCCCCCCCCCCCCTGATTTTCAGGGATTTTTGCTTTTCCTCAGTGGAGCCCTGTGAGTTACAAACTCGCAAATGGTGATTATGCACTGTAGCCTGGTTTTGCCCTGCTGTTCATACGTGATAGTATATTTTGTAATATGTTTGTTGATGTCATGTTGGTCAGGTGATCCTCGCAGACCCTACCCAACAGACATGGAGATGAGACAGGGGTGGCTGGGGATGGCTGCTGGAGGCAATATACCTGACATGGCTCGTCACCCCCCACAAACACAGGTGTCCACAGGTGAGTTTTCACTTGTGTTATGACCCTTTCATCCTTGTCCTCGAGACAAGTGCTAAGTTGATCAGGATGCTGGACTTTCATTGGGAATGTATCAGATTTAACCCTGCCTGGTAATGTCGGTAAAGGTCGACCTTGCCAGGGTAACATGGATAAAGAATGGAGATTCATTCAGAAAGTCTCAAGTTTGAAGCCACCTAGGTAACCCAAGCAAGAGATGGATATCCAGCAGAAAAATCTTGAGTTTGACCCTGCCTGGATAATGTGGATAAAGGATGGATATCCAGTAGAGAGGATTTAAATTCAAGCCTTCCTAGGTAACCTAGGTAAGAGATGGATATCCAGTAGAAAAATCTTAGGAGTTTGATCCTGCCTGGATAACATGGATGAAGGATGGATATCCAGTGGAGAAGTCTTAGATTCAAGCCTGCCAGGATAACAAAGAGATGGATTTCCCCGTTGGGTTGCCGGGGGCTCTTTCAGTATAAATAGTATCCCCACTTCTGGAAATTCTGAGCTAGAAATTTCCTCTTTTCTGTCACTCTCTTTGTTTCTGCCTTGTTGCCTTGCTTTCTGTCATTTCTACTTATTTTCTGCCTTAATGGTCCATTCATATGTATTTTTTCAATAAAGTCTTATGTACTTTTTCTTCGGATTAATAATTGGGTACATGTATTTAGTGCATTTTTGGCTCTAAGGAGGTGAGATATACGGAAGCAATTTAAGGTAATTTATGCCTGTTTTTATGTATGTTTTGGTGTCCTTATATATGCTTATATTTGTATTCAGGTGTGTTTTTTAAATCTCCCCTGTGCGATAAATCGGACGGAATGGTCCTACGCCGAGGGCATGTCCTTAGTTTATGTGCGCGAATGCATTGATATGTGTACTTAATTTTCTTTTTTTTTTTTTCCTGTTGAAGTTTTGTGTGTTTTGAAGCGGTTATAGCCCTGATACGGCTCTTCGCAGTCGGCTAGGCTTTAAACAACAATAAAAGAAAAGAAAAAGAGATGGATATCCAGTGGAAAAGTGTTGAGTTCAACCCTGCCTGGGTAACATGGATAAAGGATGAAGATCCAGTCAGAAAATCTTGAGTTCGAGCCTGCTAAGTAACCAAGGCAAGAGATGGATATCCAGTAGAAAAGTCTTCGAGTTCGACCCTGCGTGGGGTAATGTGGATGAAGGATGGATATCCAGTAGAAAAGTCATCAGTTCAACCGTGGGGATGTCAGAGGCTCTTTCAGTATACATAGCGCTTAGATTTGATTTCTATCAAGATTTTGCGCTATACAAATACTGTAATTATTATTATTATTATCCCCACCTGGAAATTGTGTGCTGTGAATTTCCTCTTTTCTGTCACTGTCTTTGTTTCTTTCTTCCTCCTTTGCTTTTTGTCATTTCTGCCTGTTATTTTCTGCCTTGCTGGTCCATTCACCTGAATGTGTTTGATAAAATTTTGTGTTTGATAAAATTTTTTGTAATTTTTCTTAGGATTTAAAAATGGGTATGTGTGTTAAGTGCATTTTTGCCTCTAGGGATATGAGATATATCGGAAGTAATTTTAAGTAATTTAGGCCTGTTTTTATATATGTTTTAGTGTCCTTAGTTACGTTTAAATTTGTATTCTGGTGTGTTTTTTTAGATATCCTGTGTGATAAATTGGATGGAGTGGTCAACGCCAGGGGCATCTCCTTAGATTATGTGCGCGAATGCAATGATATGTGTACTTAATTTTCTTTTCCTATTTTTCCTGTTGAAGTATTGTGTATGTTTTGAACTGGTTATAGCCCTCTAGGCAGGTGGCTGGGCTTCAAACAACAATAACAGTTCAATCATCATCATCATCATCATCATCATCAGGTGGCCTGCCGCATGGCTTTGGCGATCATGGACTTCCATCTGTCTCTGTCTCTCGTTCCCCTAGCATCTCCCCCACCCTCCCTGTCTTCAGCCACTTTGCAAGTCCGTCCAGCATTTTCTCCCTGGGTCCACCCGGTGCTCTCTTCCCCTCCAGCTTTCCCGTTGTGACCAGGTGCTCCAAATCCCCCTTCCTCATAAAATGGCCTATAAATGTTGCCTGTCTTTTCCTAATCTTCCTTATGAGTGATCTACTTGTGTCTGCCTCCATCAAGACTGTTTTGTTTGTTTTCTTTGCTGTCCATGGAACTCTCAACATTCTTCTTAGAAACCACATCTCGGCTGCCTCAGTCTTGTTCTGGCTTTGCTTGTTGACTGTCCATGCCTCACATCCGTACAACAGTATTGGTTTTATATAACATTCAAGAACTCTCTTCCTGATGTTAATTGATAGGCATTTGTTGGTAAGAATGCTTGTCATCTTCTTGAATGCTGTTTTGGCTTGGCCGATTCTGCCGGCTATTTCTGATGTGCATCTGCCGTCTGATGAAATGATTGTTCCCAGGTATTTAAATTTATCAACCTGTGTCAAGGTTGTGCCATTTGCTGTTATTTTGCATGAGGGGATTTCATGTTTTTTACTGATCACCATGACTTCAGTCTTCAATCATGCCTTGTTAACTGAGGTATAAGATGGATATCCAGTTGAATAGTCTTTGAGTTTGACCCTGCCTTGGTAACGTGGATGAAGGATGGAGATCCAGCAGTAAAGTCTTGAGTTTGACTCTGCCTTGATAGCACCTAGTGGATAAATAAAGTCTTTGAGTTTGACTGCCTGGGCAGCACCTAGTGGAAGTGGATAAAGGATGAATTCTGCAACCTCGCATCTTTTAAATGCTGAAATAAAATGCTCATCTGTGACAAGAGTTATAGGCGAAGGAATTCTGTATTTTGCATTTTGTTTTATATTCTCTCCTTTTATTGAGAAAGTTCAAAAGCTATTTTGCATTTTGTTTTGCTTTAACTCTTCTTATTGAGAATGCTAAAACCTCATTTTGTTATAATTGCAAATTATCCATAATTTTCCTTATAATTGCAAATTGTCAAGGATTTTCTCTTACACTTTCACATAATATACTACACGTCATTATTGAAGGGCCAGGAACGTTTTTGAGTCAATTTTTGAAAGGAGAAATAACCTATTTTCTCTTACTCTTTTCTCCAATTCGTTGCCGTAACTGAATGGATAAGAGCTCAGACAACATTGCAGTTTCCTTTTGGCACGTGTTTGGGGATTTGCCGATTTGCAATGGGCGGCCCAAGGAAGACAATTTCCACACGAAATTGTCGAATCTTCAGCAGGGTCTCTCTGACGACGCAGGCAAGGTAGCGACAAAATTCGCTTTGCACGTGCAAGGCAAGCCCTTTTTGAACACTACTCCAGCCAAAGTTGCCCGCAGACGAGGATAAAAAGGACCCGTTCTTGGTTCGTTTTAACCATGCTTGCAAGACGACGGATGACGGATGAGCAGCGGGGGAGAGCCCTCGCTCTGCTTGATGAAGGCCTAGCGCAGCGGGAAGTTGCTAGACGACTTGAAGTGTCGCATTCCACAATCCAGAGACTGCTGGAGCGCTTCAATGAGACTGGAGCAGTCCAGGAAAGGCGTCACACGGGTCGACCCAGAGTAACGACAAGACAGCAAGACCGCTACCTTGCCCTCTCCGTCCTGAGGGAAAGGGCATCCACTGCGGTGACCTTGAGGGGTCAGCTGAGGGACGCAACAGGTGCTAACATCAGCTGCAGCACGGTGAGAAGACGGCTACATGAGGCAAACTTGAGGTCACGGAGACCGGCCGTCCGACCCGTGCTGTCACCGGTCAACAGAGTGCGCCGCATGACCTGGGCCAGGGAGCACGTGACCTGGACAAGGCAACAGTGGGCCCGGGTCTTGTTTTCGGATGAGTCCAGGTTCACCCTGACCTTTAACGATGGCCGGGCTCGGGTGTGGCGACGTCAAGGGGAGAGGTTCGCTGACGCCACTGTCCAAGAGCATAACCGGTACGGCGGCGGGTCGGTGATGGTGTGGGGTGGCATGAGCCGTGGTACCCGGACCCCCCTGCTCCCCATTGACGGCATCCTGAACGGGGTCCGGTACCGGGACGAGGTTCTGGCGGCCGTGGCACTGCCTGCGCTTGTGGACCTTGTCAAGGCGCCATCTTCCAGGACGACAATGCACCTGCGCATCGAGCACGCCTTGTGACCGACTTCCTGGAGCAGCATGAAGTCGTCCGTATGGCCTGGCCAGCGTGCTCACCTGACCTGAACCCAATTGAACACCTCTGGGATGTGCTCGGGAGGCGCATCAGGGACAACCACCCCCCACCGGGCACCCTGGCCAGGGTGGTCGACATCCTGCAGATCGAGTGGGCGGCCATCCCTCAGGACACACTCCATACCCTTGTGGGGTCGATGCATCGGCGCTGTGAAGCATGCATCCAGGCTCGGGGCGGACACACGCGATATTGAAAACAGATTGGCCAAATCTGACACTTTCTGTTTTTTGAAAAGGGGGGGATGTTCCTTTAAATGCATGTGCTGTTCACTAATGGGTCATTGTGCTAATTTCTTTTTCCAAAACAGGTGTGGAAATGATGAAATAAAACATAGAATCAATTCTAAACATTGTCAATTATTTCAACTTAAAATTAGAGAGGAAGGAAGAAGTGGCCCTTAAATTATGATTAGTAGTATATAACCAAGGAACTTTAAACTTACAGAACCACCCCCAGGCATGCAGCCAATGGGGAGCGGGGCCATGCAGGTCATGGGTAGTGCCCTTTCCTGGCAACCTTCACAGGAAGTGGCAATGACCTTGACCTCCACAGGGTCGCATCACGGCATCCATGAGCTACGCGGCCACAATAAGGAGAACGAAGAAGTGGAGCTCATGTCTAGTGACTCTTCCAGCAGCAGCTCAAGTGATGAAGAGTGATGTGTTTCAGGAGGTGTGTGTGTGTGTGTGTGGAGTGTGTTGAATGTGTGTGTGTGTTTGTGTGTGTGTGTGTTGTGTGTGTGTGTGTGTGTGTGTGTGTGTGTGTGTGTGTGTGTGTGTGTGTGTGCACAGCCACAAAAACTTGAATAATGAGAACTGAAAAGGTGGAACTCAATGATTGGTGACTGTTTTAGTTCCAGTGTTGAAGAGTGATGTGTGCTAGTGGATGGATGAGTGTCTGAAGAGAGTGTGTGTGTGTGTGTTCATGCAGGTGGGAATGCGAGTGTATTTGCAAACAGTGGGTGGTTGCATATATATGTTAGGGCAAGTATAATTTTTATACAATGTGTATGTGCCTCTGGACTTATATTATATGTGTGTGCTTATTATTGTGTTAGGTGGGTGAGTCGTTTGTACTCTTTAAAAAAAAACATAAACACGTTTCTTGAAAAATTGGGAATAACTTTTTGATGCATGTTAGAAGAAGACAGTTCATTGACCCGATGACTCCCTCAGCCTATCCACCAGCTGACACCAACTTTCTGCATGCGAGATGGGAGATTCTTTTGATAGGGATGTGGACTCAAGGTCTCTTAACTTACCTCAAGTTCAATCCCAATCTGCAACATTAAAAAACTGGCCTGTTCGCTGCCCACCTTAATGTTTCCATCATTCTGGTGGTGTCAGCTTAGTGTTTCATAGGTCTCTGTCCCTCACCCTCCCCAATTCATCATCTTGCTAGTGCATAGGGTTTTGCGCAGGCTTAGGAAGTCTGCCAGATAATTGCTGGCAGATTTGGGTGGAGCACATATGGAATTTCCAAGAGCAGTGAATCCCTCTTGGAACAAACTCCAATTCTGTAGAGAATAGAGTAGAAGACGAGAAGGCAGGTCTAAATGTAAGTGCCAAGAAGATAAAAGTAATGCACTTAGAAGAAGAAAGTCAAGCACATCGAGATACTCAAATCAGCAAGACTGCTTGGAAAATATTTAGTGATTTTGAATATTTAGGCTCAGTTGAAGCTCATGATGGCACCTGTATTGAAGACATCAACGTAAGATTAGAAATGGTGAAACGGAAAATGATATAACTCGGTAACATTTAGAGAGCATACTAACAGCCCTTAAAATCAAAATTCTAAAATGTCTGATTGGCCAGTATTGTTATATGGTTATGAAGCCTGAACATGCAGAAAAAAAGTTGAAAATAAGAGCAAAGCAGCAGAAATGTGGTTCTGCAGGCTTTATAGAGGTAAATGGACTGATAAAAGAACAAATGAAAGCATTTTGAACAAATTCACAGTCAGATGTCAACTGCTGGCAGAAATCAACAAAAGAGAAGTGAAATACATCAGCCATGCAACTTGGAACATGAAAACAGACCTAATGACAACAGTTTTACAATGAAAAGTTGAGGCCAAAAGAAATCATGCAGACCACCTATTCCTGTATGAGGAACATCACCATCATCAGGAGATTCAAGGTCTGTGAGGTAGCACAGATAAGTCAAGAACAGAGTAAGTGGAGGAGAGTAATGTGATGTCCGCTGTGACGGCTCCCCATCGTACTTGATGCCGACAGGTGACGGGTGCGTTATGTTTATACATTTGTATTCAGGTGTATTTTTGTGTTTGTGTTAAAGTTAACCTGGTGATGAATTGGGCAGCATGGTCAGCGCTAAGGGCTTATCCTTAGATTATGTACTTGAATGTGTTACGTGTTCTTAATTTTTTTTTTTTCTTCTGTCAGGGTCAGCGAGGTGTTGTGCATGTTTTTAGATGGCTGTAGTCCTGGTATGGGCTGTGCACAGTCAGCTGGGTTTAAAACATTAATAATATAATACTGATATTGCATCAGTAATAAGAAAAATTGAACTGTGTCTTTTATTTGATTTAGTCACGAGAATTGTTTCCACGTTATGTTCCCTTTGCATGTAGAACCTGGTGCTCTTTTTTTTCCTTTTTTTTCAGTGTTTGATTTTTTTTTTCAGATGTGAATATGCTTGTTGTTTTGTTCACACTGCAGCCACAGTATGTTGCTGCACAGTCCTGTCTTTGGTGGGCATGCATGCTAGGTGTTTTCATGTTACTGTAAGCCACTGGACTCTGGCATAATTTACAGGATCTTTAATGTACCTGTTGATGTTCTGTGTGCATGTATGCACGAGGGAGATTCAGTATGGTGTATGTATCGAAATGGTTGTAGCCCTGGTATGGCTCTACACAGTCGGCTGGGAACAAGGTACAAACAGGTTTCCACACATGACCTGGGAGAGCAGAAAAAATCTCCACCCTTTACCCACCTGGCGGGAGGTACCCAGGCAGGATCGAACCCCAAACCTTCAGACCGAAAGTCTGATGTTTTACCCACTTAACTACTAAGCCTGTCACCAAGGCTGCGATTATTCATGTCTGTGGTGTGTTTGTGTATGAGAATGGGCATGCACGTTCCATTTCCTTAAATTAATACACCATGCACATGCATGAACCTAACTCTAGAAATCAAATTGGAAAATTGTTCTGTAATAAAATATTTTTTACTTATATCATCATCATTCAAATTATTATAACAATATTTCTTATTTGCATCATCGTCATTACAATATTTCTTACTTCCATCATCATCATTCAAATAATTACAACAGTTCAAACTATAATTTATGTGTACACCGCCTCACAGAGGCATAGGTATCTTAACAAAAATTAACATTGGAAAACAAAAATCTAGTCACAACCATATAACCACCCACTTCCAATCCAAAGAGGTTAGGAAGGAATCGAGAATGGAAACCAACCATAAATTTAAGCAGTTAAGTAAACAGACAAAACTTTATAAAAAAAAAAATTCACAACATAAGACAGAAATTACTTATAAGAACAGTATGGTTCCATTGTAAAAAAAAACAACAACAAAAAAAACCTTCAAAACATAAGACAGACAACAGTTATAAGCACAGTATAGTTCCATTGTCTTGACAGGAATAATTGGGTATAAAGCACTTTGAAGCAATGTTGCTGCAGGTAACCATATATTCATTTCACATTATGTCTGGAGTTTGTGTGAGACGTATTTAGCGTACTCGGACAATTTCATATATGCTCCACCCAAATTTGCCAGCAGTTACATGGTGTACAGTACTCCCTGAGCCTGCTCTAAACAGTAAGCACTGGCAAGGTCTTGAAACAACGAACAGGCCAGTGGGCTGGTTGGATCTATTCATAAAGCCCAGAACCCCAAGATGTGATATCTGAAGTTCAATCCCAGCCTGTAACGTTACAAACTGGCCTATTCGCTGCCCATCTTAAGGTTTCTATCATTCTGGTGGTTAACCCTTTTGACTCCTGCACCCTATCGACCAACTGCAAAAACTTAACCCTTTGACTCCCTCCCTCTATCCACCAGGCTCCTTGCAGGAAGCTGGTCGATAGGGTGAGGGATTCAAAGGTTTAAAAGTGCTTTCCTGGCATGGTTGACAATGCAGAATGCTGGTGGACAGGGTGTGGGAGTCAAAGGGTTAAGTGTTTCACAGGTCCATCTCCCTCCTCCCATATCTGAAGACCTTGCCAATGCACAGAGTTTAGTGCAAGCTAATGGAGTTTGCCGAATTGGATGAAGCACATATGGAGCTATCTGAATGCACTGACTCCCATTTGCACGAACTCCAAACTCGTTTCTCTATCATTTTCTCATGAAAATCGTAATTTTCATGCAAAACAATTCTAGCTATAAAGCACTTCCATTAAATATATAAACTGGAATGTAAAAGAATACAGACTGACATTTGGAAGTTCTGTTCTATACTTTTGTCCCATCTTCTGCAGCACCTTGATAACATTATCGGTGTAAAAATGAAATGAAAAATGTTGATGAAATGGAAATCTAACACCTTTGGACTGGAACATAATTCACACAAACACAAAAATGAACATAATACCTACTGGTTTCAACCTTTGAGTCTTCTACGGGGTACATTTAAGAAAAACAGAAAAAAAAAGGGAAATGCATACACATACGACAGGACATTCATCTGGGCACATATAATGGGTACACAAAGTGAGCGAGAGGTAATGTATATGTTAACCTTTTGACTCCCACAGCCTGTCCACCAGCATCCTGCATCGTCAACCATGCTAGCAAAGCAAAAACTTAACCTTCTGATTCACTCACCCTATCCACCAGCTTCCTGCAGGAAACCGGTAATATGGTGAGGGGGTCAAAGGACTGTTTTTGCAGTTGGTGGATAGGGTGCGGGAATCAGAGAGTTAAAAGGAATGTAACAATGAGGAGGAGATATTGCATGTGTGTAATAAAAGGATGGCTTTTTAACAATGCTCCGACTTTTTTGAGGGTTGTATTATGTTGTGAGGAGGTAAGGTCAAGACCTCATGAGTAAAAACAATGCAACGTCAGTGTCATTTTTTGAAGACATGAAAAAAAGAAACATTTTCCTCACTGTTCTCATGCTGCCCTTTTCAAACATCACAAAACCAGAGTGAACTGCACCACACTTGGTGCCCAGTATGTCCACAAGCCACACGCTATCAAATTCTAAAATCTCCACACGGTTCTCCAAATGAACGAACTTAGGGTGGTGATAAGGATCCAAAATAAAAAGAATAGGGACAATGCACTGAACGGAGTTTGTTCCAGACTGATTTATGGCACTTGGACAATTCCATAATGCTCCACTTAAATCTGCCAGCAATTATCTGGCAGACTCCTGAGTCCATGTCAAATCCTGTGTAGGGCCTGTTGGCAAGGTCTTGAAACAGGAAGGAGGAAGAGAGACTATGAAACACTAAGCTGGGGAGGAGGAAGA
The DNA here is from genome assembly GCA_030674185.1 of Monoplex corrugatus. Taxonomy (NCBI): domain Eukaryota; kingdom Metazoa; phylum Mollusca; class Gastropoda; order Littorinimorpha; family Ranellidae; genus Monoplex; species Monoplex corrugatus. The sequence continues at coordinate 35,270,464 of JAPXFY010000031.1, forward strand.
GAGACTATGAAACACTAAGCTGGGGAGGAGGAAGAGAGACTATGAAACACTAAGCTGGGGAGGAGGAAGAGAGACTATGAAACACTAAGCTGGGGAGGAGGAAGAGAGACTATGAAACACTAAGCTGGGGAGGAGGAAGAGAGACTATGAAACACTAAGCTGGGGAGGAGGAAGAGAGACTATGAAACACTAAGCTGGGGAGGAGGAAGAGAGACTATGAAACACTAAGCTGGGGAGGAGGAAGAGAGACTATGAAACACTAAGCTGGGGAGGAGGAAGAGAGACTATGAAACACTAAGCTCGGGAGGAGGAAGAGAGACTATGAAACACTAAGCTGGGGAGGAGGAAGAGAGACTATGAAACACTAAGCTGGGGAGGAGGAAGAGAGACTATGAAACACTAAGCTGGGGAGGAGGAAGAGAGACTATGAAACACTAAGCTGAAACCAGCAGAATGATGAAAACATACAGATGGACATTGAATGGGCCAGTTTTTAATGTTGTGGACAGGGACTGAACTTGAGATATTAGATCTTGAATGCACACCTCTATCAAAAGAATACATCAGATCTTTGAGTCCACAGCTCTATTAACCCTTTTCCTACCAAGAAAATAGGTCACTGTACTAACTATTGACCAAGTAACATTAGGAGAGAGAAAGACCGGAGGGGGTATTGTCAGAAAACAAGGTATATCTTGCCATTTTTGCCGCTTCAAACATCATGTAAACACAAAGAGGAAATGACAAGAGTATACTCCCTTTGCCAGAAAAGGATTCACGTCAGCAATGCAGTCATTTTTTACATATATACTTGAAACTGAAACTACGGTTCAGGGTACGAAATCCTCATGACGCGGTTCATGGAGAGAGAAAGCTGAGTCACGAGGATCTCATGACGCGGTAGAGAATGTGTTAAAAGAACCAACAAGCTGGTATAAAAATGAGGTCTGCCTGAGGTTTGATCCACAACTCTTGTGTTAGGAGATGGTGCTCAAAACTCCAAGCACCAATTATTTTTTAGTTATTTCTGTTTAAAGCCCAGCTGACTGCGTAGAGCCACATCGGGGCTATAAGTATAACCGATTCAAAACATACAATAATTCAACAGGAAAAAAAATCTTCTGCTGAAGACAATAATGGCATAACTGCAAGGCCATGTTGACTGAACCTTTCCCCATAGACCATAGACTGCTATTGTCTTTCACCAAGGGTCAAGCATGACAGAATGTAAAAAAAGCTCATTGTTGTTCCACCACACTGAAGAAGCAAAAGTGTGAAATGACAGACCCTCTACTTTTCTTGAGGCTGTATAACGAGGGCGGTGCGAACCTCCTCTCATTTGCTACTTTATTTTCCCCAATCCTAAATTGAGTCAGCTACCCATTAACAGCTGGGTGGACTGGGTGCTGTTTTCCATGGGTCAAGATTGGCACTTGTGTAGTAAGACTAGACAGTTGAACATATAGGCCTACTGCAATTATGTCGCCTTTGTCTAGTGAGGTGACAGGAGACATGGCTGCCTACAAGTATCCTCTATATTCAATTCATACATTTTTCTTCCTTAAGGACAGCAGCATTAGGTAATCTGGACCTGTCTTACAGCTCATCCTTGCTACTTTCCACATATTACATAAGCACGAAAAACAGTAAAAAGGAAACATATTAACTAAAACTAAACAATACATGAATTAAAACTAAAGAAATAAAACTGATTTGTAAAAAAAAGTTTTAAAAAAAACACACAACTTACAAACATAGCAACAGAGGAAAGGAAGATAAAGGAAGCATTAAAAACAAACAAATGAGGGGGAACACGTCAATTTGAGCATTATGATGAAAACACATCAATAATAACACACACTGTCATACTGATAAACCATAACATCTCAAAAAGAACAATAAATCATAATATTGCCTTCTGTTTGTCAACCTGTCAAGTTATAAAGACATGTTACGAATAATTCATAATGAAATACCGACTTCCATATGTCAATCACTCGAACATTTAATAAAATTTAATAGCACGACAGACTAAACTGAACATGGAGGACTAAGCTAAGAATGGAGAACAGCCATGTTCATCACCAGAAACAACCACATACACAGCGAATGAAAGAAAACCTCTCCTATGAAGCAATGAAGCACCAAGGGGAAAAAAAAACAAAAGACATGAAAACACAACAAGAGAATAGTCACAATGGAACGACTGAAAAATAAAACAATACTACTGCAGATTCCTTTGACTCCCGCAGCCTATCCACCAATTGCAAAAAGTTAACCATTTGATTGCCTCACCCTAACCACCAGCTTCCTGCAGGAAACTGGTGGATAGGGTGAGAGAATTAAAGGGTTAATTTTTTGCTTTGCTGGCACGGTAGACGGTGCAGGTTGCTGGCAGATAGGGTGCAGGAGTCAAACGGTTAACTCTATGACTCCCTCACCCTATCCACCAGCATCCCACATTGTCAGCCATGACAGCAAAGCACAATCTTAACCCTATCACTTCTTCACCCTATCCACCGGTTTCCTGCATGAAGCTGGTGGATAGGGTGAGGGAGTAAAAGGGTTCAAGTTTTCACAGCTGGTGGATAGAGTGCGGGCATGAAAGGGTTAAGGCTACATGATTGAGCCATGCAATCATACAATCATATGAACTGGCATAGATCTACCATGCGTGTTAGACTTAACCTACTGCAGTACCAGTCTGGGAATTTTTAACCAAGACCATGATATACTATTTACAAAGAATATGACACTCAAACATGGTCCCAGCCTTTAACCCTTTGACTTCTGCACCCTGTCCATCAACTTCCTTCATTGTCAACACATGCTATCAAAGCAAAAACTAAAAAAACACAAAAACAACAACAAAAACCCTTAACCCTTTGACTCCCTCACCCTATCCACCACTTTTCTGCAGGAACCTGGTGGGTAGAGTGAGGGAGTAAACGGGTTATGTTTTTGCAATTGGTGGATAGGGTGCGGAAGTCAAAGGGTTAATGAAAAAAAATTCACTCCCCATCCTACAACGAAAGAGTGAGTCTTATTTTTGTTATAAAATCAAAATAATGATATAAAGCATTTGTTTCTAACACTAACATGAAAAACATGGGCAATACTTATGTCATTCAAAGTGTTACACATTGACAATATAATTTTGGTTCTAATGGTAACCAAATGTGATAAAGGTCAACCTTCAATAAGCAGGAAATCCTTACACGTATGCATGCCACACACAAACACAAAAGTGTACACATACATTGCAACCACCACTAAGCCTTCCTTTGTGTCATAAGACTCTTAAAACATGTACACAAACACACAAAGCATCTGGTCTTGCATCATTCAGAATCAACAGGTTCTTAAACACTCGCACACAAACACACAATGAATGGCCTCGCGTCACTCGGAATCAATCTCCATATTAGAAATTTAAAATTCAAGGGAGACTGAAACAAAACTGATACTGATGTAGGCCTACCCAGTATCATTATGATATCCAATGTATCAATACGATACTGATTAGATATGTGGCACCGCTATCTTACGATACTGGTTAGACATGTGGCACTCCACCACGGCAATGTTCCTTGCCAAACCAGTCATATTTCAATTTTCATGCAGAAAATTTCTGCTGTAACAAAAAAAAATTGTGGCAACATTCTGTCAAGTTGACTAAATGAGCAAGAGTAGAGGCGCTGGCAAAAAAAAAAAAAAAAAAAAAAAAAAGGAGCCCATGAACAACAACCAGACAACAGCATCAGCTAGAGTGAGAGGCAAAGCATTATCTGATCACTCCTTAACTCTTTGACGACGGGCTACTTCGATCATAGTAACAGACGGTCTAGGGTACATAACTCCCTCTACTTTTGTTATGATAATGATTTAGTAGTTGGCAGTTGTTTCCCTTGTGGAGGGAACTTCCGTTGAACGCTTCAGCTAAGTTTTGCCGGTTTCTTTGTCTAAAATCGATGGATAAGTTCACTTGCATCCGGTTCTCAGTGATTTCATTGTGGCAGCCCTAGGCCAGCAGGAGAGCTCAGCTGTACAAGCGCAGTCACAATAGAGTTAAGCCACTGACAGGGACGACGATCATTACCATCTGTCCAGACAGCTTTGCCCTTTGGTTCCTGCACCCTATCCACCAACCCCAAACACTTAACCCTTTGACTCCCTCACCCTATCCACCAGCTTGCTGCAGGAAGCTATGGATAGGGTGAGGGAGTCAAAGGGTTAACCTTTTGCTTTGCTAGCATGGTAGACAATGCAGGATGCTGGTGGACAGGCTGGGGAGTATTAAATGGGTCGGAACTGGCTACGATCAGCTCAACAAACATATAAACCATAATTTCAAACTAATGCTGTAACTTAACACCTTCACCAACTTGCCCCTGTAACCAAAAAAGATTAGCTGGCTGAACATATAAAGTAGTGATGTTGCCTCTACCAAATGAATCAACAGGCAACAGGGTCACTATAGCTATCCAGACCACCCACACACCAATCGGCAATGCAAGCAGCAGAAATTAGAAAAAAAACCAGCCCCATTCATTGTCTCGTGAGACCTGACCAAGCAGACGGCAAATGTAAGAAGAAGAGGATGAAACAAAACACGCCTAAATGTGACCTCCCACCATGAAATCAGTCTTAACTTGCAGTCAGTCGAACAGCACTAGAAGCTGAAAAGGTGACTGAGGGTCTATCTGGGGTGTTTTGACTTTTTCTCAAAATTGATTTCTGTAGATTATAATCTATCCCCCACAGAAATTTTTTTCTTAAAAAAAAATTATCAATCAATTCAAAATGGTATTTTAATGCACTGATCGCAGCAGAAAGAACGCAATTTCCTACCAAAAGTACCTACTTTTGTCTCTTACTATGAACCGTAACCTGTACAGTACCCCCACATGTAATATACTGACAGAAAGCTCTTTGGTGCACCTTTCAGATAATGACAGTGAAAATTAAAAACAAACTGGGTCAAAGCCACCAAATAAAGAAATTTAAGGAAAATGTGTAGGAGAGCACACAAAAACTTTGGAGGCCGTTTTCTCAAAATGGCTGTCATACAACTTAATGACTTTAAACATACATAACTTCTACATTTTTTGAGTACAAGCTTTATTCAAGTACCAAAATAATCAGCAGAATGTACACTTTCCAGTGGTATGTATATCTCAAAATGCCTGAAATGCTAGCAAAGACTGATTTCGTGGTGGGAGGTCACAAATATTTTTCTAGTAATTGTTGAAACAAAGGATGCTCACAAAACCCACCACAGTTTTTTGTTTTGTTTTGTTTTTGTTTGTTAATATGTTTTTTTCTCCGGTGAATTTTCAGATGAGATGTTAAATAAAGGTTCTGTGTGCAGAAAGCACTTACTGATAGAGTGTATATAGAAGATAGAGTGTATATATAGAAGATAGGTGTATATAGAAGATAGAGTGTATATAGAAGATGTGTATATAGAAGATAGAGTGTATATAGAAGATAGTGTATATAGAAGATAGAGTGATATAGAAAATCTAACAATGAGAAAGAACTGTCCTTAACAATTTTTAGAGAAAAGATCCATAGGAAAAGGGGAAAGAATGGTTGCACTATACTTTTGACAACATGCAAACCACATTTCGTACTGAAAAAAATCTTATGAACATCAACAACAAAAAGTATAACAACAGTCTAATGCAATCTTACACTATAAATTACTGTTAAAACAAAAGACCAGAACAAAACTGAAGCACGATTCTGCATCTTGTTTTTGTTTTTTACTGTGTGATTTTGTTTTTGGTTTTCATTGCTTCTTTGTTTTTTTCACTCAAACTGAAAAGGAGATGCTTTTTTCATGTGCACCGCCCTCATGGTGCTGGCCTCAGGAAAAGTTGAGGTCTCTGCCACCTCGCTCCCCTACGACCCAAGGGTTATGGAACTATCTAGGTAGGACCTCAGGCCAGTTCATGGGTTTATGTGCAGGCTCAGGGCTTGTGCCGTGATCATTCTGGATCTTCTCAATCACATGGCACCTGTGACGTTAGTGCATATGGAATTCATTCTGAGAGCAGAGATGTCATCTTGAGAAACTAAAACTGAAACTGAAACTGATGTGCAATTTGCATTTTTCTTTGATATCAGACAAATTGCACAGAAACTTAAACTGACAAACTTGTACACACACACACAAACACACACACCATCTTTTTCACCGGGAATTCCAGCAATCTTCTCATTCAACCATACATCCCCACCTTCACCTTCCAATGTTTTCATTCCAAAACCACAGCTTTTCTGCCCAACACTTCCGCTTCATGTTTTATATCTCTACCGTCTTTATGTTGAGCACTTTTACCACCTTCATCAACTACACTCTTAACTTCCTCTTTCCCTTTAGTGTCACCACCACCTTCGCCTTTTCCCTCCCCAGTATCCGTGTCATCGTAATCTTCGTATTCCCACAGTTCTTTCTTGGGCTTGTACTTGCGGACTCCTGTTTTATCAATTTTTCTCGGAGGTCCAAATGTTCAGTGGTTTGGTCATGAAGTCCGGGAGAGGGCTGTAAGGAGTTTGTCTTTGGCAAAGATACGACCTTTGTACTTGGTAGGGCGGGCACACTCCTTCAGTAAGTGTTCCAGATCCCAGAAGTCTTTGGCTTCTTCCGGCATGTCATGGAGTAGACCTGAACAGATATCAGAAATAATAATCCGATAAAAATAAAGAAGCAATGATCCATGAAAGTGTTGAAGTCATTGCAGAATAGATAATTGCAAGTGGTAAAGGTTTTAGTGTGAGAGTGCTGTTGAACCTTCCACTCTCTTACCCTATCCGACATATGCAACAACTTATCGTTTCACTCCCTCACCTGTCCACAAGTTCTCTACAGGACAGGCGTATAGGCAAGGACCGTGACTGTTATTTTGTTTAAAGCCCAGCCAGACTGCGTACTGCCATAGGGCTATAACCATTTCAAAACATACTACTTCAATAGGGAAAAAAAGAAAAGAAAATTAAGTACACATATCAATACATTCACACACATAATCTAAAGAAATGCCCCTGACTGTGACCACTCTGTCCAATTTATCACACAAGG
>JAPXFY010000031.1:35285050-35310050 GCA_030674185.1 Monoplex corrugatus
TTCTTGATCAGAACCAAACTTTTTCAACACCACATTCTGGTTGCCTGACAGTGTGGCGTAGCGGACATTTTTGGTGCTGAAGATGTCCATGAAACGATAACTGGAAAAGCCGGAGAGCTGAACCTGGTTGTAGTATATGAGGCCACACCCACTGGACCCAAAACAGGCCGGGCAATAGGGTATGTCCAAGAAATGGTCATCTGTCACATCGTGACTGACGATATGACGGAAGAGAAATCCATATAGCAAGAAAGAAAAGACCAGGGAAACACACAAGACAAATTTGCCTGCAAAGGGCAATCTTCTGTAGCGCCGAGCAGAATCGTTCATCACCGATGACAGTCGATTCATTCCTTCCGTGACACTGAGTGCACCGTTACGGCGTCGAACACCACTTCCAGGCAGCATTTTCTGGAAATGTGTGAAGCATAAAAATTACTTGGACAGTAGATCTGATCTAGCATGAATTGCTTTATAACTTGTCCTTTCAAAGTCCATGCAAGACAAGCAAAATGTCATTAATTGGTAAACAGATCTGCAAATCACTGTTTCATGCAAAATTTTTTCTGTTTCAGCTCATGGCAGGATTTGTGGAGCAGCTTCACAATATAGGCCTACACCTGAAAAGAATAAAAAGAAACAAAACATGCATATCAGTTATTTTATGGGTCTTTTTTGTTTTGTTTTGTTAAAGAAACTCAGGTTAATTCTTTCAATGTTTCTGGCCCATTCAAGGCTGTTTTACATCAAACTACATAAGATCAGACTGCTGAAACAAAGCACACAACAGATGTAAAAAGAAAGAGCACATGTGTGCATGTGTGTGCACATAACATATATCATATGTGTATACATCACTCTCACTGCGTGCGTGTGTGTGTGTGTGTGTGTGCGTGTGTGCGTGCGTGCGTGCGTGCGTGCGTGCGTGCGTGCGTGCGTGCGTGCGTGTGTGTGTGTATGTGCGAGTGTGAGTGTGTGTGTGTTGTGCGTACGTGTCAGTGCGGGTATGTGTGAGCGTGTGTCAACACTGTCATATGATTATGTGAGTAGGTGTGAGCGCACGTGCACCTATTTGTGCATGCATGCATGATGCACACATTCATCATACTGCACAAGCATGCATAAATGTATGCGTGTACGTCTTTCTGTTTATGACTGCCTTAAATTTATTATCAGCGAAAGATTTCATGATGACGTACACCAACTGATTACAAATTTTCCACTCCTGTTTTGATCGATTCGATACTGTCACGGTGTCTACCGCTATCGGCTATGACTGTATCACTGTTTAGTGCAGATGCAGTGCTTCATTGGGCTCAATTATACAGAAACATCACTGTCCCATTACCAATCAACGAACTGACAAACAAGCTACATTACTTATAAACTATAAGCTAAAAGTAGCCTAAACTTTCTTACGGTGTGTGTTCAACTGTTGACTTGGAAATTCGTCTGCTCACTTGTGTTCGTTCGTACTTCAGGAAGTGATAGAATTGTCTGTTTACCCAATCAAGACCAAACATATACAATTGTGGACGCTTTCCTTTGCTGAGGAGGTGGGATACACACTCCAGTTCATAAAACTTTTTTTTTCCAACGTGCAAATGGAGAAAATTTATAACTGTATATCTCTTTACATTTTGTTTACGCTCTTCTCAATTCCCCTAAAGAGAATGTATGTGAGATTGTGCAAGAACAAATTCTGCGTATGTGTCTACATTTCTTCAGAATCATTTTACAAATAATCATAATAATAATGACATTCATTCAGCACCAAGTCTTGAGAATGAAAATAAGATTGTGCAAGAAAAAATTCTGTGTATGTGTCTATATTTCTTCAGAATCATTTTTGTTATAAACATAATAAAAATGAAATGTGTAAGGCACCAAATCTTGACCACATATAGAATCAAAGCTTGCACTCTCATCATTTATCAAAACGTACAGTTGCAATGACAAAAGCTCAAGGATACAAAATTCACACAGACCAAAAGGCAGAAGATAGCAGGGGAATTGGACAAGAGGACGGGCACATAGAGGGGAAGTCACTCTTGGACAAAAAGGTATGTCTTCACGTTAGTGTGTATGTGTGTGTATGTGTGTGTGTGTGTGTGTGTGTGTGTGTGTGTTTGTGTGTGTGTGAACAACTGTGTGCGTGTGTGTGTGTGTGTGTGTGTGTATGTGGTGGTGGTCTTTCATTTAATGTCTATTCACTTAAGTGATTTTAGACAAACAAACAAACAAAAATTCATGAGGAGTGAAGAGTATACTTGGAAATGGTTAATCTTCAGGAAAAAGAAATGAACCAGAAAACAACTGTGCCGAAGACGAGAAGGAACAAAATCACAAGACGTTATCATAATTAACGATTGAAACAATAAAATTGGTTAACCATAACATTGAACATGTGAAATAACGGCGTGTTAAAGATAATTTGCTATAGGACTTTTTGACAGGCTAACAAAAAAATTCATATGTTAAGGATGGTGAGGCAAATACATCAGAAACTGTCTTAGATAGTGCAGGAATATGTCTTTTCACCCGAACGCATGAAAGAATATGACTATGTGTTATCTTTTTTCCACACAGACATACTATATTCCTGGTGTATTTTATTTTAAATGCATCAAGTTTCCACCTATACATAAGGGATTGTATACTTCTGCTGGCAGGAAACTGCTTAAGAGTTTTGCTAATTTCAAAGTTCATATAACAGTTTTCATACTTTTTCTGTTTATCTTGAAACTGCTTCCATACATAGGAGTCCACTAAGGTATAACACTCATGCAATGAGAGGGAAAGTTGTACATTATTTGAATCTGGGGAGCTCTTTGCCCCCCGTTTGGCAGCCCTATCAACCATATCGTTATAATGAAAAGAACTATGAGATGGTATCCAGCAGAAAGTAATATCAATGCCTCTTAATGATAAACTATTAATCAAGTGAGTAATTTCCAATATCATTTCAGATCTTGTTTGTAATTTTGATAATTCAAGAGCTTGAAGTACAGATTTTGAATCAACGCAAAAGAGTATCTTGGGAAGTGTCCTTGGAAAATTTACCATATAATTTAAAGCCATTAAGATTGCAAAGAGTTCAGCGGTAAAGACAGATTTATTAAGTCCTATATAGAAAGATTTCTCAATTTTGAGAGCAGGTATTAAAAACGCTGACCCTGCTTGTCTTTCAATTATTGATCCATCAGTGTAAACTTTCAAGTGATCGGAATAAAAATCTTCTATATGACATTTAACTTGACTTGCCAGTAAGTTGATATTATCTTCTTTTTTTAAGTCAGTGTGACGTATGTGTATGTGTGTGTGTATGTGTGTGTGTGTGTGTGTTTGTGTGTGTGTGTGTGAACAACTGTGTGCGTGTGTGTGTGTCGCATATGTGTTTAAAACCGTGTATATGTACATTTCAAGAGACTTTCTCAGTCGTGCAAAATGAGTAAATAAATACATAAACAAACGAGCTTTGAAATGTATGTGTGTGTGTGTTTGCGTGTTGTGTGTGTGTGTGTGTGTGTGTGTGTGTGTGTGTGTGTGTGTGTGTGTGTGTGTGTGTGTGTGTGTGTGTGTGTGTGTGTGGCGCGCGCGCGCACATAGGACTTGTGTAGAGTGGAGTGTATGCTGTTTTTGTTTTGTTTTTTGTCGTTATTATTGTTATTATCATAGTGTTTTTTTTTCGTTTTGTTTTCTTTTGTTTGGGAGGAGTGGTGGTTTAGTGGCTCATCGTATCAGCTCTATTGTTGAAACGCTTTGCTCATAATGCAGGGTCTTAGGTTTAACCATTGGGCAGGCCAAGGGTTTTTTGTTTGTTTGTTTTTTGTTTGTTTGTTTTTGTTTGTTTGTTTTTTTGTTGTTGTTTGTTGTTGTTGTTGTTGTTGTTTTTGTTGTTGTTGTTGTTTTGTTGTTGTTGCTGTTGTTGTTGTTGTTGTTGTTGCTTTTCCCACACGGGCGGCCTGGTTCTGTCGACAGAACGGTGGACTCAGTCTCTGACATACTGAGCTTGATCCCAGCCTGCTCCGTTAACCCTTTGACTTCCTCACCCTGTTCACCACCAACCGCAAAAACTTAACTCTTTGACCCCCTCACCCTATCCACCAGATTCCACGGTGAGGGAAGCAAAGAGTTAAGATTTTGCTTCGCTAGCATGGTTGACAATGCAGGAGGGTGGTGGACAGGGTGCGGGAGTCAAAGGGTTAAAAACTGGTCTTAATGCTATCCATCATTCTGGTGGTGTCAGCTTAGTGTTTCATAGGTCCCTCCGACTCACCCTCACTCTTTCCCCACCATTTCAAAACCTTGCCAGCACATAGGGTTTTGCTTAGACTAGTGAGTCTGTCAAACAATCAAATTTGCTGGAACCAGAAAAAACACGAAAGAAGAATAAGAACGCGTATTTAATACAAGACAAGACAGGCGCAAATTTTCGGCCAACTGGCCTTTGTCAAGCGTAAGATTACAAACAAACAAACACCAGATACAAAAATTAATAGAAAATGATTGAAACAATTCCTTTACTCTCACTGGACCAAGCAGCAGGGAATTTCAATCTTTTTCTCCTAATTTTTGTATCTGGTGTTTGTTTGTTTGTAATCTTACACTTGACAAAGGCCAGTTGGCCGAAAATTTACGCCTATCTTGTCTTGTTGTATTAAATACGCGTTCTTATTCTTCTTTCGTGTTTTTTTCTGGTTCCTGTTTGCTTGAACGCGGGCAGTCACACTTGTTTTGGATTTCAAATTGCTGGCATATTTGGGAAGAGTGTGTGTGAAATTGTCTGAGTGAGATACATCTGGCCAGCTCTTGAACGAACTATGAATTTGATTTTTGATATTTTCCGGTGATTATTTTGCATCCTTCCTATGTTTTGGTACATTATATTATGGTTAGATTTTTTTAATCTGTGCATTGATACCCTGGATTTTATTATCATTATTATCTATAATAGGTTAAGCCAGATTGATTTACAATCCTCTTGATCCAAGTCTCAGATTGAACGAAATGGAAGTCTGAATATGCAGGCTATACAGCAACATAACATTTATAGGACATTTTATGAGGCAAGACAAATTAGAGCACCTAGTCACAACAGGAAAGCCGGAGGGAAAAAGAGCACCAGGTAGGCTACACTCAGGGAGAAATTATTGGACGGACTAGCAGAGTGGTTGAGGACAGAGAGGGTGGGAAATGTGTTTTCGGCAACAAGGGATAGGTTCGTATGGAGGGCCATGATCGCCAACACCATGCGGCAGGGCACATGATGATGACGATACAGCAATATTATGTTTTTGTTATTGTTGTTGTTATCTGTTTGTTTGTTTCTTTCTTTCTTTCTTTCTTTTTTATCTGATTTTTCTCTTATGCGAAAATGCACCATCGGTTGTTTTTGCCCACACAGTGCAGAGAGTATGTTGCTGCACAGTCTGCATACTCTCTCTCCAGTAGGTGTGCACGTTACATGTTTTCATGTTTTCATAAGCCATCGGTTACTCATTTGACTTACAAGATCTTTGACCTTCAGAAAACATGTTGAAAACTCTACACTCAACCATAAAAATGGCCTTTCAATCCTGAAACCAATGGCAACCAAAGGCATTTAACAATGTCATCTTTTCCAGCTATATCAAGCTGTAATACCGAGTGTAAGTGATTCACACTGTTGCCATCGACCAATGTTTTGAGACTATACAGAGTACAGAATGAAGCAGAAGGCTCTTCAAACAGATTTGGATGATCTCACAATTTGGTGCTCAACGTGGGGCATGACATTCAATGCCGACACGTGCGAGGTTATGAGGGTGTCTCGTAGAAAAGACCCAATGAGACAGTTCTACACCATCAGAGGGCAGATCCTTCAAGAGGTCCAGAAGGCCAAATACCTTGGCGTTAACATCACAAGTGATCTACAGTGGTCCTCTCACATCGCAAGCATCTCTAAGAAGGCGAACAGGAACCTTGCCTTTATCCACCGTAATCTGAAAGATGCCCCGGCCAAGCTGCGTGAACAGGCCTATCTCAGTCTAGTCAGATCGATAGTCGAATACAGCTGTACGGTCTGGGACCCCCACCTTCGTAAAGATGTCGACTCTCTGGAGATGGTGCAGTGTCGTGGTGCGCGGATGATGTTCCGCGACAACAGTTATAACAGCAGTGTCACAGAAATGTTGAAACTACTAAACTGGGACAGCCTCGCAGACCGTAGGAGGGACGCCAAACTCATCTTATTGTACAAGATTATCAACCACCTGGCAGAAGTCCCCACCGACAACATCCTAATCCCGAACCCGAGCCAAATACCCTTATAAATACAAGTGGATCCAAAGCAAAACCACGGCATATCGCCACTCCTTCTTCGTCAGCATCATCGGACCCTGGAACGACCTTCCTGCAGAAGTAGTGGAGAGCCCGACTGTTACATCCTTCAAATCGAGGCTCAAATCTCCTCCGACGGTGCGTCGATAAAAGCGCCACCACTCATCGCTGCGATACTCCTCAAGGGAGGTTTAGCGATTACACAACAGAACAGAACAGAACGGAGAGTGATCCTCAGAACCACAAAAGCCACCCCTACGAAGACTATGCGGTACCTTCCTTCAAACAATCAAGACACTGAACAAATAAAGGCGTACAACAGAACTCTGGGAAAGACCACCCAGAAAAGTTCACTAGAAGGTCAAAACAGCAAAAGGCAATCCATTCTTCGTGGAAAATCATGGATGGAACAGGCAGGAAAATCCATTTAATACACAAGTCAACTAATAGAAAAGAATGGGAGAAATATCCAAACCATTTGAATCATCTCTGTAGTAATATTGGGAAGGAAAAAAGAGACATGATCATACAGGAGTTGAAGGAAGAAGAAGATGTCAAAAGAGTGCAGAAGGCAGTCCAGCAAGGTCAACAGGGGCAATGGACAACATGGGACAGTGCACTCCAAAGAAGTCTCAGCTGGAACGATATGTGGCACATGGCTCCTCTAAGGATAAGCTTCCTCCTCAGATCTGTATATGACCTGCTCCCCTCGAATGCAAACTTAGTGAAATGGGGGAAAGCAGACGACCCAGCATGTCCGCTCTGTCAGAAGAAACAAACAGTGGAACATGTCCTAAGCTCTTGCAAAGTAGCGCTAGCCCAAGGAAGGTATACATGGAGGCACAACCAAGTTCTGAAAGTGATCACAGATGTGGTTAGCGAAAAAACCATGACCCCAAACGCACCAATTGCTATGACAACGTTCTACAAAGCAGGAGGGAAACAGGTCTGGCCCGAAAGGGCTATGACAACCAGCACATTGCCAAAGGGTCTTCTGGATGGAGCAGTCGACTGGGAGTGTACAGCAGACCTCCCAGAGTGGAGAAATTACCCAGATGTCATCAGCAAGACAGGCATGAGACCAGACATCGCTCTCCACTCTGACTCCTCAAAACAAGTGATTCTGATAGAACTCACTGTGCCATACGAAAGCAGAATGGAAGAAGCACATATCTACAAGACCGAAAAATACGCCGGTCTTGCCAGCACCCTGAAGAAAGCAGGTCTGCGGGTCAAAATCTTCGCCATAGAGGTCGGGGCAAGAGGGTTTGTGGGCACCTCCGCTTATGATCTCATGAAACAACTCGCCATTTCTGGGAAGAAGAGGACTAGAGCCCTTAAAGCGATGGCAGAGGCAGCAGAAAGGAGCTCAAGCTGGATCTGGGCAAGGAGGAACCAAAAAAGTGAACTTCATAAGGATTAAATTCCCTACAGATGATGTGTGCCCCGTTAGCACATTGGTAAAACCGCGTACCGCAGTTCTGAAGCGCAGAATCGCCCAGGTTCGATCCCCGGCGTGGGGAAAAAAAAAAAAAAAAAAAAAGACAACAGCAGAAGGGCATCCAGGAGTCATGACCTGGATGTGGCCCGGCCCCCCGAGAGTGTAAGGAATTCAGGGCCGAAACACTTGTCTAAAGGGGGTTACTTCTCTGAAGACCTTCTGTTGTCTAGCTCTCCCTAGAGTTTCTTTCTACCTGCACATGGTCAGTCCATTGACTTCCGGGAATAGTTCGGAGGACATTCGGGAAAGACCGAAGGACACTGGGAAAGACTAGATCTGCGGGCTTTGTGGGTTGGCTTCCCACCTTGCCTTTGATAACATGCCACGAGTTTTCCAAATGAAAGATGCTCCCAGGATTCACCGAAAGGGGGAGAGAATGATGAATCCATCGGCACTGACTCCATCACGACTGGAAACGCACAACGGACCATGATTAATGACCAGTTGGAATTTCCGTGTGCGTGTGGAAGGAGATTCACCACCAAACGCGGCATGAAGATCCACAGGACAAAAATGGGCTGTTTGAAGACACATACGAACCAGCAGCAGCGCACTGCGATAGCAGGTGAGACGTTGGATGACCAAGGCCAGGAATTAAACCATAGTGCCAAGGACATCCACGCTGACGGTTCTGATGCGGATTTTGCACAAGCTCTTAACGCCAAACGTGGAAAACTCAATTTGCCGCCTGCCGGTGCAAAAGAACAATGGGAGAAATTAGATGAGGAACTTGTCCTTAAGCTGAATGCGCTAATAGGGAACAGTACGCTGGAACACAAACTTGACACATACGGAGACATCATATACTCTATCTGCAGGGACACTTATGGAGTGAAGCAGCCAAAGACAAAAACGCCTCCCCAGAAATCCAGAAGACAGCAACAGATGGAGAGCATCCGGAGGGAGAAAAGGAAGCTTAAAAAGCGAATGAAAACTGCCTCAGAATTCGAGAAGCAAGGGCTCCTGGAACTCTGGAAAGATCTGAAGACCAAACACAATGCTCTCAGCAAAGTGGAATCAGCAAGGCGAAGAAAGAGCAAAAAGAAGAAGACTCAAGATCGTTTCTTCAAAGATCCCTTTGACTTTGCAAGAAAGCTGTTTGAACAACCCAAATCAGGGACTCTCACAGTGGGCAAGGAAACCCTAGAGCAGCATCTCAGGGAAACATATTCCGATTCTCAGCGCGAGGCACCACTTGAAATCCAAAATCTGGTTTGGCCTGCAGCGCCAGAAGGAAAATTCAATAACAAACCACCAACACTGGATGAAGTGAAGAACGTAGTAAAGAAAGCCAGAGCCAAGTCAGCACCTGGACCAAACGGAATACCATACCTGCTCTACAAGAAATGCCCAAAAGTGCTCGAGTGGCTCCACAAGATGATTCGATCAGCATGGAGGAACCAGAAGATCAGCGACCAATGGATGAGAGCTGAAGGAGTGTACATTCCGAAGGAGCAGAACTCCAGCAGCATCAATCAGTTCAGGCCAATATCACTTCTGAACGTCGAGGGGAAAATCTTCTTCTCTGTTATGGCAGCAAGATTGACAAAATACCTGACTGAAAACAAGTATCTGGATATGTCAGTCCAAAAGGGAGGCATACCAGGAATGCCTGGATGCTTGGAACATGCCACGTTGATTTGGGATGCCATCCAAAAAGCAAGAACAGAGAAGAGAGACATTGACGTAGTTTGGCTTGATCTGGCGAATGCATATGGATCAGTTCCACACGATATGATCCAGCTGGCTCTTGAAATGTATCACATCCCAGAAAACATCCGAACAATGCTGAGGAAGTATTTCCAAGGGTTCTCAATGCGGTTCTCTACCAAAGAATACACCACGGACTGGATAGACCTAGAGGTGGGCATTGCAATGGGCTGTGCAATCTCTCCCATACTGTTCGTGTTGGCAATGGAAGTCATCTTGAAAGCTGCAATGAAGAGTTCAGGTCCAGTGAATCTGGGAGATGGATACCAGATGCCTCCTCTGAAAGCTTTCATGGATGACACAACAGTCTTGTCCACGGATGAGGAAGAGACACACCAAATCTTAAAGCAGCTGGATGAGCTGGTGGCCTCTTCAAGAATGAGGTTCAAACCTAAGAAATCCCGAAGTCTCTCACTGCGAAAAGGAAAAGTGGCAGATTCAGTCAAATTCATGGTAGCCAACCAAGCCATCCCCACTGTCACAGAAGAGCCAGTAAAAAGTCTCGGAAGATGGTATGATGACTCCCTGAAAGACACACAAAGGGGATGTGAAACCAAGCAAACAGCAGAAGAAGGCCTGAAGAAAATAGATAACTGCGGACTGCCAGGCAAATACAAAGTCTGGTGTCTACAGTTCATGCTGATACCAAAGCTGCTGTGGCCACTGCTAATCTATGACATTTGCACCAGCACAGTCGAAGCAATGGAAGCCAAAATCAACAAATACACAAGAAAATGGCTCGGTGTCCCACCTGGTCTCACTGATGTTGCATTCTACTGTCGTCAAGCAATGCTGAAGCTACCTCTGAAATCCATAGTGGAGGAATACAAAGTTGGAAAAGCAAGACTGTTGAGCATGCTGGAGGAATCGGAGGACAATATCGTGAGAGCAGTTTATCCAAAGCTGAGAACTGGCAGAAAGTGGAAAGTCCAAGAGGCTGTAAACAATGCCAAGAGAAACCTCAGCATCAAAGAAATAATTGGACACACGCAAACCAACAGACAGGGACTGGGAGCAACAAAAATGCAGTGGTGGTCCAAAGCCAAAGGGAAGGAAAAAAGAGACATGATCATACAGGAGTTGAAGGAAGAAGAAGATGTCAAAAGAGTGCAGAAGGCAGTCCAGCAAGGTCAACAGGGGCAATGGACAACATGGGACAGTGCACTCCAAAGAAGTCTCAGCTGGAACGATATGTGGCACATGGCTCCTCTAAGGATAAGCTTCCTCCTCAGATCTGTATATGACCTGCTCCCCTCGAATGCAAACTTAGTGAAATGGGGGAAAGCAGACGACCCAGCATGTCCGCTCTGTCAGAAGAAACAAACAGTGGAACATGTCCTAAGCTCTTGCAAAGTAGCGCTAGCCCAAGGAAGGTATACATGGAGGCACAACCAAGTTCTGAAAGTGATCACAGATGTGGTTAGCGAAAAAACCATGACCCCAAACGCACCAATTGCTATGACAACGTTCTACAAAGCAGGAGGGAAACAGGTCTGGCCCGAAAGGGCTATGACAACCAGCACATTGCCAAAGGGTCTTCTGGATGGAGCAGTCGACTGGGAGTGTACAGCAGACCTCCCAGAGTGGAGAAATTACCCAGATGTCATCAGCAAGACAGGCATGAGACCAGACATCGCTCTCCACTCTGACTCCTCGAAACAAGTGATTCTGATAGAACTCACTGTGCCATACGAAAGCAGAATGGAAGAAGCACATATCTACAAGACCGAAAAATACGCCGGTCTTGCCAGCACCCTGAAGAAAGCAGGTCTGCGGGTCAAAATCTTCGCCATAGAGGTCGGGGCAAGAGGGTTTGTGGACACCTCCGCTTATGATCTCATGAAACAACTCGCCATTTCTGGGAAGAAGAGGACTAGAGCCCTTAAAGCGATGGCAGAGGCAGCAGAAAGGAGCTCAAGCTGGATCTGGGCAAGGAGGAACCAAAAAAGTGAACTTCATAAGGATTAAATTCCCTACAGATGATGTGTGCCCCGTTAGCACATTGGTAAAACCGCGTACCGCAGTTCTGAAGCGCAGAATCGCCCAGGTTCGATCCCCGGCGTGGGGAAAAAAAAAAAAAAAAAAAAAAAAAAAAAGACAACAGCAGAAGGGCATCCAGGAGTCATGACCTGGATGTGGCCCGGCCCCCCGAGAGTGTAAGGAATTCAGGGCCGAAACACTTGTCTAAAGGGGGTTACTTCTCTGAAGACCTTCTGTTGTCTAGCTCTCCCTAGAGTTTCTTTCTACCTTGTGTGGTCCTGGGGCTTTTCCTGGTTTCATTTTCTTTTCAGTGCTGCTCTAACTCAACGTTCTTTCTTATAATGTGTTCTTCGTTTCTGTCATTTTCAAAAAGGTTGTGGACAACGTGTTGGATATTTAGGGCACTGATGTTGGTTATGTTCTCGATATATGGGATTTGACGTCTGTGTTTTTTCCTTTCTGCCTCAGTTTTGTTGTTTTTGTTTTTGTTGTTGTTTTTTTGTTTTGTTTTGTTTTTTACCTTAAAAAATGGTTGCCATGAGATCTGTGTTCTTGATACGTGACAGATGGCCAATGTATTTTTAGTCTTTTAGTTCCATCATCAGTCTTTACAGAACCAAGATACTCAATTTTTTTTAAAACATTTTTTTGAAGGAACTTTATACTTTATTAATTAAGATGTCATGGTTGTTTTCAGTCTTTTTGCCTTTGACGTGTAGCACTTTTGTTTTCTTGGCGATCAAGTTTAAGCCAGCATTTTTGCACGCTGCATCCACCTTGTATAGACTTCTTTCCTTACTGGTTGATTGATCGATTGATTGGTTTGGTTCAGTTTTCACGTCGACACCCACCTCAGGTGATATGGCCGACGGAGATAACCGTCCCAGGGAAGTGGGGGGGAAGGCAGACTTATCTAATCCTATACTGATACCACCAGATGGGACAGTGAGATGGCCAGTTTTAATGTAGCACACCCAGGGATTCGAAGCCACAACCATTAGCCGACGCTCAAACCAACTGAGCAACTGGGACCCGCTTCCATACTGGTACAATTGTACTGGTAATATTAATACTTCACACTGGTGATGTATGTAGACCTGTCAGTGCTTAAAACCCCTGTGTGTGTATACTCACATGGGATATCAACTTCGCACGTTAAAGATCCTATAAGTCACGTCAGTGTCTCGTGGCTTATGGAAACATGAAAACACCCAGCATACACACCCACCAAAGATGCTGACTGTACAACAACATATACATGCTAGCCTCACTCCGAGTGGTTACAGGCTTGCTTCTTTCCATCGCTCATCCCGAGGTGGCGGTATCGCCATCCTCTACAAGGACTCACTCCATTCCTGCCTATCTTTCTCGCAGTCTCTGCCTTTCTCCCATCCTTCTTTCGAGCACGTTGAAATATCCTTCCAATCCAACCCTCACCCCATCACCTTCTCCTGTGTCTATCGACCCCCACCTAGCTCTGCCAACAAACTCACCACATCCACGTTTCTGTCTGACTTTGACCAATTGCTTGACCACTACTGCCTCTTACCTGGAAATCTCATCATTCTAGGTGACATCAATGTCCACTATGACAACACTCACCGTTATGATACAAGACATATCATCAACTCTCTGTCCAATCACAATATGACTCAACACATTTCTGAACCAACCCATCAAAAAGGTCACATTCTTGACTGGATCATTTCTCGTGATCACCACAATTCCGCTACTGACAACTGCTTAGTTCTTTCTACCCGTCTAACTTCAGCCCTTCCATCTGACCACTCTGCAATTCTCTGTTCTCTCGACATTTCTCCTCCTTCCCGTACCATGCGCACAGTGACTCGACGCAATCTCAAATCTATCGACCTCTCCACATTTTCATCTGATGCCTCCCGTCTCCTTTCTGAAAAGTCACATAACCTTGCCGATGAATTCTATACTACTCTCCACCATCTTCTGGACACTCATGCTCCAGCCACAACCCGTCTTTTACCTGACCGCTCCCCTACCCCCTGGCTCACTCATGAGATTGCCTGTGCAAAACGTGCCCGCCGCAGAGCAGAGCGCCGTTGGCGCAAATCCAAACTCACTGTACACAGGCAACTTTTCCAAGCCTCTAAAACAAAAGTATCCACCCTCATTGCATCAGCAAAAACAAGCTATTTCCAAACCAAAATCCTGAATGCCTCTTCTTCAAAAGAACTCTTTACAACCATGAATCATCTCCTTGGCACACGAAAAGATTTACCTCTCCCAACAAAACATACAAATGAAGAACTCCCATCTGTATTCTCCAACTATTTCACCACCAAAATACAAACTCTTCGTGACACGCTTGACAGGACACCCTGTCAACCATGCCCACCTGACCCTTCCTTCTCTGGCACACCTCTTACTACTTTTACCCCAGTCTCACAAGAAGAAATTTTCAACACAATCAGATCCATGTCGTTCAAAACCTGCGAACTGGATCCTCTTCCAGGTTCTCTCTACTCCAACTGTCTCCCTACTCTCCTCCCATTCATCACTGACATCATCAACACTTCTCTTCAAACTGGAACTGTCCCAGATTCTTTCAAGTCTGCTATTGTTCACCCTCTCCTCAAGAAACACAATTTAGACCCAAATGAACTGAAAAATTATCGGCCTATCTCTAATCTCTCTTTCTTGTCGAAACTCCTTGAAAAAGTCGTCCTCAACCAGCTGAACTCTCACCTGTCTGCCAACAATCTCCTCAATCCTTTCCAGTCAGCCTACCGCCAGTGCCATAGCACTGAAACTGCCCTACTACACATTCTCAACAATCTCCTCCTTGCAACTGATACTGGCAAAGTCTCTCTCCTCACACTCCTTGATCTGTCTGCAGCCTTTGACACCATTGATCATGGTATTCTCCTTTCTAGACTTCATCATACTTTTGGCATCTCTGACATTGCTCTGTCCTGGTTCACTTCATACCTATCAAACAGAAAACAAACTGTTCTCATCAATGGCACTTACTCTCAACCTGCATACCTGACCTGTGGTGTTCCACAAGGATCTGTCCTTGGCCCTGTTCTTTTCACTCTTTACACCTCCCCCCTGTCCACCATCATCAACTCCCACTCTATAAAACACCACTTCTATGCTGATGACACCCAACTTCAAGACAGTGACTCACCTGATAATATACAGCGCCTGTTGACTCGCACCACTGAGTGTTACTCGGACATTAAGAACTGGATGACACACAATAAACTTCAGCTTAATGACGACAAGACAGAAGCTATCCTCATTGGCACCCGTCAGAAACTTTCTCAGCTGCCTCCTCTTTCTCTCCCATTATGTAACACATCAGTCCCAATTTCTGATTCAGCTAAAAACCTTGGTGTCTGCATTGACTCTACCCTCTCCTGAACAACTTTGTTTCTCAAACTGCCAGATCTTGCTACTATCATCTCCATCGTATAAGGCTGATCAGGAAGTATCTCTCTGTCGAAACAACTGCAAAACTCGTTCTCTCCTTCATAATGTCCCGCATTGACTATTGCAATTCACTCCTGTCTGGTCTTCCTGCCTCCACCATTCACATCCTACAGCGCATTCAAAACAATGCTGCACGCCTTGTACTCAAAAAGAAAAAAGCTGACCACATATCTCCTCTCCTGGCACAACTTCACTGGCTCCCTGTATCAAAGCGCATACAATACAAACTAGACACCATGTGCTACAAAAGCCTCAATAACGCAGCCCCCGAATACCTGTCAAGCCAACTTGAGATCTATGTTCCCTCACGTACCCTCCGCTCTGCCTCCGATCCTCTGACTTTTCGCTTTCCACGCACTAAGCTCAATACCTATGGTCCACGAGCCTTCTCTGTTTCTGGTCCACTCTCCTGGAACAAACTTCCTCTCTCAGTCCGTCAGCAACCTACTTTTGTCTCCTTCAAGTCCGCTCTCAAAACCCACCTTTTCTCCTCTGCATAAAATCCTAACCTCACTCAACCCCCCCTCCCCCCTCTGCAGCCCTGTCTCCGCTCGGAGGTAAATCACATGGTTATAATATATAATTGTATATGCTATGCTCTCTATAATTTTCCATTGCTTTTATTCTTGCTTTTATTGCTTTTATTGCTTTTATTCTTTCTCCCCATTTATAGCCATGCGTGTGTGTGTGTGTGTGTGTGTGTGTGGTGTGCGTGTGTGTGCGTGCGTGCGTGCGTGCGTGCGTGCGTGCGTGTCTGCTTCAGCGCTTAGATTTGATTTTATCAAGATTTTGCGCTATATAAATATTGTAATTATTATTATTATTATTACATAGCGGAGTGTGGTCAGCTCGCCTAACAGCTTGAGTTCTCTGTGTTCCACCAAAAAGTCTGATTGTCTGTAATGCGCACTGAGGATAGCGTGTTACAAGAATAATTCATAATGACCGTGATGATGATGATGATGATGATGATGATGATGATGATGATGATAACAATAATACAACAACAACAACAACAATAATAATAATAACAATAACAATGATAATAATGATGATGATGATAATAATAATAATCGTAATAATAATAATAATAATATAATCGTAATAATAATAACAACAATATAATGATGTTGATGATGATGATGATGATGATGATGATGATGATGATGATGATGATGATAGTTATGATGATGATGATGATAATGATGGGATGATGATGAGGAGAACAATACTACTACTCCTACTACTACTACTACTACTACTAACAATAATAATGATAAAAATAATAATGATGATAATAACATCCACATAAAGACTACAGCAGCGTAATTCCAATTTCCATCAAATCTGAATTTGATCAATAATAAATCAGTTATCTGACTTAATGCAGAATAAATCATTTATCTAATATGATAACAAAAACAACCCATCTGTCAGAGAATCCATTATTCAACCAATGAATCGTCTATCCTTCCAACTCATCATCCACTTCTTGACAATCAGTCATTCAAGTAATCAGTCAACCAATCCCTGATTCGAGTGATCCAATCAATCAGTTATTCAATCAAACAGTGGCTAAGTCGGTGAGGTGACACACACTCCATCTATCTATCAACCAGCCAAACCCATACACACACACAACTCGCTATCAATGGCAAATAAATAAATGAATAAATAAAAAAGTAAACAAATAAATAAATAAATAAATAAATAAATAAGTAAATAAATAAATAAGTAAATAAATAAATAATAAATAAATAGATAAATAAATAAATAAATAAATAAATAAATAAATAAATGAATAAATAAATACACAAACAAACAAATAAATAAATAAATAAACAAATAAATCATCCAACGTAATAAAGAAAGCTTTTACCTTATAATCTAGTTTATGAGTGACAACAATAATTACAATATTCATGTGGCGCCAAGTCTTGATAATTCAAATCAAAGCACACTCACGCACCAGACACACGCATGTGATCAACGCAGGTATATACAATATACATAAAAACACCTGCACAAATTGGGGGGAAACATGTAATAGCAGAACGCATCGTTGGGAAACGAGGTGGATTTTTAAATTGGATTTAAAAAACAGAAATGATGTGTATTAGGCTAAGGGGAGAGTGGAAACTTGAACATACCAGACGGTCATGAAAGTTCAAAATGCAGCAGCCAGGTTAATTTTGAAAGCGTCCAAGAAAGATCATGTTCAGCCCTTACTCAGAACTCTACACTGGCTTCCCGTAAATGCGAGGATTCAGTTCAAAATCTCCACTCTCTGTTATAACTGTGTCACTTCCTCCTGTCCCTCTTACCTGTCCTCTCTCTTACAGCTCTATACACCGTCAAGAGAGCTCCGTTCCTCCGCAGACACACGCATCCTTTGTATTCCAAAGATCAGAACCAAAACCTTTGGCCAGCGAGCCTTTCATTATAACGGTCCTTCAGTCTGGAACAGTCTGCCACAAACAGTTCGCTTCGCTGATTCCAAAGTTACTTTGAAGTCGGCCCTGAAAACTCATCTATTTGCGTGAACCTGCTCTGCTTAATCTCAACTTTCTGTATTTTTGATAATTCCTTCTGATAGCATAAGTTTGTGCGTGTGTGTGTGTGTGTGTGTGTGTGTGTGTGTGTGTGTGTGTGTGTGTGTGTGTGTGTGTGTGTGTGTGTGTGTGTGTGTGTATGTGTGTGTGTGCGTGGGTGTGTGTGTGTGTGTGTTTGGGTGTGTGGGTGAGTGTGTTTGATTTTTGCATTTGTATATATTCTTGATGTAATTGTCATTTTTGTTCTGTATTGAATTGTTTGTAAAGCGCCCTGGGCACCTTCGGGTGAAAAGGCGCTTAATAAGTGCACATTATTATTATTATTATTATGAAACAGCAAAAGAACGCTGGTCAACAGCTGACAATTTTACTCTAGGAATCTGAAGGGAAAGACGATCTGATGGTGAGCGCAGGGTGCGAAACGGCAAGACAGTCTTGATGGAGGCAGACACAAGTAGATCACTCATAAGGAAGATTAGGAAAAGACAGGCAACATGTATAGGCCATTTTATGAGGAAGGGGGATTTAGAGCACCTGGTCACAACGGGAAAGCTTGAGGGAAAGAGAGCACCGGGTAGACCCAGGGAGAAAATGCTGGACGGACTTGCAGAGTGGCTGAGGACAAGGAGGGTGGAAGAGATGCTAGGGGCAACGAGAGATAGAGACAGATCGCCAACGGCATGTGGCAGGGCACCTGATGATGATGATGATCAATGTGAGCGCAGGGTGCGAAATGGAGCAGAAATATTGTGGATTGAAGGTGAGCGCAGGGCGCGAATTAGTGTAGAAACATTGTGATCTAAAAAAAAAAAAAAAAAAAAAAAAAAGGCGACAGCAGAGGGACATCCAGGAGTCATGACCTGGACGCGGCTCAGCCCCCTTAGAGTGTCAGGAACTAAGGGCTGAAACTCTTGCTCGACGAGGTTTTCTCCTCTGAGGACCTTCTGCTGTCCGGTGTAACAAGTGGAATTTACTCCCCGTGGAATTTACTCCAGAGTAAAAACCGCGTGTGCCAATTTTTACTGGGAGTAAAAACGGCGTACGAGAAATTTACTCCCTTGACCAAGCCGAAAGTACTCCCTCCAAGAAAAAGTTGGCACACAGAATTTTACTGGGAGTAAATTGTGCGTATGCCAAATTTACTCCCCTCCCCCTCTGCTTCTTCCATCCTTTTCTCTCTTTTTTTGGAGGGGTAGAGGGGGGGGGGGGTGGGGGGTGGTCGGGCTCTCCGAGCATTCTAGGGATGTGTGTTTAGGGTATCTTAGTTAGGTTTAGAGGTATTTGTCTGAGCGTTCGTCAATGTGTACCTGATGCATAAATGGCTGGACGTGTATTTGGGAGTGTTTTCTGGCATCTTGGAGTGTTCTAGGGGTTTTTTGGTATCTTGGATGGGTACAGAGGTATTTGTCACTGCGTTTGTTAGTGCGTACCTGATGCATAAATGCCTGGAGAGGTAATTTTTGTGTGGAAGATCACACCCACTACTTCTATCACAGTCAGGAAGAAAATAGTATCGTCTTATCGTGACAGGTAAACAGACCCACACATACAGCGCGTGTGCCAGTGCAGATGAACGAGGTCGGCTCGCTGGCTGAGTCTGGGCGTGACGGTACGGTCTGTCGAATGGAGGGGAGTAAATCTCGCATGGGAGTAATTCTGTCGTGTGTGCGGGGAGTACTTTTCTCGTGAAGGGAGTAAATTTATCTTGGGGAGTAAATTCCGCGTGTTACACCGGCTCTCCCCTGAGTTTCTTACAACCTTGTGGTTCTGAAGCTGAGCGGTAGGTGCGAAATGGCGCAGAAATATGGATGCTGTTACAACTTACTGTGCAGTCTAAGCTCTCTGTCATGCTAGTCACAGCTCACTTGGTTAAAACCATGCTCATACGTAGAGGTTGGGGGTTCGGATCTCTGGCTGGCCACAGTACAGGCGTTAGTTCACTTTGGTAGAGTGGCTACACTGACAATAATTATGGATGTCTCCAGTTCGAATCCTTCACGAGACCATGAGATCTTACGTGGGTTAATCGCCTTTTTTCTGAGTCTGGAGTTTGTTCAAGAGGGATACATCACGCTCGGACAATTCCATATGCGCTCCACCCAAATCTGCCAGCAATTGTCTGACAGTCTCCCTGAAGTTTTGCAAAAACCCTAAGTGCTGGCAAAGTCTTGAAATCAGGAAGACGGGAGACTTGGCAAAAAAAAAAAAATCTGTTGGAGAGATGTTCATTTCCCAGGTCCATCCCCTCTAGGTCCAACTTGCCTTCTTGTCTTTCTGAAGTCTTGGTATTAAAAAAAAAAACAGAGAGAGAGAGAGACAGAGACAGAGACAGAGAGATTTAGACACAGAGAGAGACAGACAGACAGACAGGGACAAAACAGAAAAAGACGGAGAAAGACAGCCAGGATCATCCATGAGTCAACATGCACAGTTGAGAGCATGATAAAAAAAGAAAGACAGAGACAGAGAGAGAGAGACAGAGAGAGAGATAGACAGAGAGACGAGAGAGAAGAGACAGAGAGGACAGACAGAGAGAGACAAGACAGAGAACAGAGAGAAAGAGAGACAGAGAAGAGAGAAAGAGAGAACAGAGAGAAGAGGAGAAAGAGAGAGAGAAGAGAAAAGACAGAAGAGACAACAAGAGAGAGACAGAGAGAGAGACAGAGAACAGAGAAGAGAGAGAAGAGAGACAGAGAAAGAGAGAGAGAGAGAGAGAGAGAGAGAAGAGGAGGAGAGAGAGAGAGAGACCGAGAGAGAGCGACAGAGGAAGACATGGGAAGAGAGGAGAAATTGAGTGTAAGCAGAGCATGGAGAGGTGAGGGAGGAGTGTGTGTGAGATGAGAGTGTGAGGATGGGGAGAGGAGCCTGTGTGTGGTGCGACAGAGGATATGACAACTTGGGTCAAGGATCATTGTCGGGGAACATTCCTGAGTGTAAGCTAGTCGGCATCTTGTTTGTGTGTGTGTATGTGTGTGTGTTAGTTAGTGTGTGTGTAGATGTGTGATGTGTTGTGTGTGGTGTGATGTGTCTTGGTAGATGTGGTGTAAGTTCGTGTGTGTGATGTTCTGATTGTGCTGAAGCGGATGTAATTCAGTGTGTGTGTGTGTATTGTTTTGTTTGTTTTTTGTCTGTTGGTGTTTGTCTGTTGTGTGTTCTTGGTGTGTCAGTGGATGTGTTTCATGTATGCGTCTAGTGTCGTGTGTAGATGTCCGATAACGTTATCTCTGCCTAGCATGGCTGTGTGTGATTCTGTGTGGGTTTTTTCTGTGTCTGTGTGTAGTGTGTGTGATCGTTAGTTCACCATTTACATGTAATTTGAGTGTATCACTTAGAGATTTAGATTCCCCCAAAAAAAAAAATTCTGAGGAGTAGAGAGTGACTTGGAAATGGATTAACTCAGAGAAGCAGAAATAACCTGAAATACAACTGGCCGAAACGAGAGGAACAAAATACAAGCATTACATAAATTAACAATTTAAACGTAAAATTGGCTAACCATAAATAAGACTTGTGAAATAAAAGGCGTGTTAAAGTAATTTTTATGGACTTTTTGACAGAACATAAAATATATATGTTAAGATGGTGAAAAAATATCAGAAACTGTCTTCTTAAATAATAATATATATATAATGTGTGTGTGTGTGTGTGTGTGTGTGTGTGTGTGTGTGTGTGTGTGTGTGTGTGTGTGTGTGTGTGTGTGTGTGTGTGTGTGTTGTGTGTGTGTGTGTGTGCGGAAGGAGGATGACGGCTTGGGTCAGGTCCACACACCTTACTCCCTCTCCCTTTCTTCTTCCCCTTCCAGTTCGTGTGTCCTTTGTGCCCTGGAGATTTGGCCATCTGTGGTAATTACTTTGGTGAATGATGAGAGTGTCGCCTAGGTTTGATTCTTGAATAAAGATTTGGCACCTTATCATGATCATGATGATGATTATCATCATCATGATTATTATTATTACTATGATGATGATGATGTTGATGATATTATTATTATTGTTATTATCATTATCATCATTCATCATCATCATCAATCATCATCATCATCATCATCATATTTGTTATCTGTGAGAACATTGGCATTCACATTGATTCATACACAAACAAAACTTGGCAATCAAGATTATCATGTATTCTTACATCAAGAAAAAAAAATTCTTCTATACACGCACATTTGCATTACGTAGACAAATCAATTTTTCAACATTGAACGATTTAATTAGGTATTGTAGAATAAATATCACGTACACTTAACAATTAATATTATCTTAACATTATTGTAATATTATAATAATACTAAACAACATCACAACTAATAATGTACTGACATTCATCACACTAACAAACACACTATATTGTATTAAAATAAACACATACGAACAACAACACAACTAATATTTTACTGACATACATCACACAACTAAACAACACAAACTATTTACTGCAAAATACACACACTAACACACACAACTATATTTTACTAATCTACATTACATACACACACTAAACAGATCCCAGCACCACACTACAAAAGCTACCACGAAAATCATCACGATCTATTCCAATGCAAACATGGCCTCCGCGCCGGAAGTGACGACAGCTTGGCATTCTGGATGTTCCTGTCTATCCCAGCATAGGAGCCACAGCGCGTCCCTGATGATAATTATTGGAAATTATCATTGTTGTTATTATTGTTTTTTGTTCTCTCTCTGTGTCTCTGTTCTGTTTCCGTCTAACTCTGTCTCTCTGTCTCTGTCTCTTTCTGTCTCCCTCTGTCTGTTCTGGTCTGTTTTGTCTGTCTCGTCTGTCGTCTCTCTCTCTCTCTTCTCTTTTCTTTTTCTCCCCCCTCTCTCTGTCTCTTTCTATGTGTCTGTGTACCTGTCTCTGTCTGTCCGTCTGTCTGTCTGTCTGTCTCTCTGTGAGTGAGTTAGTGAGTGTATGTGTGTGTGTGTGTGTGTGTGTGTGTGTGTGTGTGTGTGTGTGTGTGTGTGTGTTGTTGTGTGTGTGTGTTGTGTGTGTGTGTGTTCGGTGTGTGTGTGTGTGTTGTGTGTGTGTGCATGCGCGCCCATGTGTTGCTCTGTGCGTGTGTTTGGAGACGTGTATGTGTTTGTGTGCGTATGTGTGTATGTGTGCGCGTCTGTGTGCGTGTGTGTGTGTGTGTGTGTGTGTGGTGTGTGTGTGTGTGTGTGTTGTGTGTTGTGTGTGTGTGTGTGTGTGTGTGTGTGTGTGTGTGTGTGTGTGTGTGTGTGTGTGTGTTGTGTGGACTCACCTGGGATTTTCAGTACAGGTGGAAGAAATGCTTTTGGCTGACAGATGTCTCTTCAGATTCTGAATACTGGCACTGTTACACGTCTCTCTGTCATCACAATCAATCAATCAATCATCATCAATCGATCGATCGATCATAACCAACCAATCAATCATCAATCAATCAATCATCATCAATCAATCAATCAATCAGCAATCAACCAACCAGACTAATCAACCAACCAACAACCAACAAACAAAACCAACCAACAACCAAAACCAATCATCACATAAACAACCAACCAAAACCAAAACCAATCACAACCAATCAACCAACCAACCAACCAAACCAACCAGTCAGTCAGTCAGTCAGTCAGTCAGTCAAACAATCAATCAGCCATTCAATCGCTCAATTACGCAACCAATAAATCAACCAATCCACCAACCCATCCACCAACCATCCCCCACCATCGATCCATCCACCCACCATCCGATCCATCCATCCATCATCCATCCATCCATCCATCCGTCCATCCGTCCATCCATCCAAGTATGCATGGTTCCATCAATCAGTCAATAATCATTATATACTGATAGATCAATCACCAACCAAGGGTGGAAGAGATGCTTGAGGCAACGAGAGAGAGAGACAGATGGAAGTCCATGATTGCCAACGCCATGCGGCAGGGCACCTGATGATGATGATGATGATGAGATCAATCACTCAACTAGTTAATCAAATAGGAGAAAAAAATGATCATGTGAACATGGAAGAGGAAGAGGAAAAATGAGAGGATGGTGGAAGGAAAAAAAAAAGACTCGTCGAGCTACTCTTCCAATCCCCACCTCTCTGTCTGTCTGTCTATCTGTCTGTCTGTCTGTCTGTCGTCTCTCTCTCTCTCTCTCTGTCTCTCTCTCTCTCTCTCTCTCTCTCTCTCTCTCATTCTCTTTCTCTCTCTTTTAAGCACAGCTTATGACAGGAAACTTAGATTTCTGTAATCCGCAAGGCCAATACGACCTTGGATAATCTTCAGTTAGCATAGAACCTAACATGCATCTTATGACAGGAAACTTAGATTTCTGTCATCCTCAAGGCCAATACGACCTTGGATACTCTTCAGTTTGCATAGAACCTAACATGCATTAATTAAGGAAAACAACAAACTGTCACAGCAGCCAGCGAAAGCAGTGTTAAGATGATGTACAAAGTTTCTGAGACAGTGCTGTTGTTCATGCATCTTCCAAAGTGCTCATGTGCGGAGGCACTTTGTGGTTTATAATGTGATCCTGATCTTGGGGCCTTAAGGGGGCAGGCCTACCCAGATTTGGGTACCAAGATTGTGATGTTCAGTGTTTCAGTTCTAATTAACCAACCACCATGATATTTGACAAGAAGATACCTCAGACAGTATTCTTTGGATTGAATATCTTTGTTGGGGTCTGTGAGTTATGAAAAGTTGACAAAAATTAATTAATTAAAAAATGTTCTCGCGAAAATTAAAAACTATAGTACATACTGTGACATTTATAACTACACATATATTCAAGTTAGGAATTTGATATTTAGTGAGCAAACACATCTGTATAGTATGTATAGCATGTAGTAAAATCTTAGCTCTACTATAATTATTTTCTGTACAATCATCACACCAATTTTTAGAACAATTCTAATAAAAAAAATTATAATACAACTTTTGATACAAATGTTTCTTTCAAGCAGAACTGCAAAATTTTACTACCGGCTATAGGTACCTGTCCCTGCTATATGTGTGCCAAATATCAAGGAAATCGGATGAAAACATTTGAACATATTATGTCTGATGTATACAATCTGGCGAAAAATCGCAATTAATTAATTAATTAATTTTTGTCAACTTTTCATAACTCATAGACCCCAACAAAGATATTCAATCCAAAGAATACTGTCTGAGGTATCTTCTTGCCAAATATCATGGTGATTGGTTGATTAGAACTGAAACATTGAACATCACAATCTTGGTACCCAAATCTGGGCAGGTTTGCCCCCTTAACTTTCAAAACGCACGATTTTTGCGAGTCTTTCTTCCTTGGTAAAGATGTGCTTGTAGAGAACTGAGGAGATCTAGTTCACTTACCGTTTTTTTCACCCATAAACATACAAACATACACACGCATACATACACACAGAAACACAAACACACCGACACAAACACACACGCGCGCACTTGCAAACACACATACACAC
>JAPXFY010000031.1:35322550-35333441 GCA_030674185.1 Monoplex corrugatus
TCTCTCTCTCTCTCTCTCTCTCTCGGCACGTTTATATTATGACCTGGTAGATGGGGAAAGTCTTCGTCTCTTCTCTCTGTCTGTCTGTCTGTCTCTGTCTGTCTGTCTGTCTGTCTGTCTCTATCTGTCTGCCTCTCTGTCTGTCTCTCTGTATGTGTGTATGTATTGTTATTATGTATGTATGTATGTATGTACGTACGTACGTATGTGTGTATGTATGTATGTACGTACGTACGTACGTATGTGTGTATGTATGTATGTATGTATGTATGTATGTATGTATGTATGAATGCATGCATGTATGTATGTATGTATGAATGCATGCATGTATGTATGTATGTATGAATGCATGCATGTATGTATGTATGCATGCATGCATGTATGTATGTATGTATGTATGTATACTTCCACTCTATAAAATACCACCCCTATGCTGATGACACCCAACTTTAAGACAGTGACTCACCTGACAATGTACAGCGCCTCTTGACTCGCACCACTGAGTGTTACTCGGACATTAAGAACTGGATGACATACAATAACCTTCAGCTTAACGACGACAAGACAGAAGTTATCCTCATTGGCACCCGTCAGAAACTTTCTCACTGCCTCCTCTTTCTCTCCCATTATGTAACACATCAGTCCCAATTTCTGATTCAGCTAAAAACCTTGGTATCTACCTTGACTCTACCCTCTCCATGAACAACTTTGTTTCTCAAACTGCCAGATCTTGCTACTATCACCTCCATCGTATAAGCCTAATCAGGAAGTATCTCTCTGTCGAAACAACTGCAAAACTCGTTCTCTCCTTCATAATGTCTCATATGGACTATTGCAATTCACTCCTGTCTGGTCTTCCTGCCTCCACCATTCACATCCTACAGCTCATTCAAAACAATGCTGCACGCCTTGTACTCAAAAAGAAAAAAGCTGACCACATATCTCCTCTCCTGGCACAACTTCACTGGCTCCCTGTATCAAAGCGCATACAGTACAAACTAAACACCATGTGCTACAAA
This sequence comes from Monoplex corrugatus, assembly GCA_030674185.1. NCBI lineage: Eukaryota > Metazoa > Mollusca > Gastropoda > Littorinimorpha > Ranellidae > Monoplex > Monoplex corrugatus. Next base: position 35,323,570 of record JAPXFY010000031.1, read on the forward strand.
AGCCTCATTAACGCAGCCCCCGATTACCTGTCAAGCCTACTTGAGATCTATGTTCCCTCACGTACCCTCCGCTCTGCCTCCGATCCTCTGACTTTTCGCTTTCCACGCACTAAGCTCAATACCTATGGTCCACGAGCCTTCTCTGTTTCTGGTCCACTCTCCTGGAACAAATTTTCTCTCTCAGTCCGTCAGCAACCTACTTTTGTCTCCTTCAAGTCCGCTCTCAAAACTCACCTTTTCTCCTCTGCATAAAATCCTGACCTCACTCAACCTCCTCTGCAGCCTGTCTCCGCTCGGAGTGGAATCACATTGTAATATATAATTGTATATAAGATGCTCTCTTTAATTTTCCATTGCTTTTCTTCTTTTTCCCCATTTATAGCCATGTGTGTGTGTGTGTGTGTGTGTGTGTGTGTGTGTGTGAAAGAGAGAGAATGAGAGAGAGAGAGAGGGAGAGAGGGAGAGAGACAGGAGAGCACAGGATCTTAGAACAATAGCCCAGTTCATTCTTTCCTGCACGATTCTCTCACAACTTGTGCTTTAATCTGCATTTTGTTGCCAAAAATGTAATCAATGGCAGTACATTCCAACTGCAATTTAAAGAAAAGAAAAAAAATCAGAGGTGAGAAAGAGAGAGAGAGAGAGAGAGAGAGAGACAGACAGACAGACAGACAGGCAGACAGACAGAGACAGAGAGGCTAGAGAGAAAGACAGGGTGAGCTTCAGACAAGACACAAAACGCGTGTTTACGTGTGTTTGTGTGTGTGTGTGTGTGTGTGTGTGTGTGTGTGTGTGTGTGTGTGTGTGTGTGTGTGTGTGTTGTGTGTGTGTGTGTGTGTGTGTGTGTGTGTGTGTGTGTGCGTGCGTGCGTATGTGTCTGTTCAGCGCTTAGATTTGATTTTTATCAAGATTTTGCGCAATACAAATATTGTAATTATTATTATTATTATTTATTTTGATTCTATTCCTTGTCCTCATCATGGTTATTACTAATAGAATCGTTGTTACATGAATCATCAAGCTGATTGTACGATGGAGTTTACATTCTATAGCACCTGCTTTCTTTATAAGTGCAACATCAGTTGGTTCCAATTTGCCATCTTCTGCAGACATACACATAGGAACACCCCTGTTATCGGTGCTACCCTCTCGCATGATTTAATAAAAAATAAAGTGACATTCATAAGACAAATCTTGATCCAAGAATCAAACCACGGAGCGACTCCCATCATTCACTACAGCAATCACCAACGACCAAATCTACAGAGCACAAAGCACACGCAAACTGGGAGGGGGAAGACAGGAGGGGAGTAGGGCGTATGACCTTCTGACTTCACGTCAAAAAGATGAAATCCACAGACAGCACTTTGAGCACATATACTGAACGAGAACTTTAACCCTTTGACTCCATACCCTATCCACCAGCATTGTACATTGTAAACCATGACAGCAAAGCAAAAACTAAGCCCTTTCACTCCCTCACCCTATCCACCAGCTTCCTGCAGCAAGTTTTACAGCTTGTAAATAGGCTGTGGCAGTGAAAGAGTTAACAGGACCACTGACAAATACCTCCATCTGACAGTCTGATCAGCCTACCACACAGAAACTATCAACACACCAAAAGCCACAGCATACATTCTAACACCCATGACAGTTCAGTCATTCAACAACACCAGAGATGCCGACGATGGTAATGGCCTGTCTTGTTGATCCCATGGATGAGTAGGCATGCTGATCCTTTATCGCCTGGTGTGGGTCTTCGTGTGGAATACAAGGCTGATCCTGGGGGCACATCTTCTTCCATAGGTGTTTCATGGTAATGCAATGATGGCAACACACCAAACCACACACCATACAATTGTCACACCAAAGTTGGCAACACACCAAACCACACAACATACAATTGTCACACCAAAGTTGGCAACACACCAAACCACACAACATACAACTGTCACACCAAAGTTGGCAACACACCAAACCACACAACATACAACTGTCACACCAATGTTGGCAACACACCAAACCACACAACATACAACTGTCACACCAAAGTTGGCAACACACCAAACCATACAACATACAACTGTCACATCAAAGTTGGCAACACACCAAATCACACAACATACAACTATCACACCAAAACAGGCAACACACCAAACCACACACCATACAACTGTCACATCAAAGATTACAACACACCAAATCACACACTATACAACTGTCACACCAAAGTTGGCAACACACCAAACAACACAACACACAACTGTCACACCAAAGTTGGCAACACACTGAACCATACAATATACAACTATCACACCAAAACTGGCAACACAACAAACCACACATTATACAACTGTCACACCAGAGATGTCAACACACAAAGATGTCAACACTCCAAAGATATCAACACTCCAAAGATGTCAACACACCAAAGATATCAACACACCAAAGATATCAACACTCCAAAGATATCAACACTCCAAAGATGTCAACACTCAAAAGATGTCAACACACTCCAAAGATATCAACACTCCAAAGATGTCAACACTCAAAAGATATCAAACACACAAAGATATCAACACTCCAAAGATGTCAACACTCAAAAGATGTCAACACTCCAAAGATATCAACACTCCAAAGATGTCAACACTCCAAAGATATCAACACTCCAAAGATGTCAACACTCCAAAGATGTCAACACTCCAAAGATATCAACACTCCAAAGATATCAACACTCCAAAGATGTCAACACTCAAAAGATGTCAACACTCCAAAGATATCAACACTCCAAAGATGTCAACACTCCAAAGATATCAACACTCCAAAGATGTCAACATACCAAAGATGTCAACACTCCAAAGATGTCAACACACCAAAGATATCAACACTCCAAAGATATCAACACACCAAAGATGTCAACACTCCAAAGATATCAACACACAAAGATATCAACACTCCAAAGATGCCAACACACCCAAAAATGTCAACATACCAAAGATGTCAACACTCCAAAGATATCAACACACAAAGATATAAACACTCCAAAGATGTCAACACACAAAGATGTCAACACACAAAGATGTCAACACACCAAAGATGTCAACACACAAAGATATCAACACACAAAGATATCAACACACAAAGATGTCAACACACAAAGATGTCAACACACAAAGATGTCAACAACACAAAGATGTCAACACACAAAGATGTCAACACACAAAGATGTCAACACACAAAGATGTCAACACACAAAGATGTCAACACACAAAGATGTCAACACACAAAGATGTCAACACACAAAGATATCAAACACACAAAGATGTCAACACACAAAGATGTCAACATACAAAGATGTCAACACACAAAGATATCACACACAAAGATATCAACACACAAAGATATCAACACACAAAGATGTCAACACACCAAAGATATCAACACACCAAAGATATCAACACACAAAGATATCAACACACAAAGATATCAACACACAAAGATGTCAACACTCCAAAGATATCAACACTCCAAAGATATCAACACACCAAAGACGTCAACACTCCAAAGATATCAACACTCCAAAGATGTCAACACTCCAAAGATGTCAACACTCCAAAGATATCAACACTCCAAAGATATCAACACTCCAAAGATGTCAACACTCAAAGATGTCAACACTCCAAAGATATCAACACTCCAAAGATGTCAACACTCCAAAGATATCAACACTCCAAAGATGTCAACATACCAAAGATGTCAACACTCCAAAGATGTCAACACACCAAAGATATCAACACTCCAAAGATATCAACACACCAAAGATGTCAACACTCCAAAGATATCAACACACAAAGATATCAACACTCCAAAGATGCCAACACACCAAAGATGTCAACATACCAAAGATGTCAACACTCCAAAGATATCAACACACAAAGATATAACACTCCAAAGATGTCAACACACCAAAGATATCAACACTCCAAAGATGTCAACACACCAAAGATGTCAACACTCCAAAGATGTCAACACACCAAAGATGTCAACACTCCAAAGATGTCAACACACTAAATATGTCAACACTCAAATATATCAACACACAAAGATATCAACACTCAAAGATATCAACACACAAAGATATCAACACACAAAGATGTCAACACACAAAGATATCAACACACAAAGATATCAACACACCAAAGATATCAACACACAAATATTTCAACATCACAAATATGTCAACACACAAAATATCAACACTCCAAAGATGTCAACACACAAAGATATCAACACACCAAAGATGTCAACACACAAAGATATCAACACAACCAAATATGTCAACACACAAAATATCAACACTACCAATAAGATGTCAACACACAAAGATTATCAACACACAAATATGTCAACACACAAAATTTCAACACACAAATATGTCAACACTCAAAGATGTCAACACCAAAGATGTCAACACTCAAAGTATGTCAACACACAAAGATTAACAACACACCAAAGATATCAACACACAAATATATCAACACACAATATATCAACACACAAAGATGTCAACACACAAAGATATCAACACACAAAGATAGTCAACACACAAATATATCAACACACACAAATTATGTCAACACTCAAAGATTCAACACTCAAAATGTCAAACACCCAAAGATGTCAACACACAAAGATTCAACACACCAAAAGATATCAACACACCAAATATCAAAATCAACACACCAAAGATATCAAACACACAATATGTCAACACACAAATATATCAACACACAAAATATGTCAACACACAAAGATATCAACACACCAAATATGTCAACACACAAATATATCAACACTCCAAAGATATCAACACTCCAAATATGTCAACACACCAAATATGTCAACACACCAAATATGTCAACACACCAAAGATGTCAACACACAAATATATCAACACACCAAATATGTCAACACACCAATTATGTCAAACACCAAATATGTCAACACACCAAAGATGTCAACAACACAAATATATCAACACACCAAAGATATCAACACTCCAAATATGTCAACACACCAAATATGTCAACACACCAAATATGTCAACACACCAAATATGTCAACACACCAAAGAATTCAACACACCAAAGATATCAACACACAAAGATATCAACACTCCAAAGATGTCAACACACCAAAGATGTCAACACATCAAAGATATCAACACTCCAAAGATGTCAACACACAAAGATATAAACACTCCAAAGATGTCAACACACCAAAGATGTCAACACTCCAAAGATGTCAACACACCAAAGATGTCAACACTCCAAAGATATCAACACTCAAAGATGTCAACATACCAAAGGTGTCAACACTCCAAGATATCAACACACAAAGATATCAACACTCCAAAGATGTCAACACACCAAAGATGTCAACATACCAAGATGTCAACACTCCAAAGATGTCAACATACCAAAGGTGTCAACACTCCAAAGATATCAACACACAAAGATATCAACACACCAAAGATGTCAACACACCCAAGATGACAACACACCAAAGATGACAACACACCAAAGATGACAACACACCAAAGATGAAACACACCAAAGATGACAACACACCAAAGATGACAACACACCAAAGATGACAACACACCAAAGATGACAACACACCAAAGATGACAACACACCAAAGATGACAACACACCAAAGATGTCAACACACCAAAGATGACAACACATACAAAGATGACAACACACCAAAGATGACAACACACCAAAGATGACAACACACCAAAGATGTCAACATACGAAAGATGACAACATACGAAAGATGACAACACACTAAAGATGGTAACACACAAAGATGTCAACACGCTAAAGATGTTAACACACCAAAGATGACAACACAACCAAGATGTCAACACACCCAAATGTCAACACACCCAAGATGTCAACATACGAAAGATGACAACACACCACAGACGTCTAACACACCCAAGATGGCAACACACCAAAGATGGTAACACACCAAAAATTGCAACACACCAACACTGGCAACACACAGAATCACACATCATACAACTATCACATCAAAGATGACAACACAGCAAAGATGTCAACATATCAAATATGTCGACTCACCCAAGATGGCAACATATCAAAGATGACAACACAGCAAAGATGTCAATTCACCCAAGATGGCAATATATCAAAGATGACAACACAGCAAAGATGTCAATTCACCCAAGATGGCAATATATCAAAGATGACAACACAGCAAAGATATCAACTCACCCAAGATGGCAACATATCAAAGATGACAACACAGCAAAGATGTCAATTCACCCAAGATGGCAACATATCAAAGATGACAACACAGCAAAGATGTCAATTCACCCAAGATGGCAATATATCAAAGATGACAACACAACAAAATGTCAACTCACCCAAGATGGCATATATCAAGATGCAAACACAAATTGCAACACACAAACCAACACCAAAGCTGCACACACAACTACAAGACTCAACACATCAAACTGTCAACACCAAAGCTGGCAACACACCAAACTGCACACACATACAACTCACACCAAAATGGCAACCACCCAAAGTGGCAACACACCAAAACTGCAACACACCAAAGTGGCAACACACCATACACACAAGCATCACAATGACACACACAACACTAACTGGCAACACAAGTAACCATACCACAACATACAACTGTCACACCAAAGTTGGCAACACACCATACACACAACATACAACTGTCACACCAAAGTGGCAACACACCATACCACACACTTGCAACTGACACACCAAAGCTGGCAACACACCAAAGCTGGCAACACACTAAAGCTGGCAACACACAAGCTGCCAACATCACTCAAAGCTGGCAACACATAAAGCTGCCAACATACCAAAGCTGGCAACACAGTAAGGCTGCCAACAACCAAACCTGGCAACACACACAAAGCTGGCAACACACTAAAGCTGGCAACACAGTAAAGCTGGCAACACACTAAAGCTGGCAACACACTAAAGCTGGCAACACAGTAAGGCTGCCAACATACCAAAGCTGGCAACACAGTAAGCTGCCAACATACCAAAGCTGGCAACACACCAAAGCTGGCAAACACACCTAAAGCTGGCAACAACACCAAAGCTGGCAACACACTAAAAGCTGGCAACACACTAAAGCTGGCAACACACAAAGCTGGCAACACACTAAAGCTGGCAACACAGTAAAGCTGCCAACATACCAAAGCTGGCAACACAGTAAGGCTGCCAACATACCAAAGCTGGCAACATACCAAATCTGGCAACACACTAGACCATACAATACACAGTGGTGTTGTAACACGCTTGGGCAATCAGACAGAAATCCATCACACTACAGAAATGATCCATAACTAACATTCATTACTGCATTGACATTCAGTATTTCAGGACATTAATTGTGTTACCATTTCATACATTCTCCTCAACGTTTGTTCATTACTTTGTGTTCATATATTAACTTACTTATTTTTCTCACTATCATTGCTTTTTATATTTAAATTCAATCGTTGATATTAGAGATTGTTTTGATTTTGATTACCATCCAGCTGTTTCTGAATCAAATTGTACGTGGATATGGTAAATACCCCAGTATCTGTAACTATGTTGAACTTTCGTTATGATAGTGGAACTTAGCTTTACTGAACATGGCTGTTTCTGAAACGTTTGTCACTTTTACGTCTACACCTCTGTTTCTTCAGAGGATACTTTGCTTACTAACTGCCAATGACATCAGCATGGGACTCCAGCCATTTCAACAAATTTTCTTCATTGGATTTCCTCTGTTTTTCTGCCAATGTATTGAACGTATACATGAATGGATTAAGAGCGGAATTTAAAGGCAAAACAAAGATAGCCAAGGCCACATTTACTTCCCCAGAAATAGGAACATCAGCTGTAGACAGTAGTCCACACAGTCCTATAGGAAACCAGCACATGAAATCTGTGACAGCCACACTGATCAGCCTCCGAGCTATGGTCATGTCACGTGATACTTTGGTCGTGTTAGTTGCCAAGGCATTCTTCTGTATTGACCAGTAGATAAATGCTTGTCCTGCAGAGATGAATATGAACAGTACAAAATTAAGGACGATTAATATACTAAATGAATAAACTCGTCCTTTAAACTGTCGTCTGGTAACAGGCAGAGGTATGCATATTCCTGTCTGGCTGTAAAACTTCCAGTGTGATGTCCATGGAAGTAAGGGCAACAAGGCAAGAAACCAACCAACTAACCAAGTCACCAAACAAGCCATTACAGCTGATGTTCTCTCAAATCGCATGGTGCTGAACGGAAAGGCAAGAACAATGAAACGATCGAGTGTTATAAACCAGATCATCAGCGCTGATACTTCACTGGACAACAGAGACAGAAATCCTGCCACCTTACAGGGCACACTGTTCATCCAAGTGTCATCATAATAAAGATATTTACCACGGAACAGTTCATCAGCCACTCCAATGACAGCGATATAGACACCCATCAGAAAATCAGCCATGGTCAGGTTGGTGACAAACACACTGAATCCACTTGAAGAACTCATTTTCCGTGCACACAAACGTAAAACTAAACAAAAAATGTTACCAGCCACTGACAGACAGCTGATCAACCAGAGAAACACACGATATATTCCTGACTTTAATAAATCTTCACATGACGAAATTTCGTCTTTTGGGGCATAACAGTCAGTATCATCAAAATGATGTGGGAGTATTTCTGTACAGCACAGTTTATAGTTTTGTGCTGATATGACACGAAGATAGGTAAGATCTTGAAACACATCAGATGGAAACGTCACCAATGGACTGCCTTCCATGTACAGTTCAGTTAAGCGTGGTGTGATCTGAAAACCAGCAGAACTAACAGTATGGATAGAAGTGAAAGATAAATTGAGTTTTTCCAAGCGTGTGAACTTTGACAAAACTCTGGTATCAAACGTTGTCAGTGCAGTATATGACAGATCTATCACAGTTAGCGATGTTTGCCAGGTATGATGTGAAGAATCAGTGTACAGTGAGGTGAGAGGATTGTTGGACAAGGACAATGTGCGTAGATTTTGTAAATCAATGAGGTGAGTCATGTTGACGTGCTGTATTTTGTTTCCAGTGAGGTCCAGAAACCTAAGATTAAACAATTTCATGTTAGGCAAAATAACCAAAGAACACTGGGCAAGAATCAGATGAATTAGATAGATATTGTCACTCACATCAGACAGACTCAGACCAGAACCTCTAGCATCCAAGAAGTGAAGATGAGGGAAGAGTGATACAGAGAAATGTTGAAAACACAGAAAAGTGAGACCTTGACAGAGACATTGCTTTGGACATACAATGTCACAGGATAATTCATCATCATGCAATGGGCAGTGAGGCCATCCATCACACACATGATCCATATGCACACATATTCTGGAAGTTCTGCATCTGAAGAATCCTGGGCACACCATGTCCTCACATCCATCTTCGTCCTCGTGATCTATACAGTCGTACATATTGTTGCATCTTGTGTAGACAGGTAAGCAGTCATCGTACTGGCCAGTACAACGGTAGTGAGTATCAGGACAAGTCTCATTGGACTTCATTGGAGTTGAAATAAAAGCTCTGGTGCCATCAAAACTGATAAGAGCAGGAGAAGGAAATATTGAATATTTCATATATAAGTCACGATGTGGTTCACAGTTCATTTCATCTGTTTTGTCTTGACAATGAAACACCCGGTCACACAAATTGTCAATGGACGCACACTCTCCATTTCCACAACGAAATGTCTTGACACAGGGAGGATGTTTACAGAAGG
>JAPXFY010000031.1:35333541-35343622 GCA_030674185.1 Monoplex corrugatus
AAACAGAAAACAAACCGTTCTCATCAATGGCACTTACTCTCAACCTGCATACCTGACCTGTGTGTTCCACAAGGATCTGTCCTTGGCCCTGTTCTTTCACTCTTTACACCTCCCCCCTGTCCACCATCATCAACTCCCATTCTATAAAACACCACTTCTATGCTGATGACACCCAACTTCAAGACAGTGACTCACCTGATAATATACACGCCTGTTGACTCGCACCACTGAGTGTTACTCGGTCATTAAGAACTGGATGACACACAATAGACTTCAGCTTAATGACGACAAAACAGAAGCTATCCTCATTGGCACCCGTCAGAAACTTTCTCAGCTGCCTCCTCTTTCTCTCCCATTATGTAACACATCAGTCCCAATTTCTGATTCAGCTAAAAACCTTGGGTGTCTGCATTGACTCTACCCTCTCCATGAACAACTTTGTTTCTCAAACTGCCAATCCTGCTACTATCATCTCCATCGTATAAGGCTGATCAGAAGTATCTCTCTGTCGAAACAACTGCAAAACTCGTTCTCTCCTTCATAATGTCTCGCATCGACTATTGCAATTCACTCCTGTCTGGTCTTCCTGACTCCACCATTCACATCCTACGGCGCATTCAAAACAATGCTGTACGCCTTGTACTGAAAAAGAAAAAAGCTGACCACATATCTCCTCTCCTGGCACAACTTCACTGGCTCCCTGTATCAAAGCGCATACAGTACAAACTAGACACCATGTGCTACAAAAGCCTAAATAACGCAGCCCCCGATTACCTGTCAAGCCTACTTGAGATCTATCTTCCCTCACGTACCCTCCGCTCTGCCTCCGATCCTCTGACTTTTCGCTTTCCACGCACTAAGCTCAATACCTATGTCCACGAGCCTTCTCTGTTTCTGTCCACTCTCCTGGAACAAATTTCCCTCTCTCAGTCCGTCAGCAACCTACTTTTGTCTCCTTCAAGTCCGCTCTCAAAACTCACCTTTTCTCCTCCGCATAAAATCCTAACCCCCCTCTGCAGCCTGTCTCCGCTCGGAGGGAATCACATGGTTATAATATATAATTGTATATGCTATGCTCTCTATAATATTTCCATTGGATTTATTCTTGCTTTTATTGCTTTTATTCTTTCTCCCCATTTATAGCCATGCGTGTGTGTGTGTGTGTGTGTGTGTGTGTGTGTGTGCGTGCGTGTGTGTGCGTGCGTGCGTGCATGCGTGCTTGCGTGTGTGTCTGCTTCAGCGCTTAGATTTGATTTTATCAAGATTTTGCGCTATATAAATATTGTAATTATTATTATTATTATGCATAAGAGCACAAGAGCATACAAAAGAGGAAATGAGCATGTATGCACCAGAAAAGAAGGAAAGAAAAATACACATATATATGTATATGTACTAAAGTTCTGTCTGTATTTCTGTTGCTCGTTAAATTGTATGATGCTACCTTATATGGTACAATGCCTTTATGACTTTATAGATTCATCCATCCCATAGACACCTCTTTATCTTATTTGTTTGTCCATTCATTTTAAATACTTTTATATCTAAAAGCACATGTGTGAAAAGACTAAAAGAATTAACGAACGAACACACGCAACACACAGACATGTTCAAGTTCATGTTCATATTGCTTATAGCCCAGCCGACTACTAGAACTAAGATCATGTTAAAAACAACTCCTAGTTTAATTAAAAAGACAACAGTTAAAAGCCAAGCTTACGATTATCCTTTAAAGTCTAAACTGCATTTTTTTTACAAATCTATAATATGTTTAACCAGGTGAGGTGAAATCTATTGATATCTTGTATTAGTTGTAAACATTTGAAAATTACATCTGGAGGAACACGCTACATAATAACATACAAACGTATGTGTAGATACATGCACACACACATACATAGATACACACACACACACACACACACACACATACACACACACACACACACACACACACACACATACACACACACACAACACACACAACACACACACACACACACACACACACACACACACACACACACACACACACACACACACACACACACCACCGGTATTCACTCTTATTACGATGGACGTGGTAGCTAAGTGATGAGACATCAGTCTTCTCATTGGAAGGGCTGAGGTTGAATCCTACCTGGGTACCTGTCATTTGGCAGACAAAGGGTGGACGTCTTTTACAATCTCCCAGGTTAACGGTGTCAGGAAGGAAAGAAGGGTTCTTTTGTTTAATGTCTATTCACAATAACAATTTCAGAAAAAAGGGGGAGGGAGTGGGAGTTTGAAGGTAAGAAGGGGAACAATTGCGTGTAATCATTTAGAACAATCAAATAATAACATCATCATCATCATCATCAAGTGCCCTGCCACATGGAGTTGGCGATCATGGCCTTCCAAGTACATTTATCCCTTGTTGCCGCACAGCAACTCTGCACGTCCATCCAATATTTTTTCCATGGGTCTACCTGGTGCTCTCTTTCCCTCCCGCTTTCCTGTTGTGATCAGATGCTGTAATTCCTCTTTCCTTATAAAATGGCCTGTAAGTGTTGCCTGTCTTTTCCTAATCTTCCTCATGAATTTTCTTCTTGTGCCTGCCTCCATCAAGACTGTCTCGTTTGTTTTCTTTGCTGTCCATAGAACTCTCAACTTTCTTCTTAGAAACCACATCTCGGCTGCCTCAATCTTGTTCTGGCTTTGTTTGCTGACTGTCCACGCTCACAACTGTATAACATTATCGGTTGTATATAACATTCAAGAACTCTCTTCCTGGTGGTAATTGACAGGCATTTGTTGGTAAGAATGCTTTTCATCTTCTTGGATGCTGTTTTTGCTTGGCCGAATCTGCTGGCTATTTCTGATGTGCCATCTGGTGAAATGATCGTTCCCAGGTATTTAAACTTATCAACTTGTCTCAAGGTTGTGCCATTTGCTGTTATTTTGCAAGAAGGGATTTCATTTTTTATTGATTATTATGACTTCAGTCTTCTTGCTGTTTAGCTCCAACCCCTTACCTTTGCTTTCTATTTCTAGTATATTCACAGGGTTGTGTAAGTCTCTTTCATTTTCTGCAATTACCAAGGTGTCATCTGCGTATTGCAGTTGTTTATCGTTTTACTTCCAACATTTAATTCAGGGTATTCTTCTAGGTTTCTCAGGATGTTTTCGCTGTAAGTGAAAACAAGTCTGGTGACAAAACACAACCTTGCCTGACACCTCTTTTGATATTTTGGAAAGAACTTATATCGTTTTATGTTCTCATTGCAGCTGTTTATTGCCAATACATATTTCTGATTATTCGTAGATCGTTTCCATCAATATTGAGTCTTTCCAGTTGGTTATCAATTCTTCATGTCTTACCCGATCAAAACCCTTGGTATAATCAACAAAGCATAAATATAAATCCTATTCAACTCGATTGACCTCTCTATGGAAGTTCTTAGGATGCACATGGCATTGATAGTTCCTTTCCCTTCCCCAAATCCACACTATTCTTCTTCTATTGCTCTTTTGATTCTATTCCTTGTCCTCATCATGATCATTCTTAATAGGAGTTTTGTTACATGACTCATCAAGCCGATTCCTCGATGGAATTCGCATTTTATAGCCCCTGTCTTCTTTGGAAGTGCAATAAAAATTCATTTTGATATATCTTTGGAGATTTTTCCAGTGTCATACATTTCATTTAGGAGGACTTATTTTTTCAATACCAAATTCCTCAAGGGCTTCAGTCATCATGGTAAAATAATGCAAGAGAGTCTATTGAACATTTTCTGTGGAACTGTTACTGTGTCCGTAATTTCTGGAATTTAACAGAAAAACTAATCAACGCAAAATGCGAAAATACCTTCAACATCAGAATCACACGAAATCTGTTGTTCAGTGTTGACCAAAATGTAAAAACAGATAGAGTATTTGATCTTATAATGATGCTTGCAAAATTATTTTTATATAAATGCAAAGTAGACAAGTGTGTTCCAAATATATATACTCTCCAAAGAATGCTAAACCAGATATTCCAAATTGAACAATATAATGTCAAAATAAATTTTCACTTGTCCATTTTTAATGCTCAGTGAAATAACTATAGACCAATGGTCCCTGTGTAGAAAACAGACTTTCTTCATGACATGTTTCTTGAATATTTATGTACATAATGAAACAATCATTGATTAGAATATTGTTTTATATGTTTTGTAGGCTAAAGGTTTTTTTTAAATTTATGTGAAGAATTATTGTCTTATTTGTATGAATTAAATAATTCATGTTGCCATATTGTTCAATGACGCTTGATAGTCGTTGGGCAAAGGAATGTGGTTTTTGAGATTGATTCGTGGGGGAAATGTTGACATGCGTTGGATCTTGGTGTTCATTTTTGAATTTCCAATGTGAAACATATCATTCTGTATATTCAAAAAAGAAGGGAAAGAAAGGAAAAAGAAACAAACAAACAAACAAACAAACAAACAAACAAACCAGAGGGCAAGGGGAACGAGGAAAAGAGGGAAAAAAAGAACTGGTAAGATTGACAAATGTATTTCGAATATACGTACTTTTCAAAGACTGTTAAATAAGATTCAGAATTGAACAGTGTAATGCCAGAGCGGACGACTTTCATTTTGTCCGTCTTTTAATGCTCAATGGAATAAGTATAAACCACTGTTTTCGTAACAGAGAACAAATTCATCTTTATGACATGTTTGAAATCTTGATGTTCACTTTGAAATCTCCCACGTATGAAATATGTTTTTCTTTTATTTTCTGTATGTTTATGTTGTCAGATGTCAAAAACGTTCCTCTTATGTGTATGAATTGAAATCATTATTATTTTGTAACTACACTGTTTGTTAATGTATATTCACTGTTAGAAAATGAATTTAGAAAAAAAGGTTAAAAAAAAGTAAATCGACAAAAATGATCACCAACGAACTAGGCAGAAACCAATGTAACAGAAAATGAACACACAATCAGTTTTTTTGCAGGCATAAGTAAGGCCTGTTCATCTGTTCACCTGTCGGCGACATCATTCTTGGTGGTAGCTGCAGATGCATGCCCCGTCAGCTTCTCCATCCCCTTCTGTCAACAGTCCTTTTGTAGATTTCATCTTTCGCCAGCTACGTCCACTTAGCTATGTCCTCTACATAGGAAGTCGGCGGTCTTCCTTGTCTCTTGCCCTCCATTTTGCCCTGGGCCACAATCTTCATTACATGGCAACTCTGATGCCTCATAGTATATCCAAAATATTTCCTTTTCCTTTTCCTAACCAGGCCTAAAAGTTCAGGTTGTTTGTTCAGTTCTTCCAGAATGCTTTGGTTTTTTCGTCTTTCAGTCCTGCTTATTCTTAGGAGTCTTCTGTAGAACAACATCTCTGCACTTTTGATTCTGTTTACATCTGCAGCCCTAACAGTCCGTCCTTCACTTCCATATAACACAACGGGTCAAATTAGTGTTCGCAGTATTTCAAGTTTGAGCTCATTCCCTAAATAACTGTCTTTCCAAATGTTAGTAAGATGGACCATTCTTTGTTTGGCTTGGGCAATTCCTTTCTCTCACACTGGACAGAGCAGCAGGAAAGTTTCAGTCTGCTTCTCCTAACTTTTTGTATCTGGTGTTTGTTTGTGATCTTACGCACGACAAAGGCCAGTTGACTTAAAATTTGCGCCTGTCTTGTTTTGTTGTATTAAATACGCGTTCTTATTCTTTCTTCGTGTTTTTTTCCCTTTTAATTCTTGCTTTGTTGTCTTTGCTACATGTGGCATCAGCTGACTTGTATGACGCAAGGTATTTGAAGTGTTGTACAACTTCGAGGGGCTCTCCATCGACTGCTAATACAGGTAATGGAATGCCATGAATTCCATCAAGGTATGAAGGCAACGTTTGGCAGCACTGGTGACAAAGTGACCTCACATAGGGTAGATAGGACTAACCACCGCTTTAAGGACTCCAGCTCTGGATGAGTTTACACCCCACCCCACCCCACCCCACCGGTAGATTACTGCAAGGCAATAGGGTTTTGTGGGTGGCCCCTGACTCTACCTGATTCTTCTGCCATTTTGAAATATTGTTTTTTTTTCCTTCTCCAGTCCTGTCAGGGTCCCACAATCATTCTCGCTTCTTAGCAAGGCAGGAGGGGGTGCCAGTTGAGTCACCAACAGCTCCCCCATGAACAGGTAATATGGTATTACATGGTTACCGACTGCAGACCAGTGACCTGACCTGACACTTGGTTACAAAATTTAACAATAACACAGAGTATATTCACAATCGATTTCAAACTAACCAAGGATTCACTTTCACCACAATTATAATATATATATATATATTTTTTTTAATAATAATATATTTTATTTATATAGCGCAAAATCTTGATAAAATCAAATCTAAGCGCTGAGCGTATACATGCATACATACCTACATACATATGAGCGTATACATGCATACATACATGCTTACATACTTACATACATAAATCTAAGCTGAGCATATACATGCATACATACATACATACATACATAAATCTAAGCGTATACATACATACATACATACGTACGCACATGCATACATAATAATTACAATATTTATATAGCGCAAATCTCGACAAAATCAAATCCAAGCGCCGAAAAGACACACACGCACACACGCACGCACGCACACACACGCACGCACACACACACACACACACACACACACACACACACACACACACACACACACACACACACACACACACTGCATGGCCACAAATGGGGAGAAAAGAATAAAAGCAATAAAAGCAAGAATAAAACCAATGGAAAACCACAGAGAGCACATCATATACAATTATATATTAAAACAAAGTGATTCCCCTCCGAGCGGAGACAGGCTGCAGAGACTGAAACAAAAGGAAAACGACAGTTCATTGCTTGCTTTCCCAGAGATATGATGTAAGTGGGGGAGGGGGGGGGTCAGACAGACAGACAGACAGACAGACAGAGAGACAGAAAGACAGAGAGACAGACAGACAGCGAGACAGGCAGACAGACAGACAGAGCGAAAGAGGAGACAGAGAGAGAGAGAGACAAAGAGAAAGTCAGAGAGAGAGAGAGAGACAGACAGACAGACAGACAGACAGGCAGACAGACAGACAGAGCGAAAGAGGAGACAGAGAGAGAGAGAGACAAAGAGAAAGTCAGAGAGAGAGAGAGAGACAGACAGACAGACAGACAGACAGACAGACAGGCAGAGGCAAAAGAAGAAAATAAAAGCAACAAAATCTATAATATATACATTCTACTGTCGTCAAGCAATGCTGAAGCTACCTCTCAAATCCATAGTGGAGGAATACAAAGTTGGAAAAGCAAGATTGTTGAGCATGCTGGAGGAATCGGAAGACAATATCGTGAGATCAGTTCAGCCAAAGCTGAGAACTGGCAAAAAATGGAAAGTCCAAGAGGCTGTAACCAATGCCAAGAGAAACCTCAGCATCAAAGAAATAATTGGACACACGCAAACCAACAGACAGGGACTGGGAGCAACAAAAATGCAGTGGTGGTCCAAAGCCAAAAGGAAGGAAAAAAGAGACATGATCATACAGGAGTTGAAGAAAGAAGAAGATGTCAAAAGAGTGCAGAAGGCAGTCCAGCAAGGTCAACAGGGGCAATGGACAACATGGGACAATGCACTCCAAAGAAGTCTCAGCTGGAACGATATGTGGCACATGGCTCCTCTAAGGATAAGCTTCCTCCTCAGATCTGTATATGACCTGCTCCCCTCGAATGCAAACTTAGTGAAATGGGGGAAATCAGATGACCCAGCATGTCCGCTCTGTCAGAAGAAACAAACAGTGGAACATGTCCTACGCTCTTACAAAGTAGCGCTAGCCCAAGGAAGGTATACATGGAGGCACAACCAAGTTCTGAAAGTGATCACAGACGTGGTTAGCGAAAAAAACATGACCCCAAACGCACCAATTGCTATGACAACGTTCTACAAAGCAGGAGGGAAACAGGTCTGGCCCGAAATTGCTATGACAACCAGCACATTGCCAAAGGGTCTTCTGGATGGAGCAGTCGACTGGGAGTGTACAGCAGACCTCCCAGAGTGGAGAAATTACCCAGATGTCATCAGCAAGACAGGCATGAGACCAGACATCGCTCTCCACTCTGACTCCTCGAAACAAGTGATTCTGATAGAACTCACTGTGCCATACGAAAGCAGAATGGAAGAAGCACATATCTACAAGACCGAAAAATACGCCGGTCTTGCCAGCACCCTGAAGAAAGCAGGTCTGCGGGTCAAAATCTTCGCCATAGAGGTCGGGGCAAGAGGGTTTGTGGGCACCTCCGCTTATGATCTCATGAAACAACTCGCCATTTCTGGGAAGAAGAGGACTAGAGCCTTTAAGCGATGGCAGAGGCAGCAGAAAGGAGCTCAAGCTGGATCTGGGCAAGGAGGAACCAAAAGTGAACTTCATAAGGATTAAATTCCCTACAGATGATGTGTGCCCCGTTAGCACATTGGTAAAACCGCGTACCGCAGTTCTGAAGCGCAGAATCGCCCAGGTTCGCTCCCCGGCGTGGACAAAAAAAATAGACAACAGCAGAAGGGCATCCAGGAGTCATGACCTGGATGTGGCCCGGCTCCCCGAGAGTGTAAGGAGTTCAGGGCCGAAACACTTGTCTAAAGGGGGTTACTTCTCTGAAGACCTTCTGTTGTCTAGCTCTCCCTAGAGTTTCTTTCTACCTATACATAAGAACGATGTGTGCATGAAGCCAACAGAAAATAAATGTGGCACTGCTTGTAATGTCGAGTTATGTATGACATGGACTGCTGGAGCTTAAAATGTATAAAGTTTTACTGAACCATGGAATGCCTGAAACAGTCATAAGCATAGGTGATGCTGATTGTAATAAAAGGTGTACCACCCCATTCCATACAACATACACGCTTCAGTGTGGAGAATAAAATAGGGCTACATAATGAAATCATTCTTTTTATCCCCCCCCCATAACATATAGCCTTTATCTTCTTCACGCCTTCGTGATACATATCCCTTTTGGATACAAGGGATATGTCCACTGTTGTAAGTATCTGTGGTCTCTGTTGCTTTCTTGGAAACTTTTTTTTTTTCCCCTTCACTTCCCTTTGCCTTGTTTGTTATTATTTTCTCCATGTTGATAACTAATTTCTGTTTTTTCTGTAATTACCTTAAAGCTTCTTTTCGTACCATATCCGTTTGTTGTGTTGTTTTGTTTTTGTTTTTTGTTGTTGTTTTTTTTGTCTATATGTCAATCCATCTTAGATGTATACAGGTAAATCCTTCCTTTTTTTTCTTTCTTTGTCCTTGCGTCTGGGTTTGTACATCTGTCTTCTTTTAACTGCCTGCTTTTACTATCATGAGTACTGTTGGAAGAAACAGCACGAAGGCCTGGAGAGAGGGAATGCCGTGTGGTGATTTAAGGTCTTCTTGGTCTGCCTCTTTCGTTCAGACCATACATCTTTTTTCAGTTTCTTCAATTTTTCTTGTTCTTGTTAAGCCAGCCTGTGAGGTTGCACTCTGGTCAAGTGACGAAAGCACTTCCATGATCTGCTGATGTATATGACGGTGGGTTGGTGTTGCTCCTCCACGATTACTTTCTTCTTGGTGTTTCTGGTCACGTCACGTCTGGTCTAACTCCTGTTAACAGCCTTTCTTCGTGTTTATGATCAAGTCACGTCTGGTCTAACTCTTGTTAACAGCCTTTCTTCGTGTTTCTGATTGTGTCATGTCTAGTCTTAACCCATGTTAACAGCCTTTCTTCGTGTTTCTGATTGTGTCAGGTCTAGTCTTAACCCATGTTAACAGCCTTTCTTCGTGTTTCTGATTGTGTCATGTCTGGTCTAACTCTTGTTAACAACCTTCTTCGTGTTTATGATTGTGTCACGTCTAGTCTTAACCCATGTTAACAGCCTTTCTTCGTGTTTCTGATCACGTCACGTCTGGTCTAACTTCTGTTAACAGCCTTTCTTCGTGTTTCTGATTGTGTCACGTCTAGTCTTAACCCACGTTAACAGCCTTTCTTCGTGTTTCTGATTGTGTCACGTCTAGTCTTAACCCATGTTA
>JAPXFY010000031.1:35343722-35368722 GCA_030674185.1 Monoplex corrugatus
ACAAACACACACACACACACAAACACACACACATATATACCTAAAATATCCGGTTTTTATTATCCACCAATATGTGACTCTGTAAATGACGGTGGCGTATACAAACAGCTATATACATTCGGGAATGACTGAACTATTGTGAACGAACATCGCCAGTACCTAAATCTACCGCATTTATTTCATCATGTGCAATCATTATAAAATTTTCCTCATCGTTAGTTGTGAATATGGCCTCTGTATACTTACCAAGAGGCCCAGACTCTGTGAACACTGAATGGTTAAGACACTTTCAAGATCAGGATGACAAGTGGATAATTGGAGGTGATTTTAATGCACATGCCCCATTTTGGGAAAAGTATTGTACAAACATAACAAGCAACAGGTTGATCGAAAATATTGTAGATTCCAATTTATATTTACTTAACAACGGATACGTTACCCGGATCCCCGATATACCAACCCACAGACCCACAGCTATCGACCTCACTTTAATCTCACCATCCCTAGCCCCAAACGCCACGTGGCAAACAGAGGATGACTTGTTGGGATCAGATCACATCCCCATACGTCTTACCCTAAACCATACTACTAAAATAGACGCCATGCCACAAGATAGTTTACCCAAGTTTAATTATAAAAACGCAGACTGGATCAGTTTTAAGGCAATCCTTGAAAAGACAAGAACAGATCTATCTGAAGCAATGAACATAAACGACATGTACGAAGTTTTCTGTAACTCACTGTTAAGAGCTGCTAACATTTCAATTCCAAAACTTACAGTGTCGAAAATAGGAAAACATCATGGAAATGTCTGGTGGAATGAGGATTGTCAAAAGGCAGTGAACGAAAAGAAAGAAAAATACAAAATCTATTTAGCAAACAGGTCACCTGAAAATCATACAGCGATGAAAAGTGCCAACATTAAGTGTAACAGAATCATAGAGCAAGCCAAAGAACAACACTGGACGTCTTTTTGTAAATGTGAAGTAAATGACCACAAAGACATGATAAAGATTTGGGAAAAACTAAAATTAATGAAAAACGGGATTAAGTTGCCATCAATTCCAATAAAGCTAGAAAATAACCCTTTTCCTAGCTCACTGGAAAAAGCAGAAGCTTTTGCAGACGTGTTTGCTGAGACCTGTCGTGTAGAAGGACTTCCTGTCTCTAGTAGAGACTATAGGGAACGAGAAGAAAAGAAAGATGTATATAAGGATCCTGCCTCTGACAATACTCACTACATAAATGCATCACTCACACTTCAAGAATTAAAAGATGCCATTCAGTCCCTTCCAAGTAAAAAAACGTCAGTTGGACTAGATGCAATTTCCAATGAGATGCTGAAAAATTTACCAGAAAATTTTATAATTTTGCTACATGACATATTTCAAAAATGCTGGAATAGTGGGAAAATGCCCAACAACTGGAAAGAAACAATAGTGGTTCCTGTACTAAAATCAGGTAAATGTAATACCGATCTGAAAAACTACAGGCCAATTGCATTAACATCACACGTATGTAAACTAATAGAGAAAATAATCTTAAAGAGACTGATGCACTATTGTGAAAAGAATAAAATAATACCAGTAAATCAGGCAGGATTTCGAAAAGGCAGGTCACCAGTAGAAATCCTAACAAAGCTAACTACTAACATAAAACAACAATTTGCAAGACGTCAATGTGTTTTAGCTACATTTTTTGATATAACGAAAGCATACGATCAAGTGTGGCACTCCAGATTGTTATTTAAATTTAAAAGTATTGGGCTGACAGGTCACATTTTTGACTATGTTAAGTGTTTCTTAGAAAACAGAGTATTTCAAACGAGGATTGAAAATGTATATTCCACGAAACGAATTCTTCAAATGGGTATCCCTCAGGGATCCGTTATAGCTCCCCTTCTTTTCATGATATTAATGCACGACTTACCCAGTAAAGTATCTAAGCATGTAGTTTTAGCTCAATATGCTGACGATTTATGCATGTGGATGCAGGTAAATATGAAAAGGAAAACTCCTTTGCGCTGTATTAATTATACACGCAAATGCTACCAATTAGAACTTGATAAAATAGCACGATACATGGTAGAAAATGGGTTATATCTATCCCTGGAAAAATCGAAAATAGTTTTATTTAATAATGGAGCTAACCCAGTAAATATTCCCACTTTCAAACTGGGAGATACTCTTCTTCAGTTTAATGAGTCAATTAAACTCTTAGGAGTTTTTCTTACGGCAAAATTATCTTGGAATCAGCATATTGAATACTTATTAACCAAAGCTCAAAAAAGTTTAAATTTCTTAAAAATAGTTCGCAAACAGGCATGGGGTCAAGATTCATCAACACTTGTTCATCTTTGTAAATCGCTTGTTAGATCTAAATTAACCTATGCCCAAGAAATCTTCTTCAGTGCACCGAAACACTTACTGAAAAAACTGCAGAGCATAGATTGTAAAGGTTTCAAACTTGCACTGGGTCTTCCAATGCATGCTTCCTGTCTTCGCACATATAATGAAATCAAACTGTTGCCACTTGATGAGCAAAGGAAAGTCGCTTCTACTAAATTTTTGTTAAGACACACCACTGTAGAAAACATCTCTGAAACAGAAATTAAACTGAGATCAGATACCGACTTTCCAAAAAGAGCTAAATCAATATCTTCACAGGTCACTCTTGCAACATACACATCTGACGTCATGAAAGGTTCAGGAATTGATCTACACGTAGATCCTGTATCTATAAGACCTTCCTTTTCGCCAGTACCCAGTTGGGAACTCCAAAGAGCACAATTTGACGTACATCACACTAACTTAAAAAAAGGAGACAATGTAAACTTACTGGCAAGTCAGGTTAAATGTCATATTGACGACTTATATTCCGATCATTTGAAAATTTACACTGATGGATCAGTAATTGAATAAAAAAAAAAAAAAGGCTCAGCGTTTTTAATACCTGCTCTCAAAATTGAAAAATCTTTCTACATAGGACTTGATAAATCTGTCTTTACAGCTGAACTTTTTGCAATATTAATGGCTTTAAACTTTATGATAAGTCTTCCTAGGACAATTTTTCAAACACTTTTTTGCGTTGATTCAAAATCAGTACTTCAGGCTCTTGAATTATCAAAATTACAAACAAGATCAGAAATGATTCTGGAAATTAGTCACTTGATTCATAATTTATCTTTAAGAGGCACTGATATTACTTTCTGCTGGATACCTTCTCATAGTTCTTTTCGTTATAATGATAAAGTTGACAGGGCTGCCAAACGGGGAGCTAATAACTCACCAGATTCAAACAATATCCAGCTTTCTCTCTCGTTGCACGAGAATTACACTTTAGTAGACAACTACGTCTGGAAGCAGTTCCAATTAAAACAGAAAAAGTATGATAACTGTCACATGAACTTTGAAGTTAGCAAAATACTTAAGCAGCTTCATGCCAGCAGAATTATACAATCCCTTATGTATAGATGGAAACTTGATGCATTCAAAACAAAATACACCAAGAACATAGTATGTCTGTGTGGAAAGAAGATAACACATAGTCATATTCTTTCTTGCGTTAAGGTAAAACGACATATTCCAACACTATCTATGAGTACAGTTTCTGATATATTTGCCTCATCATCATTACTGTATGAATTTTTTGTTAGCCTGTCAAAAAGTCCTATAGCGAATTACCTTTAAAATGTTATTTCACTTGTTCACTGTTATGGTTAGTCAATTATTAGTTTTATTTTTTTCTTCGTTTCTTCCAGATATTTTTCAATTTTGTTTGTTAGTTTGTTTGTTTAAATCGTTAATTATGATAACATTATTTGTTAGTTTTACCTTCCCCTCTTCAAAACAGTTGTTTTCTGGATCATCTTTTCTCAAGTTCAAAATTGACAATTTTCAAATATTCTCTTCACTCCTCTTATCATCCCCCCCCCCCCCCCCCCATTTTTTGTTTTTTGTTTTTTTTTTTGTGTCTAAAATCACTTTAGTGAATAGACATTAAATCAAAGACCACCACACACATATATACATACACAAACACACACATACACACAATCAAACAAACGCACACATGAACACACAAACAAACACACACATGCACACAATCACACAAACACATAATCACACACACACACACACAAACACACACATACACACAATCACACAAACACACACATACACACATACACACATACACACAATCACACAAACACACACACACACACACACACACACACACACACACACAAACACACACACACATACATACACAAACACACACATACACACAATCACACAAACACACACATGAACACACAAACAAACACACACATGCACACAATCACACAAACACATAATCACACACACACACACACAAACACACACATACACACAATCACACAAACACACAATCACACACACACACAAACACACACATACCACACAATCACACAACACACACCACACACACACAACACAACAAACACACACACAACATACACACACAAACACACACACATACATACATACACAAAACACACACATACACATCACATCAAACAAACGCACACAGAACACACAAACCAAACACACACATGCACACAATCACACAAAACACATACACACACACACACACACAAACACACACATACACACAATCACACAAACACACACATACACACATACACACAATACACACAATCACACCAAACACACACCACACACACACACACAAACACACACAACACATACATACACAAACACACACATACACACAATCACACAAACACACACATAACACACAAACAAACACACACATGCACACAATCACACAAACACATAATCACACATACACACACAAACACACACATACACACAATCACACAAACACACAATCACACACACACACAAACACACACATACACACAATCACACAAACACACACACACACAAACACACACATACACACAATCCACAAACACACACACATCACACAACACACACAACATAAAACACTACACACACACACACAACACACATCACAATCACCCAAACACACACAACAACAAACAAAACATACAACATCACACAACACACACACACACAAACACACACATACACACAATCACACAAACACACATACACAAACACACAAACATACATACACAAACACACATACACACACAAAACACACACATACACACAATCACACAAACACAATACACAAAACACACACACATGAACACACAAACAAACACATACAGAAACAGGATGATGAGGATGAATACTATTAGACTGCTGGCAGAAGAACAACCTAGAGACAGCTACCGTCGATATGACAGATGGCCGGACATACTGGTCTCGTGGTATGAGCTTCATGTGAAATAGTAGACATACTGGTCCTTTATCGCCTGGTGTGGGTCTTCATGTGAAATAGTAGACATATAGGTCCTTTATCGCCTGGTGTGGGTCTTGGTCTTCATGTGAAACAGTAGACATACAGGTCCTTTATCGCCTGGTGTGGGTCTTCATGTGAAACAGTAGACATACTGGTCCTTTATCGCCTGGTGTGGGTCTTCACGTGAAACAGTAGACATACCGGTCCTTTATCGCCTGGTGTGGGTCTACATGTGAAATAGTAGACATACTGGGTCCTTTATCGCCTGGTGTGGGTCTTCATGTGAAATAGTAGACATCTGGTCCTTTATCGCCTGGTGTGGTCTTCATGTGAAATAGTAGACATACTGGTCCTTTATCGCCTGGTGTGGGTCTTCATGTGAAATACTAGACATACTGGTCCTTTATCGCCTGGTGTGGGTCTTCATGTGAAATAGTAGACATACTGGTCCTTTATCGCCTAGTGTGGGTCTCATGTGAAATAGTAGACATACTGGTCCTTTATCGCCTGGTGTGGGTCTTCACGTGAAATAGTAGACATACTGGTCCTTTATCACCTGGTGTGTGTCTACATGTGAAACAGAAGACATACTGGTCCTTTATCACCTGGTGTGGGGTCTTCACGTGAAATAGTAGAATACTGGTCCTTTATCGCCTGGTGGGGTCTTCATGGAAATAGTAGACTTACTGGTCCTTTATTGGCCTGGTGTGGGTCTTCATGTGAAATATAGACATACTGGTCCTTTATCGCCTGGTGTGGGTGTTCACGTGAAACAGTAACATACTGGTCCTTTATCACCTGGTGTGGGTCTTCACGTGAAACAGTAGACATACTGGTCCTTTATCGCCTGGTGTGGGTCTTGGTCTTCACGTGAAACAGTAGACATACTGGTCCTTTATTGCCTGGTGTGGGTCTTCATGTGAAAAGTTAGACATACTGGTCCTTTATCGCCTGGTGTGGGTCTTGGTCTTCACGCTTTATCGCCTGGTGTGGGTCTTCATGTGAAACAGTAGACATATTGGTCCTTTATCGCCTGGTGAGGGTTTCTAATGAGAGACATACGGCCTTTTCGCCTGGTTGGGTCTTGGCTTGTGAAGTGCTTGGTCTCACGTGAAACAGTAGACATACTGGTCCTTATTTGCCTGGTGTGGGTCTTCATGTGAAAGAGTAGACATACTGGTCCTTTATCGCCTGGTGTGGGTCATCATGTGAAACAGTAGACTATGGTCCTTTATCGCCTTGTGGGGTCTTCATGTGAAACAGTAGACATACTGGTCCTTTATCGCCTGGTGTGGGTCTTCATGTGAAACAGTAGACATACTGGTCCTTTATCGCCTGGTGTGGGTCTTCATGTGAAATAGTAGACATATGGTCCTTTATCGCCTGGTGTGGGTCTTCATGTGAATTAGTACATACTGATCTTATCGCCTGGTGTGGGTCTTCAGTGAATAGTATACATACTGGTCCTTTATCGGCTGGTGTGGGTCTTCATGTGAATAGTAGACATACTGGTCCTTTATGCCTGGTGTGGGTTCTTCATGTGAAATAATAGACATACAGATCCTTTATCACCTGTGTGGGTCTTGGTCTTCATGTGAAACAGTAGACATCTGGTCCTTTACGCCTGGTTGTGGGTCTTCATGTGAAACAGTAGACATACTGGTCCTTTATCGCCTGGTTGTGGGTCTTCATGTGAAAAGTGAGACTACTGGTCCTTTATCGCCTGGTGTGGGTCTTCATGTGAAATAGTAGACATACTGGTCCTTTATCGCCTGTGTGGGTCTTCATGTGAAATAGTAGACATACAGGTCCTTTATCGCCTGGTGTGGGTCTTCATGTGAAATAATAGACATACTGGTCCTTAATCGCCTGGTGTGTCTTCATGTGAAACAGTAGACATACTGGTCCTTTATCGCCTGGTGTGGTGTTCACGTGAAACTAGACATACTGGTCCTTTATCGCCTGGTGTGGGTCTTCATGTGAATACAGTAGACATATGTGGGTCCTTTATGCTGATGGGTCTCATTAACAGCCCTGGTGTGGGTCTCATGTGAAAAGTAGACTATGGTCTTTATCGCCTGGTGTGGGTCTTCATGAAACAGTAACATATTGGTCTTATCGCTGGGGTCTTCATGTGAACAGTAGACTATGTCCTTTATGCCTGGTGTGGGTCTTCATGTGAATAGACTACTGTCTTTATCGCTGGTGTGGGTTTCAGTGAAATAGTAGCATACTGTCCTTTATCGCTGGTGTGGTCTTCATGTGAAATAGTAGACATACTGTCCTTATCGCGTGTGGTTTCAGTGAAATAGTAGACATATGCTTATCGCGGTGGGGTCTTCAGTGAAATTAGACTAGGTCCTTTATCGCTGTGTGGGTCTTCATGTGAAATAGTGCATCGTCTTTATCGCTTGTGGTCTTCATGTGAAAGTAGACATACTGGTCCTTTATCGCCTGGTGTGGTCTTCAGTGAAATAGTAGACATACGGTCCTTTATCCTGGTGTGGTCTCAGTGAAACAGAGACTACTGGTCTTTATCCTGGTGTGGGCTTCAGGATGTGTGGTTCGCGTGTGGTCTCATGTAAATGGACTGTCTTTATGCCTGTGTGGTTCATGTAAATAATAATATGGTCTTATCGCTGTTGTTCAGTGACGTAGACTATGTCCTTACCTGTGTGGGTTCAGTAAGACTATGGTCTTTCGCCTGGTGGGTCTCATAACATACATGTCCTATTGCTGTGGTCTTACAGTAATGGTCTTCGCTGTGGGTCTGTTAGTTTAGCCTGTGTGGGTCTTATTGAACTACATGGTCCTTATCGCTGGTGGGTCTAGTGAAAGTAATACTGGTCCTTTAGCTGTGTGGTTCGTGAAGTAGACTACTGTTTGCCTGTGTGGGTTCGTGAAAGCTTGGTCTTATCGCTGTGTGGTCTCAGTGAAAATAGCTATTCCTTTCGCTGTTGGGTCTCATGGAATACATATGTCCTTTACGCTGTGGTCTTCATGTGAAAATACTACGCTTCGCGTGTGGTTCATGTGAATAGGAATAGTCCTTTATCGCTGTGTGGGTCTTGGAAATAGTGACTACTGTCCTCGCTGGTGTGGGCTCGGAAATGAATACTGGTCCTTCGTGTGTGGTCTCAGTGAAAGTAGACACTGTCTTATCTGTGGTTCTGTGAATATAGACTATCTTTTTGTGGTTTAGAAGTGACTCGCTTTTGCTGGTGTGGTCTTCATTGAAATATAATATGGTCTTATGCGGTGTGGTTTATGAAACGTAGACATTGGTCTTCCTGGTGTGGTCTTCATGAAAAGTAGAATATGGTCTTGCTTGTGGGTCTTAGTGAAGTAGACATACGGCCTTTGGTGGGTCTATAAACACGCTTAGCTGTGTTCTTGTTAGCTTATGCCGTGTGGGTCGAAACTAGACATATGGTCTATCGCTGGTGGGTTTCTGTAAGTACAATGTCTTATCGCTGTGGTTTCTGTACATAATATGGTCCTTTATGCCTGGTGTGGGTCTTCATGTGAAACAGTAGACGTACTGGTCCTTTATCGCCTGGTGTGGGTCTTCATGTGAAACAGTAGACATACTGGTCCTTTATCGCCTGGTGTGGGTCTTCATGTGAAACAGTAGACATACTGGTCCTTTATCGCCTGGTGTGGGTCTTCATGTGGAATAGTAGACATACTGGTCATTTATCGCCTGGTGTGGGTGTTCACGTGAAATAGTAGACATACTGGTCCTTTATCGCCTGGTGTGGGTCTTCATGTGAAATAGTAGACTACTGGTCCTTTATCGCCTGGTGTGGGTCTTCATGTGAAATAGTAGACATACTGGTCCTTTATCGCCTGGTGTGGGTCTTCATGTGAAATACTAGACATACTGGTCCTTTATCGCCTGGTGTGGGTCTTCATGTGAAATAGTAGACATACTGGTCCTTTATCGCCTAGTGTGGGTCTTCATGTGAAATAGTAGACATACTGGTCCTTTATCGCCTGGTGTGGGTCTTCACGTGAAATAGTAGACATACTGGTCCTTTATCACCTGGTGTGTGTCTACATGTGAAACAGTAGACATACTGGTCCTTTATCACCTGGTGTGGGTCTTCACGTGAAATAGTAGACATACTGGTCCTTTATCGCCTGGTGTGGGTCTTCATGTGAAATAGTAGACTTACTGGTCCTTTATTGGCCTGGTGTGGGTCTTCATGTGAAATAGTAGACATACTGGTCCTTTATCGCCTGGTGTGGGTGTTCACGTGAAACAGTAGACATACTGGTCCTTTATCACCTGGTGTGGGTCTTCACCTGAAACAGTAGACATACTGGTCCTTTATCGCCTGGTGTGGGTCTTGGTCTTCACGTGAAATAGTAGACTATACTGGTCCTTTATTGCCTGGTGTGGGTCTTCATGTGAAACAGTAGACATACTGGTCCTTTATCGCCTGGTGTGGGTCTATGTTTTCACGCTTTATCGCCTTGTGTGGGTCTTCATGTGAAACAGTAGACATATTGGTCCTTTATCGCCTGGTGAGGGTCTTCATGTGAAATAGTAGACATACTGGTCCTTTATCGCCTGGTGTGGGTCTTGGTCTTCACGTGAAACAGTAGACATACTGGTCCTTTATTGCCTGGTGTGGGTCTTCATGTGAAACAGTAGACATACTGGTCCTTTATCGCCTGGTGTGGGTCTTCATGTGAAACAGTAGACATATTGGTCCTTTATCGCCTGGTGTGGGTCTTCATGTGAAACAGTAGACATACTGGTCCTTTATTGCCTGGTGTGGGTCTTCATGTGAAACAGTAGACATACTGGTCCTTTATCGCCTGGTGTGGGTCTTCATGTGAAACAGTAGACATACTGGTCCTTTATCGTCTGGTGTGGGTCTTCATGTGAAATAGTAGACATACTGGTCCTTTATCGCCCGGTGTGGGTTTTCATCGTGAAACAGTAGACATACGGTCCTTATTGCCTGGTGTGGGTCTTCATGTGAAATAGATAGACATACTGGTCCTTATATCGCCTGGTGTGTCTTCATGTGAAACAGTAGACATACTGGTCCTTTATCGCCTGGTGTGGGTTTCAGTGAAACAGTAGACATACTGGTCCTTTATCGCCTGGTGTGGGTCTTCATGTGAAATAGTAGACATACTGGTCCTTTATCGCCTGGTGTGGGTCTTCATGTGAAATAGTAGACATACTGGTCCTTTATCGCCTAGTTGGGTTCTCATCGTGAAATATAGACATACTGGTCCTTTATCACCTGGTGTGGTCGTCAGTGAAATAGTAGACATACTGGTCCTTTATCGCCTGGTGTGGGTCTTCATGTGAAACAGTAGACATACTGGTCCTTTATCGCCTGGTATGGGTCTTCACGTGAAACAGTAGACATACTGGTCCTTTATCGCCTGGTGTGGGTCTTCATGTGAAACAGTAGACAGTATGGTCCTTATCGCCTGGTGTGGGTCTTCATGTGAAACAGTAGACATACTGGTCCTTTATCGCCTGGTGTGGGTCTTCATGTGAATAGTAGACATACTGGTCTTTATCGCCTGTGTGGGTCTTCATGTGAAACAGTAGACACACTGGTCCTTTATCGCCTGGTGTGGGTGTTCACGTAAACAGTAGACTATACGGTCCTTTATCGCCTGGTGTGGGTCTTACAGTGAAATAGTAGACATACTGGTCCTTTATCGCCTGGTGTGGGTCTTCATGTGAAATACTAGACATACAGGTCCTTTATCGCCTGGTGTGGGTGTTCAGTGAAATATAGACATACTGGTCCTTTATCGCCTGGTGTGGGTCTTCACGTGAAAAGTAGACATACTGGTCCTTTATCGCCTGGTGTGGGTCTTCATCGTGAAACAGTAGACATACTGGTCTTTATCACCTGGTGTGGGTCTTCATGTGAAACAGTAGACATACTGGTCCTTTATCGCCTGGTGTGGGTCTTCACGTGAAACAGTAGACATACTGGTCCTTTATCGCCTGGTGTGGGTCTACATGTGAAATAGTAGACATACTGGTCCTTTATCGCCTGGTGTGGGTCTTCATGTGAAACAGTAGACATACTGGTCCTTTATCGCCTGGTGTGGGTCTTCATGTGAAACAGTAGACATACTGGTCCTTTATCGCCTGGTGTGGGTCTTCATGTGAAACAGTAGACATACTGGTCCTTTATCGCCTGGTGTGGGTCTTCATGTGAAACAGTAGACATACTGGTCCTTTATCGCCTGGTGTGGGTGTTCACGTGAAATAGTAGACATACTGGTCCTTTATCGCCTGGTGTGGGTGTTCACGTGAACATAGTAGACATACTGGTCCTTTATCTCCTGGTGTGGGTCTTCACGTGAAACAGTAGACATACTGGTCCTTTATATCGCCTGGTGTGGGTCTTCACGTGAAACAGTAGACATACAGGTCCATTTATCGCCTGGTGTGGGTCTTCATGTGAAACAGTAGACATACTGGTCCTTTATCGCCTGGTGTGGGTCTTCATGTGAAACAGTAGACATACAGGTCCTTTATCGCCTGGTGTGGGTCTTCATGTGAAACAGTAGACATACTGGTCCTTTATCGCCTGGTGTGGGTCTTTCATGTGAAACAGCAAGACATACTGGTCCTTTATCGCCTGGTGTGGGTGTTCACGTTAAACAGTAGACATACTGGTCCTTTATCGCCTGGTGTGGGTCTTCACGTGAAACAGTAGACATACTGGTCCTTTATCGCCTGGTGTGGGTGTTCACGTGAATTAGTAGACATACTGGTCCTTTATCGCCTGGTGTGGGTTCATGTGAAATAGTAGACATACTGATCCTTATCGCCTGGTGTGGGTCTTCACGTGAAACAGTAGACATACTGATCCTTATCGCCTGGTGTGGGTCTTCATGTGAAACAGTAGACATACTGGTCCCTTATCGCCTGGTGTGGGTCTTCACGTGAAACAGTAGACATACTGGTCCTTTATCGCCTGGTGTGGGTCTTCATGTGAAACAGTAGACATACTGATCCTTTATCGCCTGGTGTGGGTGTTCACGTGAAATAGTAGACATACAGGTCCTTTATCGCCTGGTGTGGGTCTTCATGTGAAACAGTAGACATACTGGTCCTTTATCGCCTGGTGTGGGTCTTCATGTGAAACAGTAGACATACTGATCCTTTATCGCCTGGTGTGGGTCTTCACGTGAAACAGTAGACATACTGGTCCTTATCGCCTAGAATTCCGTTATGTTCAAATATGCTTGTGCACGCAAGAACAGACAGATTTGAACAGCACAGAACAAGCTATATTAGCCAACAGAAGAGGAACCGACGGAAGTAAAACCAAGGAGGAAGGACCCCTTCCCGTACAGTGCCTGTTGAAGAACGTGTGTCTCTAGGATCGGCATTGTGAAGACCCACACCTGGCATAAGGGACCAGTGTGCCTACTATCCCACATGGAGACCCCATACCTGGCGATAATGATGACCAGGCTAATATAGCCTATCCTACTCCCACAGGAAGACCCATACAAGGAGATAAGGGACCAGTATGCTACTATCCCACAAGAAGACCCATACCTGGCGATAAAGGACCAGTGTGCCTACTTTCCCACAAGAAGACCCATACCTGGCGGTAAGGAACCAGTATGCCTACTATCCCCATACCAGGAGATAAGGGACCAGTAATGACCTACTATCCCACATGAAGACCCATACAGGAGATAAGGGACCATATGCCTACTATCCCACAGGAAGACCCATACAGGAGATAAGGGACCATATGCCTACTATCCCACAGGAAGACCCATACAGGAGATAAGGGACCAGTATACCTACTATCCCACATGAAGACCCATACGATAGGAAGTATAACTGAAGGGACGGGTATGCTACTATCCCACATGAAGACCCATATCCTGGCGATAAGGGACCAGTATGCCTACTATCCCACATGAATACCCACACCAGGAGATAAGGAACAGGTATGCTTACTATCCCACATGAAGACCCATACCTGGCGATAAGGGACCAGTATGCCTACTATCCCACATGAAGACCCACACCAGGAGATAAGGGATCAGTATACCTACTATATCCCACATGAAGACCCATATCTGGCGATAAGGGACCAGTATGCTTACTATTCTCAGGAAGACCCATACCTGGCGATACGGGACCAGTATGCCTACTATCCCACATGAAGACCCATACAGGAGATAAAGGACCATATGCTTACTATCCCACATGAAGACTCACACCAGGAAATAAAGGATCGGTATACCTACTATCCCACATGAATACCCACACCAAGAGATAGGGACCAGTATGCCTACTATCCCATATGAAGACCCATACCAAGAGATAAAGAACCAGTATCGTTGTTATCCGACACGAAGACCCACACCAGGAGATAAAGGACCAGTTTAAGAGCCCAAGATTTAGTTTGATGTTGCTTTTGGTCTGTTTCCTTTTCCTTATTTCAGCCTAAATCTTCCCATTACAGGATTATGGTCACTGTTCAGTCTGCGTCTGGTAGTGTTTTTGCTGCCAGCAAAGAATTTCTAAATCTTTTATTGATCAGGATGTAGTCAGTTTGATTTTTGGTATTATCTCCTGGACTCATCCATGTCCATTTTCTTCTCCTAGGCTGCTCAAACCAGTTGTTTCCTACTATGAACTCATTCATCTGTGCCCATTCTACAAGTTTCCCTCTCCTTTCATTTTGTGTACCAAGGCCATGAGGTCCAACTATATCCTCCATTGATGTGGGTGCCGACATAAAAACTGAACCAAATCAATCAATCAATCAATCAATTCAGAATTCACAAGGCGAAAATACCGACGTACTTTGTGACCCTTCCCTGCTTGCGTGTGTGTGTGTGTGTGTGTGTGTGTGTGTGTGTGTGTGTGTGTGTGTGTGTGTGTGTGTGTGTGTGTGTATGTGTGTGTGTGTGTGTGTTCGTGCGTGTGTGTGGTGTGTGTGTGTGTGTGTGTGTGTGTGTTGTGTGTGTGTGTGTGTGTGGTGTGTGTGTGTGTGTGTGTGTGTGTGTGTGGTGGTGCTGCGTGTGTGTTGTGTGTGTGTGTGTGTGTGTGTGTGTGTGCGTGTGTGTGCGTGCGTGTGTGTGTGTGCGTTCATTGTAGTAAGTTTCGGTTCAAGTTTTCAATAACACATGTTGATTTGCAATTTCTGATTCGATCTATGCATTCTAACAAGTTTAAAGAAGTTTCTCAAGTTTCATTCATGCATGTCAACTTTACTTTATGTGAAGTTTTATAAAGGTCACAGTGACCTTAAGAGATGTATCCAACCTTTCCCATTTTCATTTCAGTTGTCACTGATGTTCGGAGACGTATAAGTTTTCTTTCTGCAGATACATTTGTGCAGACAACGTGGTGTCATGATTTGTTTGACTATCAATAACATGTTCAAAACCCATTTTACAAAATATATGCCATCTGTCAGAACCATGCTAAGGCCTGAAAAAAAAAACTTCCCAAGATCTAACCTCACCCTACTACCGCAAAGACACAACTCACAACAAATTGACCCCAAGAAGCGAACAATAAATTCAAACAATGTTTATTTATAACACTGTCATAAGAAGCACAAACAGCAAAATAAACATCCCCACCCCCCAATTCAGACTACACACACACACTAGAATAGTATGGAATAATACGTACTATACAATACCTCAAATCGTGTAGTATCTATGTGTTCCCTCGTAACTGATCCCCCAGGCACAGTGTGTGTGTGTGTGTGTGTGTGTGTGTGTGCGTGTGTGTGTGTGTGTGTGTGCGTGTGTATGTGTGTGTGTATGTGTGTGTGTGTGTATGTGTGTGTGTGTGTATGTGTATGTGTGTGTGTGTATGTGTGTGTGTGTGTGTATTTATTTTTATACACACACAATATATATATATACATATATATACATATATATATACATATATTTGTACACGTATATATATATACACATAAATAAATAAATGGTTAGGTAAGTAGATAAATAGACAGACAGACAGACAGATAGACACATAGCTAGACTGACCGACTGACTGATAGATAGACAGACAAACAGACAGACAGACAGACTACAGATAGACAGACAGACAGATAGATAGACAGACAGACAGATAGATAGATAGATAGATAGATAGATAGACAAATAGATAGACAGATAGATAGATAGACTGATTAATTGACTGATCGAATGAAACAGATACACAGATAGGTAGATAGAAAGAATGATGAATAGACAGATAAAATAACAAGTTCTTTTCGAATTTTTCGAACATACCATTAAACAACGCTACCTAATAATTAATCTGCATACAACATCATCCATATTAGAAAAACTCGAACATATCATCAAACAAAACTACAACTACATCCACGGACGAAAGATTCGAACATTTTATGAAACACCATAATAGTTTGCATAAAACAACATTATGTATAGACCAGACATAACATGGAACAACACTATGTAATATCATAATGATCAATATGCATAAAACAACATTATCCATAGACGAAACACTCGAACAACACAACATAATAGGCACAACACTGCATCATCCATAGACGTAACACTCGAAAATATGAAAATAATTTGGCGTAAAACTACATCAGACGAAACACTCGAAAGTATAAAATTAATTTAAATTTTATATGAAAATAATTTCAATTTGATAACTTTAGGGAGGTGGGAGGGGTGGGGTCAGATTAAATAATATTATACTGACGACACAAAATATACAGTTTCTCCCACTGCCTTCTATTTTCAAGTCAGTTTTATTTTTGCGAAGCGTCAGCTGGCAAAGCAAACTGAAAAAGCAACGAATCAATAAATAGAAAAGCAAAGAAATAAATAAATGAATAAATAAATAGATAATAAATAAATAAATAAATACTAAATGAATAATAAACAAATAAATAAATGATAAATAAAACTATGTATTTATGTATGTATGTATTATGTATGTATGTATGTACGTATGTATGTATGTATGTATGTATGTATGTACGTATGTATGTATGTATGTATGTACGTATGTATGTATGTATGTATGTATGTATGTATGTAATGTATATGTATGTATGTATGTATGCATGTATGTGTGTATGTGTCTTACAGGATCTTTAACGTGCATAACTGATATATACATATACATATGCAGAAAAGGCGGTTCAATGTAGGGATCTTTAACGTGCATAACTGATATATACATATACATATGCAGAAAAGGCGGTTCAATGTAGGGATCTTTAACGTGCATAACTGATATATACATATGCATATGCAGAAAAGGAGGTTCAATGTAGATCCCTTCAAGAAAAAGTTCTATTTGTCAATCCTTATCTTGGTAATTATTACCTAGTGTCTTTTTTCCGCTTCTGTAAATGATTTTTCTATGTGTCTGTCTTCTTTCTATTTATTTTCATCCCTGTCTCCATCATCGCTATTGTCTTTCTTTTTTGTTGTTCTGTTTGCCGTATTATTATTATTGTTGTTGTTATTATATTATTATTATATTATTATTTTGTTATTATTGTTATTATTATTGTTATAAATATTATTACTATCAATATTACTATTGTTATTATTATTATTATTAGTAGTAGTAGTAGTAGTAGTAATGGTAGTAGTAGTATTGTTCTTGTTGTTGTTATCATTATTATCATTATTATCATCATCATCATAGTCATCATCATCATCATCATCATTGTTATCATCATTATTATTATTATGTGTCTTGACTGTGGATGATAAAGCAGCAAGGGAAACGAGTGGGATCCACTCTGAAGCTAGTTGTTATCATTATCATCATCATCATCATCATCATTGTTATCATCATTATTATTATGTGTCTTGACTGTGGATGATAAAGCAGCAAGGGAAGCGAGTGGGATCCACTC
Organism: Monoplex corrugatus; assembly: GCA_030674185.1. Lineage (NCBI taxonomy): Eukaryota > Metazoa > Mollusca > Gastropoda > Littorinimorpha > Ranellidae > Monoplex > Monoplex corrugatus. The sequence continues at coordinate 35,361,023 of JAPXFY010000031.1, forward strand.
TGAAGCTAGTTATTATTATTATTATCATCATATCGTTATCATTATAATTATCATCATTATCATCATCATCATCATAATTATCATCAGTATTATTTGTCTTGACTGTGGATGATGAAACAGCTAGGGAGAAGAGTGGCATCCACTCTGAAGCTACTGACCCAACAATAGTGAGGGTTTTTTTTGGTACTACCTCATTTTCCCTACATTCCAGCTTAAGGCTAGTGGCCTTTTTCTTTCAACCAGCAACATGATTGGCATAAAACTGTATCATCCATAGACGAAACACTAAAAAAATGTGGAAATTATTTCAATTTTATATGAAATAATTTCAACCAAAAGTTCTAAACGTTGATTCCGACACTAAAACAACTCGTCTAACGTCATTCATAGTAAAAAAAAAGACGTTAAATCAAAGAACGAACGAACTAAAACAACCAGGCCCAGTATTTCAGTTGTATTATGTCCCTGGCAAAACTTAACTTTAGTTTTCACCCATCTTTATTACAAAATTTTCTGCTTTTCTCTTCTCTCTTATTTTCTCTCCTTCTCCTTCTGGATTCTCTCTCCCTTCTCCTTCCTTCTCTAATTTATCTCTGTGGTCTTCTCTCTCTCCAAGTTTATCCACATCTGCCTCTTCTTCCTCTGCGACCGACATCCTGGGCTCTGGCGAAACGGAAGCGGAAGCACGGTTCACAGACTTGGCCTGATTGCCGACACCGGAAATACGGTTCAGTGGCGTCTTGGTGATCTGCTCTGATCTGCCGTGCAGGCCTCCTGATGCCTTTGTCTGGAATTATGAAGATTACAGATATATCATAAAGGTAGGTCATTTTACAGTGAGTGTTATAAGTTTGCTCTCTCTCTCTCTCTCTCTCTCTCTCTCTCTCTCTCTCTGTGTCTTTGTCTCTCTCTCTCTCTCTGTCTCTCTCTCTCTCTGTCTTTGTCTCTCTCTCTCTCTCTCTCTCTCTTTCTGTCTCTCTCTGCCTGTCTGTCTGTCTGTCTCTCTCTCTTTGACACATACACATATAGACACAGACAGACATACAAACACATATACACACATACATACACACACACAAACACACACACACATGCAAACATGCACACACACGCGTGCGTGCGCACTCACACACAAACACACATACACGCGCGCGCGCACACACACACAGCACACACATATACGTACATATACACACAAACAGAGATGACAGACAGACAGACAGACGCAGAGAAAGAACAACCAACCAACCATCCAAGCAAGCAAGCAACCAAGCAACCAACCAACCAAACCCCTAAAAAAGTAGGCTATACAAAAGCAAGTATACATTTGACCATGAAAACATAAAAGTGATAAAAGATGAGGAACAGAATTGAGCAACACTAACAACAGGAAATCAACCACAAGAAAAAAACCATCATCATATCGTCGTCATCATCATCATCATCACCACCACTACCACCACCGCCATCACTTTAATCATCACCATCATTATCACCACCACCACCACCACCACCACCCCCATCATCATCATCATCATCACCACCACCACCACCACCACCACCACCATCAAAACAACAACAATAACAAAATACCCCTTCCTCCACAACCACAACCATCGCTATCACCATCACCACCACTGCTACCACCACCACCACCATTGTCACGAGGGCATCACATCACTATTGTCATACCTTGTAGACATTCCGACCCAGCAAAGTGGCGCCACTGACGACGATTCCCAGAGCGAGGCTGACAGCAGAGAACACTTCCTGTGTCACAGTGTCTTCCGGTGACACGCCCGCCATGATGGCCAGGACTGACGTCACAGTGGCCAGTGCCACGAGCACCAAGCAGGTATTGGCTTCCAGGCTGATGCTGGCTTTGTTTCGCGCACTTGATTGGCTGCTGTGAATGTAATAATAATGATAGTAATAATAGAAATAATGATAATAATAATAATAATAATAGATAATAACAATAGCAATAATAATAATAATAATGATAATAATAATAATAGTAATCATCATCATCATCATCATCATCACCATCACCACCACCACCACCACCATCACCATCATCATCATCATCATCATCATCATCGTCATCATCTTCATCAAATAATGATAATGATAATAATGATGATGATAATGATGATAATAATAATGATAATGATAATAATGATATGATAGTAATAGTAATAACAAAACAACAACAATAACAATAATGATGATGATGATGATCATAATAATAATAATAATGATAACAATAATAATAATAACACAACAACAACAACAAAACAACAACACAATACTACTACTACTACCACTACTACTACTACTACTACTACTAATAGTACTGATGATGATGATAATAATAATAACATTAATATTAATAATAATAATGAGAATAATAATAATAATAATAGTAATGATAATAATAATAATAATAATAATGATAATGATAATAACAATAATGATAAGGAGGCGATACAACTTCAGACCCTTTCTCAGACACGTCTTAATTTTTTTTCAAGAAACGTTCTGATCATTTTCTTCTGATTTGTGTATGCCCTTTGTTTCTGCCCACTCTGTGCAGGCTGCAGGGCTATGTTCCTGTGCAGTCTGCTATACTTTGTCTTTTGTGAGTGTGCTCAGTGCTTTCATCTTTCCATAAATCACTTAAATTTTATATTTTATGGAACCGATATTGTTATACAGTTGTGAGGCGTGGACAGCCAAAACGCAAATCCAGAACAAGACTGAGGCAGCCGAGATGTGGTTTCTAAGAAGAATGTTGAGAGTTCCATGTACAGCAAAGAAAACAAACGAGACAGTCTCGATGGAGGCACACACAGGAAGATCATTGATAAAGAAGATTAGGAAAAGACAAGCGACATTTATAGGCGATTTTTATGAGGAAAGGGGAATTAAAGCACCTGGTCACAACATGAAAGCCGGAGGGAAAGAGAGCACCAGGTAGACCCAGGGAGAAAATATTGGACAGACTTGCAGGGTGGCTGAGGACAGAGAGGGTGGACGATGTGTTTGCAGCGACAAGGGACAGAGTCATATGGAGGGCCATGATCGCCAACGCCATGCGGCAGGGCACGTGATGATGATGATATAGGCCACTGGACACTGACATGACTTATTGGATATGTATTGTTATTGTTATTGATGTTTAAAGCCCAGCCGACTGCTTAGAGCCATATCAGGCCTATAGCCGCTTCAAAACATACAAAGCTTCAACAGGAAAAAAGAAAAGAAAAGAAAATTAAATACACATATCAATGCATTCGCGCACATAATCTAAAGACATACCCCAGGGGCTGACCATTCCGTCCAATTTATCGCACAGGGGATTTAAAAAACACACCTGAATACAAATTTAAGCATACCTAAGGACACCAATACATGCATAAAAACGGGCCTAAATTACTTGAAATTGCTTCCACATATATCACCTCACTACAGCCAAAAATGCACTTAATACATGTACCCAATTATCAATCCTAAGAAAAAGTACGTAAGACTTTATCGAACACATACAGGTGAATGGACCATTAAGATAGAAAATGTTAGGAAGAAATGACAGAAAGCAGAGTAACAAGGCAGAAACAAAGAGAGTGACAGAAAAGAGGAGATTTCTAGCATAGGATTTCCAGAAGGTGGGGTATACTATTTATACTGAAAGAACCCCCGGCATCCCCACGGGGACTACAGGATATTCAACGTGTATATTTGATATACTGCCTGCTTAACAGTCCTGCACATGTTTACCTTGAAGATTGGGGGAAAAATCTCCATCCTTTACCCACCACGTGGGAGATATCCAGGCAGGATCGAACCCGGGACTTGGGAGTGGAAGTCTGACATGTTACCCACTTTACCACCGCTACAGTCACACTCATTTGATGTCGTAAATGTCACCAGGAAATGAATGGACACCCAAGAAAGAAAACGATAAGAACAAAACAAAACAAAAAAGTAAACACAACAACAACAACAAAAGAGGGAAACAAAAAAAGTAAAAGGGCAACGGGTGGTCAGCTCAGATCGACGCTCTCTCTGTCTCCCTGTCTCTGTCTGTCTCTGTCTGTCTGTCTGTCTCTGTCTGTCTGTCTGTCTGTGTGTGTGTGTGTGTGTGTGTGTGTGTGTGTGTGTGTGTGTGTGTGTGTGTGTGTGTGTGTGTGTGTGTGTGTGTGTTGTGTGTGTCTCGGTTATTCTGTCTCTTTGTCTCTGTCTCCCTTTCTCTGTCTCGTATACACACACACACACACACACACTCTCTCTCTCCTCTCTCTCTCCATTTCATCCCCATCGCCAGGCATCATCACTGCATTATGCAAACTTGTCCTGATGTAGCTTCGAAGATGGGACACAAACAAACAAATCAATCAAACAAACAAGCAAACAAACAAGAAAACACTACCACCACCACCACCACTACCACCACCGCCACCACCAAAATTAGAACAACAACAACAACAACAACAAAAACAAAACCTACATGTTCCACCAAGCAAGCCCAAGCAACACAGCGCTTAGCAGAATCAGGAAGCAGACAGGCGCGACGAAGAATCCCAGCAGAGCGTGACCGTGGTTCAGAAAGCACAGACCTTGACCGTAGGCAGGGGACCAGAGGTCAGATGGACTCCATTCCTGCAAGGCCAGTTGTGGAGCCACGAAGATGACTGGAAGGATCAGCCATGTGTAACAGTGCCAGACCAGTTTCCGAATCCTTGAGATGCCGGCGTTTAGAACGGGCGATCTGAAAACAAGAGGAGCGTTATCAATGTTTTTTTTTTCGTTTCTTGTTTTGTTATCTCGACATCGATGGCATAGCATCCTGTCTTCTGGGAAATACTATCTCCAACTATCGCCATCACCACATGGATCGTCTGCACTCATCATCATCATCATCATCATCATCATCATCATCATCATCATCATCATCATCATCATCATGTGCCCTGCCACATGGCGTTGGCGATCATGTCCCTCCACATGCATCTATCCCTTGTTGCCGCAAGCACATCTTCCACCCTCTCTGTCCTCAGCCACTCTGCAAGTCCGTCCAATATTTTTTCCCTGGGTTTACCTGGTGCTCTCTTTCTCTCCAGCTTTCCCGTTGTGACCAGGTGCTCTAATTCCCTTTTCCTCATAAAATAGCCTATAACTGTTGCCTGTCTTTTCCTAATCTTCTTTATCAATGATCTTGTGTCTGCCTCCATCAAGGCTGTCTCGTTTGTTTTCTTTGTTGTCCATGGAACTCTCAACATTCTTCTTAGAAACTACATCTCTGCTGCCTCAATCTTGTTCTGGCTTTGCTTGTTGACTTTGCTCGTCTGCACTATATAAATGGAATCATCCGCTTCTTTCTTTCTTCTTACTGCCCGTCACACTTGGAGCTTAGTTTCGAGGCTGAAAATAAATAGATCGTCTGCAACGAACATGCATTAGACAAGGACCGTTTGCACTATACAAAATGATGAACTTATCCGCTTCTCCTTTCTTCTCATTCCCCGTCACACTTGGAGTTGAAATAAGTCGTCTTCTGTAGAGCATCCACAAGCTCGTACAGCTTCTCCAAACTTATTTGAAAGAAGTAACATCAGATCAAGTTTTGTAAGTTGACATTTCAGAATCATTGGTTTTGACACAGTCCTGTTAATGTATTACTTTAAGTTTCATCCACACACTCGTACAGCTTCTACAAATTCATTTGAAATAAAAAATAACATCATATCAAGTTTTGCTGGTTGAGATTTCAGAATCATTGGTTCGACACAGTAGGTTAATGCATTACTTGAAATTTATGAAGTTTGTTAACAAGAAATACTACGAGGGTGCGGATGGGACCTGGAGCACCAATGCCTCGCCACTCTCGGGACACCCACTTCCCAAGCTCCCGACGCCACTCGATAGTCATTTCATCAAGCAAAGGGTGGCTGTCCATGCGCTGCACGACCCATTCGGACCCAGTCATCAGTTACCTTGTTTATAAACCGAATGGTAAGGTGGGGAGATGACAAACCACGGGACATAGCCACACAACGCGCACCAACCAGGTCCAGCCCAGCCTCCTGAACAAATGAGAACAGAAGACAGACCCCTCTCTCGCCCCACTCTGGTCTTCACCTCTCTTTCGGGCAGCCCGGCCTGCCACCAGCTCACACATCTGCCAGCTCCTTCCTTCCCCCTTACTATATCTCAACACTTAGTTGGAAGCTTCCAACGTTGTCTCACTTCAACCACAGGGGTTGTTAATTTTCCCTTCACATTGTTGATGTTAGCTATACGTTTTCGTCCCATTTTTCTACTCTTCCCACCTACTTCTGTCTCTTTCTACGCTGTCTTCCCTACCCTCCCCCCACCTCCCCAACACAACCCGCCCAACTCTCATCTTCCAAGCCTTCCTCTGCCCCCCCCCCCCCCCCCCATGCCTAATATCACTCATAGTGAAAAGACGTTATATCAAAAGAACGAACGAACGAACAGCTTCTCGCACAGGGTCGAGCGTGTCAGCCATTTCTCTTCCTCAGCTTGTTGTGTGTGTGTGTGGGGTGGGTGGTGGGTGGGTGGTACAAGTGGGAGGAGCTTGTTCATGTGGTGCTTCAGTCTGCTATGTCCAGTCTGTTTCAGTTTCAGTTTCTCAAGATGACGTCTCCGCGCTCGGAATGAATTCTAGATGCACTAACGTCACAGGTGCCACGTGTATGGTGACCGTGGCACAAGCTTAAGCCTGCACATAAACCCATGAGCTGGCCAGGTCCTGAGGCCCTACCTAGACTTATGTTTTACCTAGTCTATATTTTATACTGGTGTTTTATCAGCCTTCCACTGGAATAATCTTGGTTGCATGTAAATGACATGTCCAGTCTGCGGGGGGAAGATCAATGGCTTGTTCTCGCTGGGACAAGCTGGTGGTAACTGTCATGTCGCTGTGTGTGTGTGTGTGTGTGTGTGTGTGTGTGTGTGTGTGTGTGTGTGTGTGTGTGTGTGCGTGGTGTGTTGTGTGTGTGTGTGTGTGTGTGTGTGTGTGTGTGTGTGTGTGTGTGTGTGTGTGTGTGTGTGTGTGTGCTCTGAATAGAGAGTTGATGATGGTTCTTTTTTTTTCATCTCTGTGAGGCTGAGATATTGAAATTGCTATCACTGTCATTCTTGTTCTCATTGTCGTTATTATAATTGTCACCATTTTTATGATGATGATCATCATCGTCGTCATCATTATCTGATGATCGTCGTCGTCGTCATCATCATCATCATCATAGTCGTCGTCGTCGTCGTCATCATCATAATCATTTTAATTTTATTATTACTAATATCATTGTAATTATTGCCATGATTATAATCATCATTATCATCATCACTATCATCATCATCATTACAATCATTTCTTTTATTACTACTAGTACTACTACTACTACTGTTATTATATCATTGTCGTCGTCGTCGTCGTCATCATCATCATCATCATTATAATTATTATGATAATTATTTTATTATTATTACTGTTATTATAATTATTATTATTATTATTATCATCATTATTATTATTTTTATTATTATGATTATTATTATCGTCGTCGTCGTCGTCAACATCATCATCATCATCATCATCATCATCATCATCATCATCATATCATCAACCCAACCTAACCCCACCCCACCCGACCTCACCTGGACGACCGCCATAT
>JAPXFY010000031.1:35381222-35383722 GCA_030674185.1 Monoplex corrugatus
ACACAGGGTGGGCTGGGTCAGCAGGTTGTCAGGGAAACAGGGAGGGTGAAGGTCGTTGTCAGGGCCATGCCAGCTGCTTTGGCAAAGGTGACCTTGAATGAAAAGGAAAAAAATATATAAACAGATAAAAAAAATATAAATGGATTTAATACATATATATATATATATATATATATGTATATTATGTGTTTGTGTGTGTGTGAGACCTAAAAACAATTTGTGAATATAAACGAAATAGAAAGCAAAAATAAAGAGTTGGGGCTAAATTGTCAGAAGACTAAAGTCATGGTAATCAGTAAAAAAAAAACAACAACATGAAATTCCCATGCAAAATAACAGCAAACGGTACAGCTTTGAGACAGGTTGATAAGTTAAAATGTCTGGGAACGGTCATCTCACCAGACGGCAGATGCACTTCAGAAACAGCCAGCAGAATCGGCCAAGCCAAAACAGCGTTCAAGAAGATGGAAAATGTTCTTACCAACAAATGCCTATCAAATTAGCGTCAGGAAGAGAATTCTTGAATGTTATATAGAACCGATAATGTTGTACGATTGTGAGGCGTGGACAGTCAACATGCAAAGCCAAGACAAGATTGAGGAAGCCGAAATGTGGTTTCTAAGAAAAAAAGTTGAGAGTTCCATGGACAGCAAAGAAAACAAACGAGACAGTCTTGACGGAGGCAGACACAAGAAGATCATTCATTGGGAAGATTAGGAAAAGACAGGCAACATTTATAGGCCATTTTATGAGGAAAGGGGAATCAGAGCACCTGGTCACAACAGCAAAGCTGGAGGGAAAGAACACCTAGTGGACCCAGGGTGAAAATACTGGACGAACTTGCATGGAGGCTGAGGACAGAGAGGGTGGAAGATGTACTTGCAGCGACAAGGAATAGAAGCATATGGAGGGCTATGATCGCCAACGCCATGCGGCAGGGCACATGATGTTACTGATGATGATGATGACTGCATCTTGTTACATGGCCACACCAACCTAGTGTTCTGTTCATAATTGTACGCTAACGGCCACACCACGTTGAAAACACCGGTTCTCGTCCGATCACCGAAATTAAAGCAACGTTGGGCCCGGTTAGTACGTGGATGTGTGACTGCCTGGGAACACCAGATGCTGCTGGCAACTTTTTTTTCATCAGGACCTGGCCAGCTCATGAGTCTATGCGCAGGCTTAAGGCTTGTGCCATGATCACCATACACATGGCAAATGTGACGTTAGTGCATATGGAATTCGTTCCGAGCGCGGAGACGTCATCTTGAGAAACTGAAACTGAAAGTTGTTATTGTTGTTATTGTTATTTTTGTTTAATAGCCCAGCCGACTGCGCAGAGCCATATCAGGGCTATAACCGCTTCAAAACATACAAAACTTCCAACAGGAAAAAAGAAAGGTAAAGAGAACTAAGTACACATATCAATGCATTCGCGCACATAATCTAAGGACACGCCCCCGGCGTTGACCATTCCGTCCAATTTATCGCACAGGAGATTTAAAAAACACAACTGAATACAAATTTAAGCATACCCAAGGACACCAAACATATACAAACGGGCCTAAATTACCTAAAAATTGCTTCCGCGTATCTCACCTCCCTAGAGCCAAAAATGTACTTAATACATGTATCCAATGCTAGGAAAAAGTACGTAAGACTTTATCGAACACATACAGGTGAATGGACCAGCAAGGCAGGAAATGATAGGAAGAAATGACAGAAAGCAAAGGAGGAAGGAAGAAAGAAAGAGAGTGACAGAGAAGAGGACATTGGTGGCACAGAACTTCCAGAAGGTAGGGGATACTATTTTTACTGAAAGATCCGCCAGCATGCCCATGGGAGAGAAACTGAAACTGTTCTTAACCCTTTGACTCCTGCAGCCTGCCCAACAGCATCCTTCTTTGTCAACCATGCCGGAAGAGCAAAAACTTAACCCTTTGACTCCCTCACCCTATCCACCAGCTTCCTGCAGGAAGCTGGTGGATAGTGTGAGGGAGTCAAAGGGTTAAGTTTTTGCAGTTGGTAGATAGGGTGCAGGTGGCAAAGGGTTAACAGAAGTCAACAGATCATCAAAACGTCCATCGTGCTGCTTGATGGTTTGGGATACACTTGTTCACTGGTGATATGATCAGCATGTCTCGATGTTAAAAATCTTGTGACAACACCTCTTTCCATGGGTCGGACTCGTTTTCTCCGAATCCGCTGCGTGGGTCCATGTCTTGCAGACATGCAGGAAGACGGAATATACCAGAGCACGTAAGAACCTGATCTTGTGTTTCATGGAGATGTTCTTGTCCTTCCATTTCACCCCCCCTAACATCCAATACTACCGTTTAAAAACCTCAACAATAGTCAAAAGATTCATTTATTTATTAAGAATCCACCACTAAAATCAACATTCGCACCAATCTGACAACAACATCAAGCAAACACGAAAAAAGGCGATGTAGAAGATAAAAAAAAGTAAAGAGAAAAACAAGAAAAAGCAGGG
>JAPXFY010000031.1:35388722-35408722 GCA_030674185.1 Monoplex corrugatus
CAGTGTATGTGATTTTTGCCGTGGTGTTAGACCTGATAGGGCTCTAGTAGTCGGCTGGGACATAAGCAATATGAACTTGAACTTGAATGTATGTGATGGAATGTAAAATGGCGTCTGATTTCGTAATATCATGCCCGTGTGTGTTGACAAACTGTTTTCTTGTTGTTCTTATTCATGTTGTGTTTTTCATTTATTGGTAATTGTGCTTCATGTAGATGTATTTCAAACATGGATATCTGAATGAACTCACATTTGATTACATGATCTTATTGCAACTGCGCTTTGCTATTTGTTTTGCATTTGTTTACATTACTAGCTCAAAATGAATACAAAAAAAAGTTTGAGGAAAAAATGTGGTTTTCATTCAGTCCTCTTTGTTGTCTCAAAGCTGTTCTTCAAGAGATGCTCCATATGGCTACTGCTTATGGATTTAAATTTCTGATAAGTTGGCAAAACTGCAGAACGTGCTATGAAGACTTGTGGCCCTGTCTGGCATGGGCACCATGGGCACGCCCTGATTCCCAAGGAGCGGGCTCTTCAGAGTCTGAAGATCCAGCACTGCCATTACCTAGCTGTTTGGTCCATGAGGCAGGGCGATACCACATTAAAATTGATCTGAGGCATGGTCATTTTTTTAATGTTATATATATATATATATATATATATATATTATATATATAGACAAATATTATAGATAGATAGATAGACAATATATATATAATAGATAGATAGATAGATAAATAGACAGATTGATATATAGATAGATAGATACATACATAGATAGATAGATAGATAGATACATACATAGAACGATAGACAGACAGACAGACAGATAGATAGATAGATAGATAGATAGATGGATACATAAATGGATACATAGATAAATATATAGATATGCATATAGATAGATAGATAGAGATAGAGATAGATAGATAGATAGATAGGTAGATAGATAGATAGATAGATAGAGATAAAGATATATACACATGGACAGCAAAGAAAACAAACGAGGCCGTCTTGAAGGAGGCAAGCACAAGAAGATCATAGACCACTAATAAAGAAGATTAGGAAAAGACAAGCAACATTTATAGGATATTTTATGAGAAAAAGAAACTAAAGCACCTGGTTACAACAGGAAAGCTGGAGGGAAAGAGAGCACCAGGTAGACCCAGAGAGAAAATATTGGACGGACTTGCAGGGTGGCTGACGACAGACAGAGTGGGAGATGTACTTGCAGCGACAAGGGATAGATTAGTACGGAGGGCCATGATCGCTAACGCCATGCGGTAGGGAACATGATAATGATAATGATATATACATTTTGTACTGTCCCTTAATCTGAAGGCAGTATATGTTCTTGCACTGTCAGTATATTCCGTCCACAATGGGCGTGTCACTGTTCGTCTGGACTCTATCCTCTAACCTGTCAGGTTGGGGTGACCCTACCCGGAGCAAAAACCTCTTCCAGCATAGCTAACTGGGTCACGGAGACACAGAAACCCTCCAGACAACATCTAGGATGTGACCCATTAATAATAATAATAATAATAATAATAATAATAATAATAATAACAATTATAATGTATATTTGTGTAGCGCATGTCTCGAGATGTCTCCCCAAGAAAAGAATTGTGAGATCTTCGTGCTGGCTTGACGACCCTATGCTCGTCGCCGCTAGGAGAAATGTCCAAAGTAACCGTGATCGATTTGGTGAATACAGCAACGAATTCCGGACAGCACTCGATAAACTTGAGACAGCTCATGGTGTCAGAGCAAAGGCCTACGCCGAAGATATGATTAGTGAAATCACTCGTCACACCTTCGAATGTCGACCATCAGCCACATGGAGGGTCATGAACCGGTTCTGTGGGAGAAAACCCGAACCATTGAACTGCTTAGCCGCTAAATCGATCGAAGACAGGAAGTCAAAACTTAAAGACCACTACAGTCGTATTCTCAACGCGAAGAGCGACCACAGTTTTGTCACGACTTCCACCGACAGTGACGTAGTGCGGAACAACGCACAATCAGAACCTTTCTCGATTGCAGAAATACGTGCAGCTCTGATGACGACGCGGCGCGACACAGCCCCAGGGCCTGACGGTATACCTAACTGAATTTTGAAACTCGTAGAACTTGAAAACGATGTCGTGGGTCTACCTGGTGCTCTCTTTCCTTCCAACTTTCCTGTTGTGACAACTTTCCTGTTCGCGCATATAATCTAAGGAGATTCCTCTGGCGTTGACCTCTCTGTCCAGTTTATCACACAGAGAATAAAAAAAAACCTGAATACAAATTTAATGATAACAAAGGACACTAAAACATATATAAAAACAGGCCAAATTTCCCTAAAATTGCTTGCGCATATCTCATCTCCCCAGAGCCAAAAATGCACTTAATACATGTACCCAATTATCAATCCTTAGAGAAAGTAAGTAAGACTTTATTGAACACATACAGATGTATGGACCAGCAAGGCAGAAAATGATAGGAAGAAATGACAGAAAGCAAAAGAACAACTCAGAAACGAAGACAGTGACAGAAAAGAGGAAATTTTTGGCACAGAATTTCCAGAAGGTGAGGATACTATATACTGAAAGAGCCCCCCGCATCCCCACGGAGGGAGAATCAGAAGAAAATATCAGAAGAACAAGAAGAAGGAAGAAGAAGGAATAAGGAAGAAGGAAGATTATGAAGAAGATGATGATCAAGAAGGACAAAAAGACATACAGACAGACAGACAGACCACACACGCTCACACGCACACACATACACATACACATACACACACACACTCCTCACTCACTCACTCACTCACACACAACACACAAACAAACAACAACACAGACAACAACCACACACACACACACACAACACACAACACACACACACACACACACACACACACACACTTACATACACTCGCATACACATTCAACTCGCCCACTTTTCTCAGTCTTTTATGGCAACTGACCTGATCGTAGAGAAACTGACCCGCAAGTGACCGTGCGGACCCCAGCACAGTTCATATTTATACCATCCTCACACAAACACGTAAACGTAAGCTCGTATTCTTTAAATCTGATCACTCATCACCAAACAATAAGCTCGATTCTTCTAAATATGATCAACTCATCACGATTCTCATTTCGTCGCCACAGTTATCATCACGAAGTTGATCGACTAAATTTGCGCATAGTATAATACATAAATGTCGATTAGTAATCGGCACCATGCCTACTGGATACTGTCATTTCTTGTTCAGCAATCCACGCTTTTAACCACAGCGTACTTTTCCGGTAATTAGTTGTCTTGGGAACATGACACGGCGGCCATTGTTGATCCGGGTAACTTGTCATGCTGAGGTGCGCGGTTTCCTGTTGGTTTGCGTTAGGATGCGTGTGGTCGAGGCTTCAGAGACAGAGACAGAGACAGAGAGAGAGAGAGAGACACGGCGGCCATTGTTGATCCGGGTAACTTGTCATGCTGAGGTGCGCAGTTTCCTGTTGGTTTGCGTTAGGATATGTGTGGTCGAGGCTTCAGAGAGAGAGAGAGAGAGAGAGACACGGTGGCCATTGTTGATCCGGGTAACTTGTCATGCTGAGGTGCGCGGTTTCCTGTTGGTTTGCGTTAGGATATGTGTGGTCGAGGATTCAGAGACAGAGACAGAGACAGAGAGAGAGAGAGAGAGAGAGAGAGAGAGAGAGAGAGAGATTATTTTCCAGTGATAGAAGTTATTAGGTAAAAGCCACTTACGAGACTTGCCCATGCTAATTTACATATCTGCCTAGACGTGTGACTAGATAAATTAATAATCTCACTGAAACAGGAAGACATTAACAAATCAAGAATATGGGACATGACATATGAGGAAATTTAAGAGTAACAGCATTTGCTCTAGTTTTTGAGAGAGAGAGAGAGACAGAGACAGTGAGAGACAGACAGACAGGAAGACAGAAAGACAGAGAGACAGACAGACAGAGACAGAGACAGAGAGAGAGGGAGGGAGAGAGAGATATAGAGAGACAGACAGACAGACTGACAGAGAGAGACACAGAGAGAGAAACAGAGAGAGAAACATAGTGAGAGAGACAGACAGACAGACAGACAGAGAGAAAGAGAGAGACCAGAGAGAGAGAGAGAGACACAGAGAGAGACAGAGAGAGAGACAGAGAGAGAGAGACAGAGAGAGAGAGATTGAGAGAGAGAGAGAGAGAGAGAGAGAGAGAGAGAGAGAGAGAGAAGAGAGAGAAACTCAGAACTCAGAAAGTGTTTACTGTACATCGGCCCTAGGCCACACTCATGCAGGTGGCCTCCATAATTCAGGCTACAGACTGTGACTGCAGACAAGTTGTCTTCTTGTCTGGCACCCTCTCCGTGCTGCAGGCATGCCAGAACAACACGCTCCCCCTCCTGTCTAGAGCTCTGCACCAGGTTGCCACAACCAGAAGAGCAGTTCTGCAGTGGATTCCAGCCCACTGCGGAGTCTCCGGGAATGAGTGAGCTGATATCCTTGCTAAGGAGGGAGCCAGAAAAGAACAACCCAACAATAGCATCAGCTACAGTGAGAAGAGGAGCATCATCAGGGCGCTTTCCATGCCGAGACGACACAGGGATGACTACCACCTGTTGTCTAGAGAGCAGCAAGTTGTCCTGGTGAGGCTGCACACTGGTTACAATAGACTGAACAGCCACATGTACCGCAAACTGAAGCTGGCGCCCTCCCCAACCTGTCCATGAGGTCAAGAAGACCAAACCACGGAGCATATACTCCAAAGATGTCCCCTTCACCAGGTGGCAAGACAGGACGTGTGGCCGACAGACACTCCGCTGACAACCAAACACCATGGCTGCAGATAGGAGCTGGAAAAGACGGCTGCATTCATCACCCGGACTCAGCTGATTGTGTAGCAGCGTACGCCAAGAAGAAGAAGAAGAAAGCCCTAGGCTACAATACACACAAAGGAAGGTGCAGGGAGGGGTTGGGATACCTTTGTATAAACCGTACAAACCCCTTGTAGGATCCCATCTGGAGTATGGAAATATCATATGGCATCCGTATTTAAAATGAGAAGACAGGTTACGAAAAATCCTCGGATTAGCTAGGAAAGTTTTAAAGAAATGCAAACGAATGACACATCGAGAAAGGCTTACATACTTTGAAAAGTACCGGACTGATGCGGGAGACCTTACAGAAATACTAAAATTATATGTCAGGTGAATGATCTTCATCATCATCATCAGGTGCCTTGCCGCATGGCGTTGGCGATCATGGACTTCCATCTGTCTCTATCTCTTGTTGCCCCAAGCATCTCCTCCACCCTCCTCGTCTTCAGCCACTCCACAAGTCCGTCTAGCATTTTCTCCCTGGGTCTACCTGGTGCTCTCTTTCCCTCCAGCTTTCCCGTTGTGACCAGGTGCTCCAAATCCCCCTTCCTCATAAAATGGACTATAAATGTTGCCTGTCTTTTCCTAATCTTCCTTATGAATAATCTACTTGTGTCTGCCTCCATCAAGACTGTCTCGTTTGTTTTTCTTTGCTGTCCATGGAACTCTCAACATTCTTCTTAGAAACCACATCTCGGCTGCCTCAATCTTCTTCTGGCTTTGCTTGTTGACTGTCCACGGCTCACATCCGTACAACAGTATTGGTTCTATATAACATTCAAGGACTCTCTTCCTGATGTTAATTGATAGGCATTTGTTGGTAAGAATGCTTGTCATCTTCTTGAATGCTGTTTTGGCTTGGCCGATTCTGCCGGCTATTTCTGATGTGCATCTGCCGTCTGATGAAATGACCATTCCCAGGTATTTGAACTTATTAACCTGTGTCAAGGTTGTGCCATTTGCTGTTATTTTGCGTGAGGGGATTTCATGTTTTTTACTGCTCACCATGACTTCAGTCTTCCTGCTGTTTAGTTCCAACCCCTTACCTTTGCTTTCTATTTCTAATATATTCACAAGGTTTTGTAGGTCCCTTTCAATTTCTGCAATTAGCACGGTGTCATCTGCGTGTCGAATGTTGTTTATCATTTTCCCTCCAACCTTTAATCCTTGAATGATATTAAGCTCACTAATCTCTTTGAGAGGAATGCATCAGATAAAACCAGAAACCAAGCAAAAACAAAGTTCTAGAGAAGATACAGCAAATCACTGAAGTTAATAAGCAACGTCGGGCACGGTTTGTACTTGGATGGGTGACTGCCTGGGAACACCGGGTGCTGTGGGCAACTTTAACTGTGGGCTAGTTGGCAGAGCCATGGACTCAAGATCTGACATCTTGAGTTCAATCCTAGCCCGCAACATTACAAACTGGCCCATTCGCTGCCCGTCATAATGTTTCCTTCATTCTGGTGGTATCAGCTTACTGTTTGATAGGTCCCTTCTCCCCTTTCCCAGTTTCAAGACCTTCCCAGTGTATAGGGTTTTGTGCAGGCTCAGGCAATCTGTCAGATAAATGCTGGCGGATTTGGGTGGAACGCATATGGAACTGTCCTAGCGTGGTGAAACCCTCTTGAAATAACTCCTATAACTCCAACTCCAGCAACATAACATGAATAAATTTACATTTACTGAGTCTCACAGAACTGAGACGCACCCTGTCTTCTTCTTCTTCTTCTTCTTCTTCTTTTCTTCTTCTTTTTCTTCTTCTTTTTCTTCTTCTTCTTTTTCTTCTTCTTCTTCTTCTTCTTCTTCTTCTTCTTTTTTTTTCTTCTTCTTCTTCTTCTTCTTCTTCTTCTTCTTCTTCTTCTTCTTCTTCTTCTTCTTCTTCTTCTTCTTCTTCTTCTTCTTCTTTTCTTCTTCTTTTTCTTCTTCTTTTTCTTCTTCTTCTTCTTCTGTTTCTCCTCCTCCTCTTCCTCCTCCTTCTCCTTCTTTTTGTTGTTGTTGTTCTTCTTCTTCTTCCTTTTCTCCTCCTCTTCCTCCTCATTCCTTTTGTTGTTGTTGTTGTTCTTCTTCTTCTTCTCTTCTTCTTCCTCCCTTTCCTCCTCCTCCTCCTCCTCTTTTTTCTTCTTCTTTTTTCTTCTTCTTCTTCTTCTTCTTTTTCTTCTTCTTCTTTTTCTTCTCCTTCTTCTTCTTCTTTTTCTTCTTCTCCTTCTTCTTCTTCTTCTTCTTCTTCTTCTTCTTCTTCTTCTTCTTCTTCTCCTCCTCCTCTTCCTCCTCATTGTTTTTGTTGTTGTTGTTGTTCTTCTTCTTCTCCTCTTACTCCTCCTTTTTCTTCTTCTTCTTCTTTTTCTTCTTCTTTTTTGTTCCTCTTCTTCCTCTCCTTCTTCTCCCGCAACACTGTCAGGAGACATTTTGGGTGCCGCACCACCAAAGAACTGTTCAGTAGACTGCACTAGTTCCTTTGGTTGTGTGTCAAAGCCTCGGTCTCAGTAGATGATTTCCCTGTCTTATTTCACAATTGTGTCAGTTTGTCGGGTTTTTTTGTTTTCGTTTTGTTGTTGTTTTGTTTTTTGTTTGTTTGTTTTTTCTTATGCTTTTTGCGTGTGGTTGTTTTTGTTTTTTTGTGTTTGTGTTTTCTTTGGGGGGTGATTTTTTTTTGGGGGGGGTGTTTCTTAAAGTTTTTTGTTTGTTTATTTTTTGTTTTTTGTTTGTTTGTTTTGTTGTTGTTGTTTTTGTTTTGTTTTTTGTTGTTGTTTGTTTGTTTGTTTGTTTGTTTGTTTGTTTGTTTGCTTGTTTGTTTGTTTGTTTGTTTTTGCTTTCCCCTCCGTCTTCTTCCCTTAACAGTTCCCTGACAATTGATTCAGCAAGGCCATTCGATCTTTAGATCCAAAGTCAGCAGATCTTCATATGATAGACCAACGCGCTGCTTCATATGAGGTCTGACGTCATATTCTTTTGTGATAATTATGATTATTATTAGCGTATCTGATGTTCAATATCTTTGCGATAACACCTCATTTCCTATGGCTCGCATTTTTCTTTCCGAGTCTGCTGTGAGGATCCATGGCTCGCGCACGTTAAGGAAATGAAACATACTAGTGCACATAAAAGCCTCATCTCGTGTGTCATGGGGAGATGTGCTGGTCCTTCCATACAGGTTCAGGCGATGTACTAACCAGAAACGTGCTGCCTTGGTACAAAAAGAAAGCCACACCTAACCTCAGCCTTTTCAGAAGTCTTCTTTAAGGTAGCAGGTACAGTGGCGGAGAAGCTATTTTTTGTTTATTTTAGTAACAGTGGATATACATAAGCTAGAAACCTGATTTTTGGCAGAAATCTGCAGGATACATGTCTCTAATAGAAAAAAATATTATTTTGGTAAAATGTTTCATATAATTTGTGTTGTAATTAATTATGTAAATTAATGTGAAATTTTCGATACCAAAAATAGTGATAGTTTTTGACAGACTAATTCCCAGGGTATAATTCTTTTTGAAGATTTGTTTTTTTTTTAATATAACCTATATTACAAAATGAAGCTTTTGTCATACCAACTTTTTGATATCCAGTTTTGTCTTCATTCTATGGGCGTATAAAATTCGCGTTAAATGTCATTAAATTGTTTTACACTTTTACAAGCTTTATTACTAAACTATACAAGTTATCCAAAATCTGGTATGACACAAGCTAGCTGTTAGTATGATAAAGCTTTGTGCCAAAATTCATGCAGATTGGTTAATATTTGTACGCACTAGGAACGCAAAACGACAAAAAAAAGGTCAATTTTGACAAACGTTGACAAACGCCAAAACACGCAGAACACAGCCTTACTAAAAAAATTCCTGAAGCAAATCTGTTTGTTTTTCAGCAAAATGCTTTGAGGATATAGTGTAGAAATGATTTTTCTGTGTTAAAAAAAAATATAGGAAGTAGTAATTCCAAAAAGTCAAATTTCTCATCTCCCCCACTGTACCTGCTACCTTAATTCACACCTAAAATATTAACTCTTTGCCTCCCGCACCCTGTCCGCCATCATCCTGCATTGGCAACCACGCTAGCAAAGCAAAAACTTAACCCTTTAATTCACTCACCCAACCCATCAGCTCCCTGCAGGAAACTGGTGAATAGGGTTAGGGAGTCAATGGGTTAAGTTTTTTACTGTTGGCAGATAGGGTTCGGTAGTCATATAATTAAAACAGTCGAAGTTCAGTTATGATGATTAATAACCTCAGTAGAGTAAATATTGTTGTTCAGTCAAATGTTATACATGTACATGCCTATGCAAGAACGAACCAACATGTACCAAGAGAAGGGGCACATGTTATTACTGTTATTTTTTAACTGTTTAGTCCAACCAGCTGTGTAGAGCTATATCAGGGCTGTAACCCGTTCCAAAATAAACTACTTCAATAAGGAAAAAGAAAAGAAAAGAAAATCAAATACACGTATCAATACATTTGTGCACATAATCCAAGGAGGTGCCCCTGGTGTTGACCACTTCGTCCAATTTATCGTATAGGGGATTTAAAAAAAAAGTACCTGAATACAAATCTCAACACAACTAAGGACACTAAAATAAAAAAAAAATTTAAAAAGGGCCTAAATACCTAAAATTGCTTCCGTATATCTCATTTCCCCATAGCCAAAACTGCACGTGAATAGATGTACCCAGTTATCAATCCTAAGAGAAAGTACGTAAGCTAATCGAACACATACAAGTGAATGGACCAGCAAGTCAGAAAATTATAGGAAGAAATGACAGAAAGCAAAGGAACAAGGCAGAAACAAAAAGAGTGACAGAAGTGATGAAATTTCTAGCACACAATTTCCAGAAAGTGGGGATACTATTTATACCGAAAGAGTGCCTGGCATCCCCACGGATGGGGGGGGGGGGGGAGAGGCACATAAAAACTGACTGGCATATACTTTTTGTGTCCCCAACCACTGCTACTATTACTGCTGCTTTACCTGCTGGCGCTTCCCAAGCGGATTTGAACTCAAACTTTCCAGCTGGAGCTCGACGTACTAAACCCTGTTGGCTATAGTGCTTGTCATTTGCTAGACTGACTGTGTGTGTGTGTGTGTGTGTGTGTGTGTGTGTGTGTGTGTGTGTGTGTGTGTGTGTGTGTGTTTGTGTGTGTATGTGTGCGTGCATGTGTGTGTGCACATATGCGTGTATGTGTATGTGTGTGTATGTATGCGTGTGTGCTGTGTCGTGGTGCGTGTGTGCGTGTGTGCGTGTGTGCGTGTGTGCGTGTGTGCGTGTGTGCGTGTGTGCGTGTGTGCGTGTGTGCGTGTGTGCGTGTGTGCGTGTGCATGTGTGTGTAAAAGGGAGAGTCCGATTTCGCTTTTATTTCTTTTTTTTTTTTTTTTTTTGAAGGATTTCTTTTATCAATTTTGTTTGTTTCCTTTTCTTTCTTTCTTTCTTTTTTTTTTTTTTTTTTTTTTTTGTCTTTCATTCTTCTGTTATTTTTTTCTTAACAATTTTCTGTTATCTCCTAAGCGTTCCGAAATTTTCTCGGATACGTGCATGCACGTTAGTTAGTCCACACTGTGTGCAGGTAAGATATTGCTGCATACTTTGCCGCTGCTGGGCGTGCATGCTGATTTTTTTTTTATGTTTCCATATGCCACCGGACACTGACATAACCTACGGGATGTTTAACGTGCATAATCGATGTTCAGCGTGTACATGAACACGAACGAGGTTTAGGCAGTGACGGATCTGCACCGTATGGACAATAACTCCGCCATTTTTATTTTAATCCACGAAGCGGAAGGTATCCAGGCAGAAGCGAACCTGAGACCTTCAAGGTGGATGTCTGATGTCTTTCTCACTTAACCACGGCACCTATAAGGTATAGTTCTTTCATTCAGTTACAATAACAAACGCAATTATGTGGACGGGAGTGGTTCGTGGTTGTTCCGGCAAAAAATGATGGTATCACCGTTACTTCATGGTATCAAAACGACTGGTTTACGGCATGTCGTTATACTCGTGACCAGCTCCTTGCCATCTTGTTTATTTCTCAATGCAGCTTCTCGCCTGAGTTAACTGGAATCGGAAATTGCCTTCCACGTAAGGAATCTTATCGTGGAGGCAAGAAAAAGAAAACGAGAACACATCCCAGTCATTACATCTTTAAGAAACAGCCAACCAGCTTCCATCACTTATGCCCCCTACGTCAGATCAAACCAAGAACCCCTCCCTTTTACCCAGCAACCCATTTAATTTATTTCAGTCAGTCAGTCTAGATCAAATGAACAAAAAAGTTATCATTGCAGTGCCTTGAAAAGCCTGTAGTAGTATTGACCTCATCCCTACCCCCTCTTCTTTTTAATTTTTTTGAAGAAATTTCTCCTGTTGTAATTCAAAATGAGTATTATTTTCTAATCAAAGATGTCGCGTCGCAGAGCTGTAACTCTTTGACTCCCGCATCCTGTCCAACAGCATCCTGCATTGTCAACCACGCTAGCAAAACAAAAACTTAAACTAACCCTTTGACTCCCGCACCCCATCCACCAGCTTCTTGCGAGGGAGTCAAAGGGTTGAGTTTTTGCAGTTGGTGGACAGGGTGCTGAGAGTCAAAGGGTTAAGCATGCCGGAGTCACTCCCCGGCTCAAAAATTTCAATTACCTATAAACCTCTCGGTCTGTTTGCAGTCTTCCATTTTTGCCCTTCTGTTTCAGTTTTATGAGAAAAAGGAATTAGAGCACCTGGTCACAACAGGAAAGCTGAAGGGAAAGAGAACACCAGCTAGACCCAGGGAGAAAATATTGGACGCACTTGCAGGGTGGCTGTGGACAGAGAGGGTGGAAGATGTGCTTTCGGCGACAAGGGATAGATGCATATGGAGGGCCTTGATCGCCAACGCCATGTGGCAGGGCACATGATGATGATGAGTTTCAGTTTCAGTTTCTCAAGATGACGTCTCCGCGCTCAAACTGAATTCCATATGCACTAACGTCACAGGTGCCACGTGACGGAGAAGATCCAAGAATGATCACAGCACAAGCCTTAAGCCTGCACATAAATCCACGAGCTGGCCAGGTCCTGAGGTCCTACCTAGATAGTGCCATAATCCTGGGGTCGTAGGGGAGTGAGGTGGCAAAGACTTCCACTTTTTCCTGGGGCCAGCACCAGGACGGCGGGTTTGCCCTTCAGCGTATCGTCTTGTCACAGTTAATTATCATCATCATCATCAAGCGCCTTACCACATGGCGTTGGCGATCATGGCCCTCCATATGCATCTGTCCCTTGTTGCCGCAAGCACATCTTCCAC
This sequence comes from Monoplex corrugatus, assembly GCA_030674185.1. Lineage (NCBI taxonomy): Eukaryota > Metazoa > Mollusca > Gastropoda > Littorinimorpha > Ranellidae > Monoplex > Monoplex corrugatus. The sequence goes on from JAPXFY010000031.1 coordinate 35,400,890, forward strand.
CCTCTTTGTCCTCAGCCACTCTGCAAGTCTGTCCAATATTTTCTCCCTGGGTCTACCTGACAGTTAATAATGAGTTTTCTAAAAGCCAATGATCCTCTTGGACCTCTTCAGTCAGCCTATCGTAAAACCCAAAGTACAGAAACTGCTTTTATAAAAAAAAAAAGTTGTTATTAATCTTCTGCATGCTTCCGAGAATGGAAAAAAAAATGTCTATTTCATCATTAGTAGATCTTTCAGCAGCATTTGACACTACCGACGCTGACATCATGAGCTCAAGATTGTCATGTATATCATATCTGACTGCTCTAGAACTGTTCTTAAGAGTTTCATGTCATGCGTTTCTTGTTGAATGATGTGTCATTTGAAAATTAACCCAGGCCCACAAAAACAAAACAATCGATATTCACACAGAATTTGATTTTTGAGTTGGGCTTTTTGACAGTCATTGCCGAAAATTTGTTCACTTTAACTGAATCAATAACCACGCCCACATATACACTGTTGACGTGAGAACCCAAACAGGACGTTAATTAAGACAGAATGACATTAGTAAATAAGTTAAGGTTTTAACACAATATATCCCTACCTATGACTGTAATATTATGTGTACAAAACACAAATCAGAACGTGTGTAAAGGCTCTAACACAATATATCCCTACCTATGACCGTAACATTATGTGTACAAAACACAAATCAGAATGTATGTTTAAAGGCTCTAACACAACGTATTATATCCCTACCTGTGATTACTATTATGTGTACAAAACAAAGATCAGAACTTGTGTGTAAAGGCTCTAACACAATATATCCCTATCTATGACTGTAATACTATGTGTACAAAACACAAATCAGAACGTATGTGTAAAGGCTCTAACACAATATATCCCTACCTGTGATCACTATTATGTGTACAAAACACAAATCAGAACTTGTGTGTAAAGGCTCTAACACAATATATCCCTACCTATGACTGTAATATTATGTGTACAAAACACAAATCAGAACGTATGTGTAAAGGCTCTAACACAATATATCCCTACCTATGACTGTAATATTATGTGTACAAAACACAAATCAGAACGTATGTGTAAAGGCTCTAACACAATATATCCCTACCTGTGACTGTAATATTATGTGTACACAACACAGATCAGAACGTATGTGTAAAGGCTCTAACACAATATATCCCTACCTATGACTGTAATACTATGTGTACAAAACACAAATCAGAACGTGTGTAAAAGGCTCTAACACAATATATCCCTACCTATGACTGTAATATTATGTGTACAAAACACAAATCAGAACGTATGTGTAAAAGGCTCTAACACAATATATCCCTACTTATGACTGTAATATTATGTGTGCAAAACACAATCAGAACATGTGTGAGTGTTGCAGACAGCCGTTACCACAGTTACCTGCAGGAAGCTGATATTGATCTGTACACTTTGGTTTTAGCTGCTTGCTGTTCTTATACTGCTGCCTGAGACACGGTGTTGAGTCACAGTATGGAATCCTCTACCTTCCCTTTGTGTGTGGTGTGTGTGTGTGTGTGTGTGTGTGTGTGTGTGTGTGTGTGTGTGTGTGTGTTTGTGTGTGTGTGTGTGTGTGTGTGTGTGTGTGTGTGTGTGTGTGTGTGTGTGTGTGTGTGTGTGTGTGTGTGTGTTTCGTTGGTTATTTCTTTTAACGTCTATTCACTTATGCGCTTTTACACGATTGTGTGTGTACGTGTGTGTGTACTTGTGTGTGCGTGTGTGTGTATGCGTGTGTGTGTGTGTGTGCTTATGTGTGTTCATTTTGTACACCATGCTATAGTATGTTTTCGTATACATTGTGTATTTCTGTCAACTCAGTATCCATATCGTGTTAAGGTCAAGCTTTGCTATTACCAGAGATGTACACTCCATAAACACTTCATTATTATCATTGACTATCTCTTCTTCTTTATCAGTAGTGCTATTTTTTAGATGAATATCATAATTAATGATAATAATGATAATATAATGATAACAATATAATAACAATAATGAAATAATAATAATAATTATTATTGTTATTATTTTCATATTGTTGTTGCTGTTGCTGTTGTTGTTCTTCTTCTTCTTTTTCTTCTTCTTCTTTTTCTTCTTCTTTTTCTTCTTATTATTATCATTATTATCATTATTATTTGCTTTTGTAGTCCGTGTTGTCTTCATCATGATCACAATCATCATCTTCATCATTAATAATAATAATGATACCAATGATACTAATACCACTTCTACCACCACTACTACTACTACTATACCACTACTATTACTGCTACAACTGCTGCTGCTCCTGTTGCTACTACTACTACAACAACTACTACTACTATGACTACTATTACTACTACTATGACTACTACTACTACTACCACTACTACTATGACTACTACTATTTCTAAATGATGATGACGATGCTGCTGCTGCTGCTGATGATGATGATAATAACGTGATGATGATGATGACGATGACGACGATGATGATGATAACGATGATGATGATGATGACGATGATGATGATAACGCGTGAGGGCCATGAAGCGAAAAATAAAGAGTTCAGTGCTTCTCACCCGATAGGGCAGGCAAAGTACAGCTGCTCTGCTGAAGACAGGCTTGTTGTCCCATGGATACAGTCTACACACATCCAGAACATCCCTCTTCTCGCAGACCTCTCGTGGACCCTGAACACACTCCCCACGTGTCCCCTGCGGGCTGGGTGGTTCTGTTGATAGAGCCATAGACTTAACCCTTTTCCTGCCAAGAAAATAGGTCACTGTACTAATCATTGACCAAGTAATGTTAGGAAAGAGAGAAAGGCCGGAGGGGGTATTGTCAGAAAACTTGCCATTTTTGCTGCTTCAAACGTCGTGTATACGCAGAAAGGAAATGACAAGAGTATACTCCCTTTGCCAGAAAAGGATTCACGTCAGCAATGCGGTCATTTTCTATTTATATACTCGAAACTGAAACTACGGTTCAGGGTCACGAAATCCTCGTGACGCGGTCCACGGAGAGAGAAAGCTGAGTCACGAGGATCTCGTAACGCGGTACAGAATGTGTTAAGACCTGATATCTCGAGTTCAATCCCAGCCTGCAACATTGAAAAACTGGCCTGTTTGCTGCCCATCTTAGTGTGTCCATCATTCTGGTGATGTCAGCTTAGTGTCTTAAAAATTCCTTTCCCCGTCCCCCTCCCCAAGTTCAAAACCTTGCCAGCATATAGGGTTTTGCGCAGGCTTAGGGAGTCTGCCAGATCATTTTTGACAGATTTGGGTGGAGCACATATGGAATTGTTCGAGTGCGATCAATCCCTCTTGAACAAACTCTAAACTCTACGTGTCCTAATACCAGCAATTTAGTTTTCTGAGAATTCCTTACATACCCTGGACATAACACCCCTCTTCTGGCAGGCTGGAGAACCATGATCAAACTACGCAGGTGTTCCAATTCGACGGGTCAACAAATGCCTATCGATTAACGTCGGGAAGAGAGTTCTTGAATGTTATGTAGAACCAATGCTGTTGTGCGGATGTGAGGCGTGGACGGTCAGGGGCGAGGCCGGAGCGGGATTGGGGCAGCCGAGATGTGGTTTCTAAGAGGGATGTTGAGAGTTCCATGGACAGCGGAGAAAACGGGCGGGACAGTCTTTGTGGGGGCAGACACGGGTGGATCACTCGTAGGGGGTTGGGGGGGGGGGCAGGCATTTATTTATTTATGGGCCATTTTATGAGGAGGGGGGATTTGGAGCACCTGGTCGCAGCGGGAGGGCTGGAGGGAGGGGGGGCGCTGGGTGGACCTGGGGAGGGAGTGCTGGACGGGCTTGCGGGGTGGCTGGGGGCAGGGAGGGTGGGTGAGATGCTGGGGGCGACGAGAGATGGGGACAAATGGAAGTCCATGATCGCCAACGCCATGTGGCAGGGCACCTGATGATGATGATGATAGTCAGTGGATGTAAAGTCCTGCGAACAACAAGGGTACAATGTTTCACACAGTTATTTGTTACAAAGTTCTATGAAAAATAGAGATACGTTTCTTATTGTTATTTTTGTTTAAAGCCCAGCCGTTTGCATAAGCCATATCAGGGCTATAACCATTTCAAAATAAACAATACTTCAAGAGGAGAGAAAAAACGAAAAGAAAATTAAATGCACATTTCAATACATTCGCGCACATGAGCTAAGGTGATGCCCCTGGCGTTGACCACTCCTTCCAATTTATCACAGAGGGGATTTAAAAAAATACTTGAATACAAACTGAAACATAAGTAAGGACACTAAAATATTCTAAACGGATCTAAGTTACCTAAGATTGCTTCCGCCTATCTCATTTCCACTAGAGCCAATATGCACTCAATACATGTATCCCTAGAGCCAATGTGCACTCAATACATGTACCCCTAGAGCCAATATGCACTCAATACATGTACCCAATTGTAAATCCTAAGAGAAAGTACATAAGACTTTGTCGAACACATACAGGTGAATGGACCAGCAAGGCAGAAAATGATAGGAAGAAAAATGACAGATAGCAAAGGAATAAAGCAGAAACAGAGTGAGTGACGGAACAGAAGAAATTTCTAGCACAGAATTTCCAGAAGGTGGGGATACCATTTATACTGAAAGAGCCACTGACATCGTTTCAGGGGATAGATACAATGTTTCACATAATCATTTGTTACAAAGTCATATGAACAATTGGAATACAATGTTTCACATATTTGTTACAAAGTTCAGTGAACAACATGAATACAATGTTTCACTTAGTCCATGGTCCATAGTTACTTATTACCAAGTTCTGTGAATAACATGGACATTACACAGTCTATAGTTATTCATTACAAAGTTCTGTGAATAACAACAATATAAAATTTTCGCATAGTCCATAATCATTCATTACAAAGCTCTGTAAATAATATGGATACAATGTTTCACATAGTCCACAGTCATTCATTACAAAGTTCTGTGAATAACATGGGTACACTGTTTTACATAGTCCACTTTCCTATATTACAAAGTTCTGTGAATAACATGGGTACATGTTTTACATAGTCCACAGTCATTTATTACAAAGTTCTGTGAATAACATTGATACAATGTTTCACATAGTCCATAGTCATTTATTCCAAAGTTGTGTAAATAACAACAATACAATATTTTCACATAGTCCACAGTCATTTATTACAAAGTTCAGTGAATAACATGGCTACAATGTTTCACATAGTCCATAGTCATTTATTACAAAGTTCAGTGAATAACATGGCTACAATGTTTCACATAGTCCATAGTCATTTATTACAAAGTTGTGTAAATATCAACAATACAATATTTTCACGTAGTCCACAGTCATTTATTACAACGTTCTGTGAATAACATCGGTACAATATTTTCACATAGTCCACAGTCATTTATTACAAACTTTTGTGAATAACATGGCTACAATGTTTCACATAGTCCACATCATTTATTACAAAGTTCTGTGAATAACATGGCTACAATATCCAAAACAAGAGTGACTGCCCGCGCCCAAGCAAACACAAACCAGAAGAACAAGAAAACCAATGTAAGCGCGTCTCCAACAAGACAAAACAAAACAAGCGCAAATTTTCGGCCAACTAGCCTTTGTCAAGCGCGAACGCACGGTCACAGACAAATCACAGACACCAAACAATGGATAATAAAAACGGGACTAAAAACTTCCCTGCCGCCTCGTCCAGTGGGTAAGAGATGGAATGGCTACAATGTTTCACGTTGTCCATAGTCATTTATTACAAAGTTCTGTGAATAACATGGCTACAATGTTTCACGTCGTCCATAGTCATTTATTCAAAAGTTATGTGAATAACATGGGTACAATGTTTCACATAGTCCACAGTCATTTATTACAAAGTTCTGTGAATAACAATACAGTCTTTTCACATAGTCCACAGTCACTCATTACAAAGTTCTGTAAATAACTTGACTACAATGTTTCACATAGTCCATAGTCACTCATTACAAAGTTCTGTGAATAACATGGCTACAATGTTTCACGTTGTCCATAGTCATTTATTCCAAAGTTGTGTAAATAACAACAATACAATATTTTCACATAGTCCACAGTCATTTATTACAAAGTTCTGTGAATAATATGGATACAATGTTTCACATAGTCCACAGTCATTTATTACAAAGTTCTGTGAATAACATGGCTACAATGTTTCACGTTACATAGTCATTTATTACAAAGTTCTGTGAATAACATGGCTACAATGTTTCACGTCGTCCATAGTCATTTATTCAAAAGTTATGTGAATAACATGGGTACAGTGTTTCACATAGTCCACAGTCATTTATTACAAAGTTCTGTGAATAACAATACAGTATTTTCACATAGTCCATAGTCACTCATTACAAAGTTCTGTAAATAACTTGACTACAATGTTTCACATAGTCCATAGTCACTCATTACAAAGTTCTGTGAATAACATGGCTACAATGTTTCACGTTGTCCATAGTCATTTATTCCAAAGTTGTGTAAATATCAACAATACAATATTTTCACATAGTCCACAGTCATTTATTACAAAGTTCTGTGAATAACATGGATACAATGTTTCACATAGTCCACAGTCATTTATTACAAAGTTCTGTGAATAACATGGGTACACTGTTTCACATAGTCCACAGTTATTTATTACAAACTTCTGTGAATAACAATACAATATTTTCACATAGTCCACAGTCATTTATTACAAAGTTCAGTGAATAACATGGCTACAATGTTTCACATAGTCCATAGTCATTTATTACAAAGTTGTGTAAATATCAACAATACAATATTTTCACATAGTCCACAGTCATTTATTACAACGTTCTGTGAATAACATCGGTACAATATTTTCACATAGTCCACAGTCATTTATTACAAACTTTTGTAAATAACATGGCTACAATGTTTCACATAGTCCACATCATTTATTACAAAGTTCTGTGAATAACATGGCTACAATATCCAAAACAAGAGTGACTGCCCGCGCCCAAGCAAACACAAACCAGAAGAACAAGAAAACCAATGTAAGCGCGTCTCCAACAAGACAAAACAAAACAAGCGCAAATTTTCGGCCAACTAGCCTTTGTCAAGCGCGAACGCACGGTCACAGACAAATCACAGACACCAAACAATGGATAATAAAAACGGGACTAAAAACTTCCCTGCCGCCTCGTCCAGTGGGTAAGAGATGGAATGGCTACAATGTTTCACGTTGTCCATAGTCATTTATTACAAAGTTCTGTGAAAAACATGGCTACAATGTTTCACGTCGTCCATAGTCATTTATTCAAAAGTTATGTGAATAACATGGGTACAATGTTTCACATAGTCCACAGTCATTTATTACAAAGTTCTGTGAATAACAATACAGTCTTTTCACATAGTCCACAGTCACTCATTACAAAGTTCTGTAAATAACTTGACTACAATGTTTCACATAGTCCATAGTCATTTATTACAAAGTTCTGTGAATAACATGGCTACAATGTTTCACGTCGTCCATAGTCATTTATTCAAAAGTTATGTGAATAACATGGGTACAATGTTTCACATAGTCCACAGTCATTTATTACAAAGTTCTGTGAATAACAATACAGTCTTTTTCACATAGTCCACAGTCACTCATTACAAAGTTCTGTAAATAACTTGACTACAATGTTTCACATAGTCCATAGTCACTCATTACAAAGTTCTGTGAATAACATGGCTACAATGTTTCACGTTGTCCATAGTCATTTATTCCAAAGTTGTGTAAATAACAACAATACAATATTTTCAC
>JAPXFY010000031.1:35413722-35443722 GCA_030674185.1 Monoplex corrugatus
TGTACGCTTGTTTCGGTTTTTTATCCGTTTATGACAAGAATCCGTTAGCGACACAACATTGTTATTGTTATTGTTGTTTAAAACCCAGCCGACTGCGTAGAGCCATATCAGGGCTGCAACCAGTTCAAAAATCACAAAACTTCAACAAGAAAAAAAAAAAAGAAAATTAAGTACACACATTAATGGTATTCTCGCACATAATCTGAGAAGATACCCCTGGCGTTGACCACTCCGTCCAATTTATCACATAGGGGATTTAAAAAAAAACACGTCTGAATACAAATTTAAGCATACCTAAGGACACTAAAACACATGAAAAAAACGGGTCTAAATTATCTAAAATTGCTTCCTTATATCTCATTTCCTTGAGCCAAAATGCAACTACTGCAAGACTTTATCGAACACATACAGGTGACTGGACCAGCAAGGCAGAAAATGATAGGAAGAAATGACAGGAAGCAAAGAAAAAGGCAGAAACAAAGAGAGTGACAGAAAAAAGGAAATTTCTTTCACAGAATTTCCAGAAGGGGGGATACTATTTTATACTAGAAGAGCCCTCGGCATCCACACGAGAGAGGTTCCTGTTTATATTCTCCTTAAATGAAAGATGCGTACTTGTGTTCTTCATTTCGAATCATTTTTTTTCTTCAAAGTTTTCTTTCTTAATCTTTTTAGCCGACCAAATCTTCTATTGCTCTTGGTCTGAATGGTCAGCCTACAACTGGGGATAAATGTGGCCGTTTCTTTCTTTTTTTGTTCCAATTCCTGCTGGTTGGCATTGTGCTTGGTAGTCAGAGTAGTTATAGTCTCTTGTCACTCCACTTGACAAAGATTGATTGATCTGGTTCAGTTTTACGTCGACACCCACCCCTGTTGATATGGTCGACGAGGATAACTATCTCAGGGAAGAAGGGGGGAGTGGGACCTGTCTGATTCTGTACCGACACCACAGAACAACAATGATGTTAAGATGGGACAGTGAGAAGGCAGTTTTAATGTAGCGTAACCCGGGATTCGAACCCACAGCCATTAATATGTGAATCAGACGCTCAAAGCAACTGAGCTACCGGGGCCTGTTACTTGACAGAGGCGACATTGCTGCAATATAATGTTCGGTTAGTTGGTTCCCTTGACTGCAGGGGCAGACTGATGATGGCTTCAGTTTATATCTGTAGTTCATACAGGCCAGCTGGTTGTGGCCGATGTGGAAGTCTCATCAGGATCACTTGCTACTATCTGGACAGCAAATCGTAGTCGTCTCTTTCCGCCCGTGGCTTAATTAAGGAGTGATCTGATGTTCTTCTTTTCACTGTAGCTGGTGCTGATGTCTGCTTGGTCTCTTTCGGTTCTCTTTTTTCTTTTTTTTTTTTGCCAGCTTGTTGTCACGAGCAGACTGTGACAATGGTATTTAAGGGTTGCAACTCTTGTACAGCAGGGACTGTTAGAAGTTAATTACCTCCCGTTTTGTTTACGGGTTTCCTTTTATGGTTTAGAGAGTAGCTAGCCAATAAGGTAAAAAGGGGAAGGAGGTGTGACGCCTGTGACGTCAAAATCTTAGATGGAGCGGTCCATCTACCTAATTTGCATAGGTATAGAACGACGGTTGAGGTCGATCGTTCTTATGCAGAAAGTTAAGATTTTCCCCTCTTGATCAAGCGCTTTGGACTAGCCAAAGAACTTGTTTTGGGGAATTGTTCCGGTGGCGGGAGTCTCGCCACAGCCAGTGTGGGGATAGGCCGCATTTGATTTAAGTGTTTAGTACATTTAGTACTGTGTGCTGAATGTAGATTCAGCTAGGGGCAGGGTTCTGCCAAGGAACGGATTCGTTCAACAGGTGTGGATGGGAGTGAACCAGTCTGGGCAGTGCTGCTGAAGGAACTATATTTTTCTTTTGGTGATGGTGGATGTAATTTTGTCTTGGATAATTATTCCCTGGAGTAAGGGGTCTGTTAATCCACAGGAGAGATTGGTAAGGAAATTTAACTTTTTTTTGTTGTTACTATTGATGTTGGTGTGTGGATGTTTTGGTTGAGTGTTATAAATATTAAGGTTTAATTTCTTTTTTCCCTTATAGGTGTGGTGTAGGCTGAGTTGAGCTTGGGTGGTTAATGCACACATAGAGGGAATACTTTTGTTTATGTAAGCTTGTTATAAGAGTTAATAAACTATTTTGTGTTGTTAAATATTGATTGTTAGTGTAATGTTGTTGATGGGGGGAACCGGGAGTTCCCTTTCCAACGACTTTGTCTGAGCCACCAACTGGTGATTCAGACAAGGTATGGGGGAGTGTTGAGTGACAGGGGAGAGTAACTAGAATGCTCTTTCCCAGATCCAGCAATATCAAGCAGTGTCCAGTATTCCCCAGGAGCGGACCAGTGGTGTCCAGTATTCCCCAGTATCCAGTACCAGTCTTCAATGGACAAGAGCTGAGGCATATGACCGGAGGGGCACCAGGGGAGGCAGTGTAACAGTGGCGATCACCGGGGTTTCCGGGCAGCAACCGAGCTAAGTGAAGCTGACTGACATTATAGGGCCATTACGTCATTGAAGCTGGCAATGATGATTTGTAGGGCCATGTTGAATGTGTTGTAGGGAAGCCGTCCTTTGAATTTAAGTAGACTTTGTGCGTGAGTGTGGAAGAGTGAGTGAAAGGAAAATGTTGTTTTTTGCCTTAGGTTTTTTTTGTTGTTGATTAGAAATAAATGTTAGGACTTGAACATTTAGACTGGTCTTTTTGTACAGTTTAGTTATAGGGTGGGTTGATGGATCTGTTTTGGTAGGTTGGTTAATGGTGTATGGTGTTGGTATTAGTGTGTGTGAATGATTCTAACCCTGTATGCAAAACCTAAATGTGAAGTGCTCATACTAAGTTTGTATAGTATGTCCAGCTGCTAGCAATCCCTAGACAGTATTAAGCTGGCGGTTTGTGACACTTGTCTACCCAAGGAGAAAATAGTAGACGGACTTGCACTGTGGCAGAGGTTAGAGAGGGTGGAAGATGTACTTTGCAGCAAATAGGGACAGATTCGTATGTAGGATTAATTAAGGTGTGATCTGATGATGTTCTTGTTTTCACTATAGCTGGTGCTGATGTCTGCTTGGTCTCCTTTGGTTCTTCTTTTTTTTCTTTTTGCCAGCTTGTCTGCCCGGGGAGAGAGTAGTAGACGGACTTGCACAGTGGCTGAGGACGGAGAGGGTGGAAGATGTAGACTGCAGCGACAAGGGATAGATTCGTGTGAAGGGCCATGATCGCTAACGCCAAACAGCAGGGCACATGGTGATGATGACGATGATATTTACCGTCTCGTTTCCTGGTATTCTGCAGTGAGTGGTGATCCACTAGAGAACAACTCTTCTGTTGTTGGTGGTGTTTTTGTTTGTTTGTTTTGGTTTGGGTTTTTTTTTTTGACTTGCTGAAAGGTCTTGTACAGGTAGGGAGCTCATCTTTCCTGAACTTGGAGAAGAAGAGAGAGTGTCTGAAATAAAGACCACTTGATAGCACGTGTCACCTATATTATCATGGAGGCTGCTTGAGTGAGTACCTCAGTACCGGCTCGGTGGTTGGTGCATCTCGTTCAAATGTCTACAGTGTCATTCACAACTAAAACTGAAGCCCACAACGTCTGTTTGCGGTAATCATAGACTCTGAGTGTACATCAGTTAGGACCTTACTCTGAAAAAACACAGAACATAAAAAAAAAATTATATTGTTATAAGAACAGAAAAGAAAATGAAAGGAGTCGATGTCGTTGTGACAATACTGAACATCCTTTTTCATTTCCTGCTGCATGACCCAATTCTCGTCTTAGAAATAAGCGTTCTACCTTCCCTTCCTGACCGTCACCCCAACCCTTTTCTTATCTTGGTAATAAACGTCCTACCTTCTGTCCTGACTCATCACCCCAGTCCTTCCTCGTCTTCGTAATAAACGTCCTACCTTCTGTCCTGACTCTCCACCTTGGTAATAAACGTCCTACCTTCTGTCCTGACTCTCCACCATGGTAATAAACGTCCTACCTTCTGTCCTGACTCTCCACCATGGTAATAAACGTCCTACCTTCTGTCCTGAATCTCGACCTTGGTAATAAACGTCCTACCTTTTGTCTTGACTCATCATCCCAGTCCTTCATCTTGGTAATAAACGTCCTACCTTCTGTCCTGACTCATCTCTCCAATCTTTCTTCACCTTGGTAATAAACGTCCTACCTTCTGTCCTGACTCATCTTTCCAATCTTTCTTCACCTTGGTAATAAACGTCCTACCTTCTGTTCTGACTCATCACCCCAGCCCTTCTAAGTTTTGGTAATAAACGTCCTACCTTCTGTCCTGACTCATTGATCTAGTCCTTCATTTTGGTGATAAACGTCCTACCTTCTATTCTGACTCATCATCCCAATCCTTCTTCACCTTGGTAATAAACGTCCTACCTTCTTTCCTGACTTATCTCTCCAATCCTTCTTCACCTTGGTAATAAACGTCCTACCTTCTGTTCTGACTCATCATGCCAGTCCTTCTGCACCTTGGTAATAAACGTCCTACCTTCTGTCCTGACTCAAGATCTCAGCCCTTCTTCACCTTGGTAATAAACGTCCTACCTTTTTTCCTGACTTATCTCTCCAATCCTTCTTCACCTCGGTAATAAACGTCCTACCTCTGTTCTGACTCATCACCCCAGTCCTTCTGCACCTTGGTAATAACTGTCCTACCTTCTGTCCTGACTCATCTCTCCAATCCTTCTTCACCTTGGTAATTAACGTCCTACCTTCTGTTCTGACTCATCACAACGGTCCTTCATTTTGGTAATAAACGTCCTACCTTTTGTCCTGACTCATCACCTTACTCCTTCTTCACCTTGGTAATAAACGTCCTACCGTCTTTCCTGTCTCATCACTCCAGTTCTTCTTCACCTTGGTAATAACCGTCCTACCTTCTTTCCTGACTCATCACTCCAATTCTTCTTTACCTTGGTAATAAACGTCCTACCTTCTGTCCTGACTCTCCACCTTGGTAATAAACGTCCTACCTTCTGTCCTGACTCTCCACCTTGGTAATAAACGTCCTACCTTCTGTCCTGACTCGTGATCTCAGGCCTTCATCTTGGTAATAAACTTCCTACCTTCTGTCCTGACTCTCCACCTTGGTAATAAACGTCCTACCTTCTGTCCGACTCTCCACCTTGGTAATAAACGTCCTACCTTCTGTCCTGACTCATCACTCCAATCCTTCTTTACCTGGTAATAAACGTCCTACCTTCTGTCCTGACTCATGATCTCGGCCCTTCTTCATCTTGGTAATAAACGTCCTACCTTCTGTCCTGACTCTCCACCTTGGTAATAAACGTCCTACCTTCTGTCCTGACTCTCCACCTTGGTAATAAACGTCCTACCTTCTGTCCTGACTCATCACTCCAATCCTTCATCTTGGCAATAAACGTCCTACCTTCTGTCCTGACTCATCATTCCAATCCTTCATCTTGGCAATAAACGTTCTACCTTCCATGCACTTCCATCTTTCATTGTTGACATCAGTCAGCTGTTATTTCAAATCACTGTTTTCTTTTTTTTTGGATCGAATATTGATCACGTTGTTCACATCTGCAATCCCAACCCACTGCCTGTGTCAATGTGGGTTGATTCCATCAGTAGGTGTTTTTTTCTGTCTGCGTGCTTGCTTCCATGCTTGTGTATTAGCTACATATTCAGTGCACACACCTGCATGAGTGCTTGCACACACACACACATACACACACACACATACACCACACACACACACACACACATACATACAGACAGACACGTACACAGACACACAGACACATTCGCGCGCGCGCGCGCGCACACACACACACACACACATATATACGCCTACATAAACACACACACACACATGCACATATCGCACACTTACACAGACATTTATACACACAAACACATTCTCTCACGCAAAACACAGATGCAACATACATGTGCACAACACACACACACACACACACACACACACACACACACAAATGTCCGTGTGTGTCTGCGTGTGTGTATGTGTGTGCGTGTGTGTGCATGTGTTTTGTGTGTGTGTGTGTGGGTGGGTGGGTGCATGCGCGTGTGCGCATGTATGTGTATGTATATATTTACTGTTATTTGTTATTTCACTTATCTGACCTGTACTTGCTTATCTGTCTACCTATTTATTTATTTCATTTATTTATTTATTTAGCTTATATTTTTCCCTTTTCTTTTCTTTCCTTGGAAGTGGATGAAAGACTAGAGGGCTGTGATTAATGAAATATTGCTTTCATCTTGTTGATAGGCAATGGAGGCTTTGTGTATTGATTGAAGGGCTTTCTGTGGTGAGAGACAAGTTAAAAGTTAGTAACTAGTTGTGTTCTGATTCTGTTCTTTATCTATTCATTTCATTTATTTGGGGTTTTTTTAAACTGCGAACCACGCAAAGGGCCGATGAGCGGATCATGATGGGAATCACGTGGAAGAACCGGAAAACAACGCCATGGGAAAGAGGAAAAACGAAGGTCCAAGACGTAGTAGCCACAGTTTGTGAACGAAAGTGTAACTGGGCTGGTCATGTCATTAGGAGATCTGACAACAGATGGACCATCAAAGTGACGCACTGGATCCCTCGAAGCCAAAAGAGGAACAGAGGTCGCCAGAGAACCAGATGGCAAGACGATGTAGAAAAGTTCGACAAACAATGGACCAGAACAGCAGTTGAGCGGTAACAGTGGTGTGCGATGAGGAAAGCTTATGTCCAGCGACGGACCGAAACAAGCTGAAGTGAAAGTTAAGATAAAGAAATACACGTGTCATTTACATGTAACCGAGGTTGTTCCAAGGAGAGACTGATAGAAGACTAATATAAGACATAAAAAATAGGTTAGGTAGGACCTCAGGACCTTGTGAATATACTTGAAATAGAAAGCAAAGGTAAGGGGTTGGAACTAAATAGCAGGAAGACTGAAGTCATGGTGATCAGTAAAAAACATGAAATTCCCTCATGCAAAATAACAGCAAACGGCACAACCTTGACACAGGTTGATAAATTTAAATACCTGGGAACGATCGTTTCACCAGATGGCAGATGCACATCAGAAATAGCCAGCAGAATCGGCCAAGCCAAAACTACATTCAAGAAGATGGAGAGCATTCTTACCAACAAATGCCTATCAATTAACATCAGGAAGAGAGTTCTTGATGTTATATAGAACCAATACTGTTGTACGGTTGCGAGGCGTGGACAGTCAGCAAGCAAAGCCAGAAGAATATTGAGGCAGCCGAGATGTGGTTTCTAAGGAGGATGTTGAGAGTTCCATGGACAGCAAAGAAAACAAACGAGACAGTCTTGATGGAGGCAGACACAAGTAGATCATTCATAAGGAAGATTAGGAAAAGGTAGGCAACATTCATAGGCCATTTTATGAGGAAAGGGGAATTGGAACACCTGGTCACAACGGGAAAGCTGGAGGGAAGGAGAGCACCGGGTAGACCCAGGAAGAAGATAATAGACGGACTTGCAGAGTGGCTGAAGACAAGGAGGGTGGAAGAGATGCTTGAAGCAACAAGAGATAGAGACAGATGGAAGTCCATAATCGCCAACGCCATGAGGCAAGGCATCTGATGATGATAATGAGTACCTCAGGACCTGGCCAGCTCATGGGTTTACTTGCAGGGTTGAGGCCTGTGCCATGATCATTAATTTTTAGGTCTTCTACATAACATCGCAATTGTAACAGTGTTTGTGGAATTCATTCCCAGCGCGAAGACATCATCCTGGGAAACTGAAACTGAAATTGTCCCCTCAGTGATGAACGTCCTAGTTTTCCTTCCGTGACTCTTGTCCTCTTTAGTAATGAACGTCCTAGTTTTCCTTCCGTGACTTCTGTCCTCTTTAGTAATAAACGTCCTAGTTTTCTTTCAGTGACTTCTGTCCCCTTTAGTAATGAACGTCCCAATTTTCCTTCAGTGACTTCTGTCCCCTTTAGTGGTGAACGTCCTAGTTTTCCTTTAGTGACTTCTGTCCTCTTTAGTAATGAACGTCCTGGTTTTCCTTCAGTTATTTCTGTCCCCTTTAGTGATGAACGTCCTAGTTTTCCTTCAATGACTTCTGTCCCTTTAGTGATGAACGTCCTAGTTTTCCTTCAGTTATTTCTGTCCCCTTTAGTAATGAACGTCCTAATTTTCCTTCAGTGATTTCTGTCCCCTTTAGTAATGAACGTCCTAGTTTTCCTTAGTGATTTCTGTCCCTTTTAGTGATGAACGTCCTAGTTTTCCTTTAGTGATTTCTGTCCCTTTAGTAATGAACGTCCTAGTTTTTCTTTCAGTGATTTCTGTCCCTTTTAGTGATAAACGTCCTAGTTTTCCTTCAGTGATTTCTGTCCCCTTTAGTAATGAACGTCCTGGTTTTCCTTAGTGACTTCTGTCCCCTTTAGTAATGAACGTCCTAGTTTTCCTTTAGTGATTTCTGTCCCCTTTAGTAATGAACGTCCTAGTTTTCCTTTAGTGATTTCTGTCCCCTATTAGTAATGAACGTCTAGTTTTCCTACTGTGACTTCTGTCCCCTTTAGTAATCAACGTCCTAGTTTTTCTTCACTGACTTCTGTCCCCCTTAGTAATCAACGTCCTAGTTTTCCTTCAGTGATTTGTGTCCCCTTTAGTGATGAACGTCCTAGTTTTTCTTCAGTGATTTCTGTTCCCTTTAGTGATGAACGTCCTAGTTTTTCTTCAGTGATTTGTGTCCCCTTTAGTGATGAACGTCCTAGTTTTCTTTCAATGATTTCTGTCCCCTTTAGTGATGAACGTCCTAGTTTTTCCTTTAGTGACTTCTGTCCCCTTTAGTGATGAACGTCCAGTTTTCCTTCAGTGATTTCTGTCCCCTTTAGTAATGAACGTCCTAGTTTTCCTTTAGTGACTTCTGTCCCCTTTAGTGATGAACGTCCTAGTTTTCCTTCATGATTTCTGTCCCCTTTAGTAATGAACGTCCTAGTTTTCCTTTAGTGACTTCTCTCCCCTTTAGTGATGAACGTCCTAGTTTTCTTTTAATGACTTCTGTCCCTTTTAGTGATGAACGTCCTAGTTTTCTTTCAATGACTTCTGTCCCCTTTAGTGATGAACGTCCTAGTTTTCCTTTAGTGACTTCTGTCCCCTTTAGTGATGAACGTCCTAGTTTTTCTTCAGTGACTTCTGTCCCCTTTAGTGATGAACGTCCTAGTTTTCCTTCAGTGATTTCTGTCCCCTTTAGTAATGAACGTCCTAGTTTTCCTTTAGTGACTTCTGTCCCCTTTAGTGATGAACGTCCTAGTTTTTCTTCAGTGACTTCTGTCCCCTTTAGTAATGAACGTCCTAGTTTTCCTTTAGTGACTTCTGTCCCCTTTAGTGATGAACGTCCTAGTTTTCCTTCAGTGATTTCTGTCCCCTTTAGTAATGAACGTCCTAGTTTTCCTTTAGTGACTTCCGTCCCCTTTAGTGATGAACGTCCTAGTTTTCCTTCAGTGATTTCTGTTCCCTTTAGTGATGAACGTCCTAGTTTTCTTTCAATGATTTCTGTCCCCTTTAGTGATGAACGTCCTAGTTTTCTTTCAATGATTTCTGTCCCCTTTAGTAATGAACGTCCTAGTTTTCTTTCAATGATTTCTGTCCTCTTTAGTGATGAACGTCCTAGTTTTCTTTCAATGATTTCTGTCCCCTTTAGTAATGAACGTCTTAGTTTTCCTTCAGTGATTTCCGTCCCCTTTAGTGATGAACGTCTTAGTTTTCCTTCAGTGATTTCCGTCCCCTTTAGTGATGAACGTCCTAGTTTTCCTTTAGTGACTTCTGTCCCCTTTAGTGATGAACGTCCTAGCTTTTCTTCAGTGATTTCTGTCCCCTTTAGTGATGAACGTCCTAGTTTTCCTTCATTGACTTCTGTCCCCTTTAGTGATGAACGTCCTAGTTTTTCTTCAGTGACTTCTGTCCCCTTTAGTAATCAACGTCCTAGTTTTCCTTCAGTGATTTCTGTCCCCTTTAGTGATGAACATCCTAGTTTTCCTTTAGTGATTTCTGTCCCCTTTAGTGATGAACGTCCTAGTTTTCCTTTAGTGATTTCTGTCCCCTTTAGTGGTGAACGTCCTAGTTTTCCCTCAGTGATTTCTGTCCCTTTTAGTGATGAACGTCCTAGTTTTCCCTCAGTGATTTCTGTCCCCTTTAGTGATGAACGTCCTAGTTTTCCTTCAGTGATTTCTGTCCCCTTTAGTAATGAACGTCTTAGTTTTCCTTCAGTAATTTCCGTCCCCTTTAGTAATGAACGTCTTAGTTTTCCTTCAGTGATTTCCGTCTCCTTTAGTAATGAACGTCCTAATTTTCCTTCAGTGATTTTTGTCTCTTTTTAGTGATGAACGTCCTAGTTTTCATTCAGTGGCTTGTGTGTCCCCTTTAGTGATGATTCTCCTAGCTTTCCTTCAGACACTTGTGTTCCCTTTAGTAATCAACGTCCTAGTTTTCCTTCAGTGACTTCTGTCCCCTTTTTGTGATGAACGTCCTAGTTTTCCTTCAGTGACTTCTGTCCCCTTTAGTGATGAACGTCCTAGTTTTTTCTCTCAGTGATTTCTGTCCCTTTTAGTGATGAACGTCTTAGTTTTTCTTCAATGACGTCTGTCCCCTTTAGTAATCAACGTCCTAATTTTCCTTTAGTGACTTCTGTCCCCTTTAGTGATGAACGTCCTAGTTTTCCTTCAGTGATTTCTGTCCCCTTTAGTAATCAACGTCCTAGTTTTCTTTCAGTGACTTCTGTCCCCTTCAGAGATGAACGTCCTAGTTTTCCTTTAGTGACTTCTGTCCCCTTTAGTGATGAACGTCCTAGTTTTCCTTTAGTGATTTCTGTCCCCTTTAGTGATGAACGTCCTAGTTTTCCTTCAGTGATTTCTGTTCCCTTTAGTGATGAACGTCCTAGTTTTCCTTCAGTGACTTCTGTTCCCTTTAGTAATGAACGTCCTAGTTTTCCTTCAGTGATTTCTGTCCCATTTAGTGATGAGCGTCCTAGTTTTCCTTCAGTGATTTCTGTCCCCTTTAGTGATGAACGTCCTGGTTTTCCTTTAGTGATTTCTGTCCCCTTTAGTGATGAACGTCCTAGTTTTCCTTTAGTGATTTCTGTCCCCTTTAGTGATGAACGTCCTGGTTTTCCTTCAGTGATTTCTGTCCCCTTTAGTAATGAACGTCCTAGTTTTCCTTCAGTACTTCTGTCCCCTTTAGTAATCAACGTCCTAGTTTTCCTTTAGTGATTTCTGTCCCCTTTAGTAATGAATGTCCTAGTTTTCCTTCAATGTCTTCTGTCCCCTTTAGTAATCAACGTCCTAGTTTTCCTTCAGTGATTTCTGTCCCCTTTAGTGATGAACGTCCTAGTTTTCCTTCAGTGATTCTGTCCCCTTTTAGTAATCAACGTCCTAGTTTTCCTTCAGTGACTTCTGTCCCCTTTAGTAATGAACGTCCTAGTTTTCCTTCAATGTCTTCTGTCCCTTTTAGTGATGAACGTCCTAGTTTTCCTTCAGTGATTTCTGTCCCTTTAGTAATGAACGTCCTATTTTCCTTCAGTGACTTCTGTCCCCTTTAGTAATGAACGTCCTAGTTTTCCTTAGTGATTTCTGTCCCTTTAGTAATGAACGTCCTAGTTTTCCTTCAATGACTTCTGTCTTTTAGTAATGAACGTCCTAGTTTTCCTTAAATGACTTCTGTCCCCTTTAGTAATGAACGTCCTAGTTTTCCTTGAATGACTTCTGTTCCTTTTAGTGATGAACGTCCTAGTTTTCCTTGATGACTTCTGTCCCTTTAGTAATGAACGTCCTAGTTTTCCTTCAATGACTTCTGTCTTTTTAGTAATGAACGTCCTAGTTTTCCTTCAATGACTTCTGTCCCCTTTAGTGATGAACGTCCTAGTTTTCCTTGAATGACTTCTGTCCCTTTTAGTGATGAACGTCCTAGTTTTCCTTCAATGTCTTCTGTCCCTTTTAGTGATGAACGTCCTAGTTTTCCTTCAATGATTTCTGTCCCCTTTTAGTGATGAACGTCCTAGTTTTCCTTCAGTGATTCTGTCCCCTTTAGTGATGAACGTCCTAGTTTTCCTTCAGTGATTTCTGTCCCCTTTAGTAATGAACGTCCTAGTTTTCCTTCATGACTTCTGTCCCCTTTAGTAATGAACGTCCTAGTTTTCCTTTAGTGACTTCTGTCCCTTTTAGTGATGAACGTCCTAATTTCCTTCAGTGATTTCTGTCCCTTTAGTGATGAACGTCCTAGTTTTCCTTCAGTGACTTCTGTCCCTTTTAGTGATGAACGTCCTAGTTTTCCTTCAGTGATTTCTGTCCCCTTTAGTAATGAACGTCCTAATTTTCCTTCATGACTTCTGTTCCCTTTAGTAATGAACGTCCTAGTTTTCCTCTAATGATTTCTGTCCCTTTAGTAATGAACGTCCTAGTTTTCCTTCAATGACTTCTGTCTATTTTAGTAATGAACGTCCTAGTTTTCCTTCAATGACTTCTGTCTATTTAGTAATGAACGTCCTAGTTTTTCTTCAATGACTTTCTGTCCCCTTTAGTGATGAACGTCCTAGTTTTCCTTGAATGACTTCTGTCCCCTTTAGTGATGAACGTCCTAGTTTTTCTTCAGTGATTTCTGTCCCCTTTAATGATGAACGTCCTAGTTTTCCTTCAATGATTTCTGTCCCTTTTAGTGATGAACGTCCTAGTTTTCCTTCAATGACTTCTGTCCCTTTTAGTGATGAACGTCCTAGTTTTCCTTCAATGATTTCTGTCCCTTTTATTAATGAACGTCCTAGTTTTCCTTCAATGACTTCTGTCCCTTTTAGTGATGAACGTCCTAGTTTTCCTTCAATGACTTCTGTCCCTTTTAGTGATGAACGTCCTAGTTTTCCTTCAATGACTTCTGTCCCTTTTAGTGATGAACGTCCTAGTTTTCCTTCAATGACTTCTGTCCCTTTTAGTGATGAACGTCCTAGTTTTCCTTCAATGACTTCTGTCCCCTTTAGTGATGAACTTCCTGGCATTTCTTCACTGAAGGGTGCGGTGGTTAAGTGGATAAACATTGGACTTCCGGTCTAAAATGTCCAGAGTTCAATCCCTTTTAACACCTCTTTCCAGTGGTAATGGAAGGAGACTCTTTTGATCTCCAAGATCAACATATGTGCAAACCTTATTCTTGTTATTGCTTAAAGCCCAGCTGACTGCGTAGAGCCATTTCAGGGCTATAACCGTTTTCAGTACACACATACAGTACTTCAACATGAAAAAATAAAATAATGTATTCTCGCACATAATCCAAGGAAATGCCCCCTGGCACCAAATACAAAGACTAGGAGAAAAAGACTGAAACTACCCTGCTGCTTCGTCTAGTGGCAGAAAAAGGTGTTTGTTCATTTGTGATCTTACGTCTACGCTTGACAAAAGCCAGTTGGTCGAAAATTTGCGCCTGTCTTGTCTGGTTGTTGATATCAAAGGCTTGACATCCAATTTAACCAACAAAACTCTGTCGGACACAGCCCAATAACCCAGGAAAGGGAATTGGAGCACCTGGTCACAACAGAATAGCTGGAGGGAAAGAGAGCACCAGGTAGACCCAGGGAAAAATATTGGACGGACTTGCAGAGTGGCTGAAGACACAGAGGGTGGAAGATGTGCTTGCGGTAACAAGGGATAGATGCATATGGAAGGCCATGATCGCCAATGCCATGTGGCAAGGCAACTTGATGATGATGTCTGGTTGCATTAAATATGCGTTCCGATTTTTTCGTGTGTTTATTATTATTTTTATTATTATTATTATTATTATTATTCACGTACATGTAGATCAGCGTGCCACTCTGGTCTCCCTTGATCAGATTCTCTGAGTTGTCTGAAATGGGGAATGCTGTTTTGCCCGATGTTGGTATCTGAGCTTTCCATGATCTCTGGTCTTCGTCCTCATCAAAATATCTGTTTGAACGTCCCTGAGATCAGTCTCTCGCTTGTCCCTTTCTGTTGGGAAGGTGCACTGTACTTGCCTCTGTGAGTGGGAGAGAAGAGAGGGGGGGGGAAGAAAGACAGAAAGAGAGACAGACAGACAGAAGGAGAGATAGAAAGACAGAGACAGAAGCAGATAGATAAAGACAAAGGCGGACAGACACACAGAGGCAGAGGCAGAGACAGAGACACAGAGAGAGTGGTCCTACGTGTATGCGTATATGTGTTTCTTTTACCTTTACTGTTTTTGTCGTCATTTGTCTCTGTCTCTGTCTCTATCATCTTTACAAAACAAACGAGACAGACTTGAAAGATGCAAAAACAAAATAACATTAATGAAGAAGATTAGGAAAAGTCAAGCAAAAGTCATTGGACATTTTATGAGGCAAGAAAAATTAGAGCACCTAGCCACAACAGGAAAGCTGGAGGGAAAAAAGCACCAGTAGACCCAGGGAAAAACTTTGGATGGACTTGCGGAATGGACGAAGACAAGAGAAGGTGGGAGATGTACTTGCAGCGACGAAAGATATATTCGTATGGAGGGCCATGATCGCCAGCGCCTACGGCTGGCACATGATGATGATGATATTCATCTTTACAGAAATCAGTCAGGTTGTTGAATCTCTGTCTTTCGTAAATAAATCCACAAACATATTAGGCCTACCAACAGGAAATGTGGAGGGAAAGAGAGCACCAGGCAGACCCAGAGAAAAAATACTGGACGGACTTGCAGAGTGGCTGAGGACAGAGAGGGTGGAAGATGTGCTAGCGGCAACAAGGGAAGAAACACATGGAGGGCCATGATCGCCAACGCCAGGTGGCAGGGCACTTGATGATGATAATGATGATGATGATTAGGCTACTTCACCTCTACAGATCTCATGGTGAAATCTGACTTTTGTGTCACCAAGTGACTTGAACTTAGAATATGTTTCCTCAAGTGCAGGTCATCATGTGATATAAAGGGATGAAAAGGTCCACCGTTGACAAAGCGAAAGTTAGATTCCGTTTCAGTTTCACAAGACAACGTCTCCGCGCTCAGAAGAAATTCCATATGCACTGACGTCACAGATGCCAAGTGATGGAAAAAGATCCAAAATGGTCATGGCACAAGCCTTCCATAGCACTTAAGGCCCATGAGCAGGCCAGGTCTTCGGGTCCTACCACAGTATGAGGAAGAGGGGAGGTTAACACATTAGTGTACACTATAAACCGAAGTGACTGCCGATGTTCAAGCAAAGAGAACCAGAAACACACAAAAACAGAATGAGAGCGTTATTTAACATAACAAAACTATTAATCAAAGGACATAACTCTTGAGAATTATCTCCCATCTTGTACTTTTCAAATCTAACACAGTTTGTGCTACCCATTCAGCTAGCATAGAAGCAGATACAAAGAACAAAAACAGTAAGCTCAGAGCACTCCTCTACCCTACACATAGCTATGATATGAGAGAGGAGAGAAATACATACAATATATTGGTCTCATGTTCAAGAGGAGTGTTCTGTTTTTTTGTACTTTGTATCTGCTTCTATGCTAGCTGAATGGGTAACGCAAACTGTGTTAGATTTGAGAAGTACAACATGGGAGATAATTCTCAAGAGTTATGTCCTTTGATATATTTAAAAATTCTCCGTACTTCCCTCTTATTTCTTTGGTATAACAAAACAAGACAAGTGTCAATTTTCAGACAACTGGCCTTTGTCAAAGCGTACACAAAACACAGGGAAAACAAAAAACAAAACAATGTATGGAGGAAAAGAGCAAGCCTTCTCTGGTGTTCTGTCGTGCAGGAGAATTGTTGTTATCGTTATTTTTGTTTAAAGCCCAGCCGACTGCGTAGAGCCATATCAGGACTATAACCGTTTCAAAACATTCACGATATTCCAACAGGAAAAAAAAAGGGAATGAAAATCAAGTACACATAGTATATCAATGCATTTGTGCATATAATCTAAGGAGATGCTCCCTGGCTTGACCACTCTGCCCCATGAGTGGCACAGGGGATTAAAAAAAACATACCTGAATACAAATTTAAACATAACTAAGAACACTAAAACATATGTAAAAACAGGCCTATATTACATGAAATTGCTTCCACATATCTCATTTCCATTGAGCCAAAAATGCACTTAATACATGTATCAATTTATTATTCCTAAGAGAAAGTACGTAAGACTTCATTGAACACATATAGGTGAATGGACCTAAGGCAGAAATTGATAGGAAGAAATGACAGAAAGAAAAAAAAGTCAGAAACAATGAGAATGACAGAAAAGAGGACATTTCTAGCACACAATTTCCAGAAGGTGGGGGATACTATTTATACTGAAAGAGCCCCCGGCCGTCTCCACAGGGGGGGGGGGTATGCAAACGGAACCAGAAACATACAAACACAGAATGGGAACGGTAAACAACAACAAAACAAGAGAGGTGAAATTTGTCAGACAACTGGCCTTTGACGAGTGCACACAAAAGACAACACAGAACAAATACAACAAAATCTAGGAGTAAAACGAAAGACTTCTCTGGTGTTCTATCGTGCAGGAGAATTGTTGTTAGTGTTATTTGTGTTCAAAGCCCAGCTGACCGCGTACATCCACATCAGGGCTATAATCGTTTCAAAACATACACTATACTTCAACTGGAAAAAAGAAAATCGAAGTACACATATCTATGCATTTGTGCACATAATCTAAAAAGATAGCCCAGGCGTTGACCCCTGTCTAATTTATCACGCAGGGTGATTTAGAAAACATACCTGAATACATTTTTAAACATAACTAAGGACACTAAAACATCTACAAAAAAAGCCGCCTAAATTACATAAAACTGCTTCCGCATATCTCATCTCCCTAGAGCCACTAAAAGTATTTTAATACATGTACCCAATTATCAATTCTAAGAGAAAGTACGTAAGACTTCATCAAACACATAAGGTGAGTGGACCAACAAGGCAGAAATTGATAGGAAGAAATGACAGAAAGCAAACGAACAAGGCAGAAACAAAAAGAAAGTGAAAGAAAAGAGGAATTTTCAGGCACAGAATTTCCAGAAGGTGGGGATACTGTTTATATTGAAAGAGCTCCAGGCATCCCTACCAGGGGGGAGAGAGGGAGCAAGAGAAAAAACTATGTACCCGTCTTGTTTTGTTATATTAGATAAACGTTCTAATTCTACATTATCACGCGCTCGCACTTTGTAATGAGAAGCAACCATCCCCATCACACACTCATGCAGACAAATAAACCATCAACTTACAGGCTAGAAACTGTACATGTATTGTGATTACAGAACAACGTCTATCTGTCTCTGGAGATGACTTTGGCTTTGATGCTGGGTTTGAAGCATTGTGTCATCAAGACACAGCCAAGTCATCATCCTGGATTGGTGACTGTCGACCCCTGACCAATACAACAGGTCCTGTGGTCATGGCTATTTGTTTTTTTCCCCAAGCCAAACATTTCATTTTTGCTGCCCCGTCTTCTGCACTATATCTGTGTCATTTTCCCCAAGCTGCTTATTTCGGTTATCAGACTGATTGTTATTATTATTATTGTTGTTGTTATTTTGTTGAAAACCCAGCCGACCGCGTAGAGCCATATCAGGGCTGTAATCGTTTCAAAACTTAGACAACACTTCAACAGAAAAAAGGAAAAATTAAAGCACACATATCAATGCATTTACACACATAATCTAAGAAGATGCCCTTGGTGTTGACCACTCCTGTCCAATTTAACGCACAGGGGATTTAAAAACGAACCTGAATACAAATTTAAACATAAGGACATCAAAACATGTATAAAAACGGGCATAAATTACTGAAAATTGCTTTCGCGTATCTCATTTCTCTAGAGCCAAAAATGCATTGCATGTACCCAGTTATCAATCCTAAGAGAAAGTACGAAAGAGTTTATCGAACGCATAATAGGTGAATGGACCATTAGCTAGAAAACGATAGGAAGAAATGACAGAAAGCAAAGGACAAGGCAGAAACAAAGAAAGTGACAGAAAAGAGGACATTTCTGGCACAAAATTTCCGGAAGGTGAGGATACTATTTACACTGAAAGAGCCCCCTCCTCCCGGCATCCCCACAGCAAGAGGTTATCAGACTGGCCAACAGTCCTATATACATAGATAGATAGATCTAGTCATAGATATAGATACAGATATAGATATACAGATATAGATATAGAATAGATACAATCTTTTGATCATTCCAGAAATACAGAGTATGCATTGACGATATGAAATTCCATTTTAGACTGAGACTGCACAACAACGGGGCTGTGATCCAGTTTCCTTTCATAACATATATATCCTGACATCAGCCAGGCCTGAGAGATGCAGACACCAGCAGCGTCGATAAGAAAATTTGACCAACCCTCCTTAGTGACACATCCTTTAAGGAAGACGACACTCGACTTTGTGGACCAAAGCTAAACTTACCGATAGTTCCTGCCCTGATGTGACGGGCAACTGGGCCAATGTTTTTATTCCAGTCTCTAAACACTGTGGGAGTTGAGAGTTGAGAGTTTCATGGACAGCAAAGAAAACAAACGAGACAGTCTTGATGAGGCAGACACAAGTAGATCACTCATAAGGAAGATTAGGAAAAGACAGGCAACATTTATAGGCCATTTTATGAGGAAAGGGGAATTGGAGCACCTGGTCACAACGGGAAAGCTGGAGGGAATGAGAGCACCAGGTAGATCCAGGGAGAAGATATTGGACGGACTTGCAGCGTGGCTGAAGACAAAGAGGTGGAAGAGGTGCTTGAGGCAACAAGAGATAGAAACAGATGGAAGGCCATGATCGCTAACGCCATGAGGCAAGGCACCTGATGATGATAATGATGAAACGCTGTGAAACCGTCTTCCTTTGAGTCTTCACTATGATGTGTTCTAGACTCTCACAGACCTCTTCAATGTCTTCATTTTCACGGTCTATCCTTTGAATTTAGAAGTGGAAGACGAAGATGTCGTGAGACCTGGCAGAGATTTCGTCTGATATCAGCCTGTTATTCTTGAATGTTATATAGAACCGATAATGTTATGCGGTTGTGAGGCGTGGACAGTCGACAAGCAAGCCAAGAACAAGATAGATTGAGGCAGCCGAGATGTGGTTTCTAAGAAGAATGTTGAGAGTTCCATGGACAGCAAAGAAAACAACGAGACAGTCTTGATGGAGGCAGACACAAGGAGATTATTCATAAAGAAGATTAGGAAAAGACAGGCAACATTTATAGGCCATTTTATGAGGAAAGGGGAATTAGAACACCTGGTCACATCAGGAAAGCTGGAGGGAAAGAGAGCACCAGGTAGATCCAGGGAAAAAATATTGGACGGACTCGCAGAGTGGCTGAGGTCAGAACGGGTGGAAGGAGTGTTTGCGGCAACAAGGGATAGATGCATATGGAAGGCCATGATCGCCAACGTCATGTGTCAGGGCACTTGATGATGATGATGATCAGTCAGCTGAACAGAACAGCTGATGACGATTCCGACCGCTTGTCTTCTTACGATAATTGTACATTATCCTTGTATGGACAAACCAGAGTACTGTGACTCACTATGATGGTATCGCTTGGGACAGTTTGAAATGTGTCGGCGGTTCTTGCGTCTGGCAGACGTCAAGATGGTTTTCATCCTGTTTTTTGTTTATGAATTGATATGCAAACATACGTGTATAATTATGTCTGTATACTATGCTTACATGCGTTCAGTTGCGCTTTATGTGTATACACATTTCGAATTTGTGAGCAATACTTAGCATGACCATGATGACGACGATGATGATGACAATGGTGATTATCATCATCATCATCGTCGTCGTCGTCGTCGTCGTCATCATCATCATCATCATCATCTCGTCATCATCATTGTTATTATTATTATTATCATTATTATAATTATCACTATTATTATTTGCTATCATCATCATCATCATCATCATCGGTATCATTATTATTTCTGTTCCCACCGTCATCGTCATCATTATCACTAGAACAACAGAAACAAGACTGCTGATCCACTGAACATCAGTGACTTCTGCCCGGATGTAGACTCCATTATGAATCAGAACCAAACGCACTTCACAGTCCTGCAGGCCAATGTGTCGTATTGCTGGTATACTGCATTCCTGGACTTTCTGACACACCAGAGAGTGGTCTATGGGATGTGTGATGAGTTCACCACTTTCTGTCTTCTGCATGTAGAGGTACCACAGGGTATGTTAGTACAGGCTCGGGTCCAGCGATTGTCCTATTGGTGTGGTTCTGGTCAATGGAAAACTGTGATATTTGAACAGAATTCTCTTGTAGACGAATCCTGGATAATACAATGCGATATTCATTCTATGGAAGAAGATTATATCGAATCCTCTGGAAACCGCCTGTCGTTTGTGCATTATAACAAGTCTTCAGTTAGACTACATACACACGCAATTGAAGATCACAGTTTTGTTAAAGTGTCTACGTCACCATGTTTTGGGTACATGATATTACCACGTCAGAGTTTCTTTCGGGCAGCATCTCATGACGTCCGGGAAGAAGTAACAGCGCCCCCTGGCTGTGTCGTCATGGTCAGTTTTCAGGGAACATCCTACAAAAAGTACAAACCTAAAACGTACGCTGACTTGATATACTCACGGCCGGATACACGTCAAATCGTCCTGCGTGTGTTTGGTGACAGAACTCTTCAACTCGTGTTTTGCCCACATCACATGTTCAAATTCGTGTCAGTAGTCTAGATTACACATGTTTATTTGAAAGTGTCAGTCTGAAAATACTCTTTTCGTTTCACCCAGAGACAGCTAAACCCCGTCAGTTACCCAGCGGTCTCTTCAACTGTTCTGTCGATCACTATTCCAGCTTCCAGAACCACCTGGACTGTAACCTAAGGTCAGAGTGTGAAGACGGACGGGATGAAACTGAGCACTGTCCCTTCAGCAGTCCTGGTTGTCAAGGTTTGGTGGCTTCACGTAACAAATGTTTTGGATACGTTAAGCTAGATGTTAATTTGCCTCCTGCATTGGCATCGTATGAGTGTCAGAAGATGGGTGGACAGCTGGCTTCTGTTAAAACCCGACAGGAGTATAATGATTTCCTGCATATATTCAATCACCGTGACGATTTTAAAGTGGTGTCAGGTTACACATCAGGTTGGAAAGCTGTGCCTTACATGTATAGCAAATTCCGCCGGTGGTCTGACAACACCTTCATTTACAACCTTGATCATTTCGAAGTCAAACAGAACTTTCCTCGAAGGCTTGTTCTCCATGGGGCTCTGGACGCACGTGTGGTCTATAACATGGAGGACTTTAAACATGTTCACTTTTTCAACCATATAGTCTGTCAAGTCAAATCCCAATCACAAAACCAGATCTGTGTTCAAACAGTTGAGTTCCCTGTTTTAGATCCAGCCCTGTCCCTTTTCACACAGACGCTGCAAACCTTATCAGCTTGTCCAGAGGGTCACGTGACACATACCTTTTTGTCCTGTGATCTTCAAGTTAACTGTGAACAAAAGATGTACACAAGATCATGTGTGTTCTGGAACATGAGCACTAAGAACACAGACGTACCCATTTTTTCTGGCTACACCATTGACATGTTTGTCTGTGACGATGACATGACAACACTGCCTTATACCCTGGTGTGTGACTTCAGACATGACTGTCCAGATGCCAGTGACGAGTCATTCTGTCAACATCCTTCATGCAGTGGTTTTCTGTGCTCCAGTGGTCAGTGTGTGTTGGACAACCAACGTTGTGATGACCATGCAGACTGTCTAGATGACTCTGATCAGTTCAGCTGCCCCCAAGACTTCACCTACTCTTTTTACCACAGAGAGGCCAATAAAACGAAGCAGCTTTTCATCCACCTGGATGGTACAGGTTACTTTACTCAGCAGCTGATGACATCTCATCAGTTTTGTCCTGACACTCATTACTGGTGTACAGATGACTGGAAGTACTGTCTCCCTGTGTACACACGATGCAACGGTTTTCTGACTGCACGTATGGTGAGGATGAACAAGACTGTGAGACATTCACCTGTCCTGGTTTCCACCGGTGTCGTGGTTCCAAAGTTTGTGTACATGGAGATCATATGTGTGATGGCTGGGGTCAGTGTCCACAGCGTGATGATGAATGGTTCTGTGACATGACCTGTCCTGATGGCTGTCAATGTCAAGGTCAGTCTTTCTTATGTTCCCAGGCTTTCTATGCTGACATGTTTCCCCATCTTCGCTACATAGACGCCACAGGTTCAGGAATGACCCTAACTGATCTCAGTAATAACACGTATCTCGTCCATCTGAGTCTTTCCTATTGTTCTCTAGTCAATATATCAAGTGTGAAGCTTCGCAACCTGCAGTACCTCGATCTGACCTACAACCGTCTGAGAACTGTGGATAGGACTGTTTTTCTCAAGCTGTGGAACTTGAGGATTTTGACTTTAGCAAACAACCCACTGATGTCACTGAGTGATGAGCCATATTTTCTGTTTCATCATGCTCTGGCAAAAGTGGATGTTTCAAGAACACGCATCCAGATACTAAACAGTAAACAGCCCATGTGCTTTCCCCAAGTCACATATTTGAATCTATCATTCTCTGGCATTCAAACTATCATGTCCAGAGCAGTCCAGTGTATGCCACAGGTGACTGAACTGGATGTCAGGGGAAATTCAGTGAACAACTTTCCATTGGATGCATTGTCAATGTGGAATCAGTTGAAAAGCATCTTTTCCTCGAATTACAGGCTTTGTTGCAGGAATTTACTGTCAAAACAGTCACACTCAATTCGGTGTGTATCGCCACAACCCATGGTTTTTTCTTGCGAATTTTTGCTACAAAGTGAACTGTACAGGTTTTTCCACTGGCTACTCAGTACGTCATCCATTTTAGGGAATTTGGTGTGTTTCATAGCAGCGTTTGTGGAAAAGAAAATATTTGGAGGCACTTTCATCACATTTATGGCCAATTTGCAGATTGCTGACGTCTGCATGGGAATCCATGTCAGCACAGTTTCAGTGGCCAATGAAATGTTCCATGGAAAATATGTCTACATTGAAAAGTCATGGACCAACAGTGTGGCTTGTAACGTTGCTGGTTTTCTTTCCCTTCTGTCCAGTGAGGTATCAGTTCTGATCCTCTGGTTCATGACACTTGATCATATCATCGTCTTTTGTTTCCCTTCAACTATGTGGACATTTAACAGACGACTGACAGCTGCAGCTTGTGCGGTGACGTGGTGTGTTGGACTCTTTTTGTCTGTGATACCTTTTCTTCCCGGACTGTCACACTGGGGTCTCGATGGCCAGTCTGGTCTGTGTCATCTGGCTGTAATTGACAGTACCTCCAAAGAAGAGTTCAGATGGTTCACGGTCATTGTCATATTGAACTGTATCCTGTGCTCCATGGTGGTTGTTGGTCAACTCATCATTTACAGACGAACACCAATCCATCCGATCCTAATGGATCCCACAAAGAAATTGACTTATTTTTCAGTCCACCTGTTGATAAAAGTGGCTGTTACAGATGCTGTGTGCTGGTTCTTACTTGGCCTGACCAGTATGATGACCCTAGATGGCGGGGGTGCGTCAGACAAGGCTCATGCTACCATGGTTGTGTTCCTGCTACCTCTCAACTGTGCCCTCAACCCACTGCTGTACATGTGGACTGTTGTAACACAGCGACGACATCAAGATCAGGAAGAGAGATTGTTACAAATGTTAAAATCACGACAGGTGCTTGAGGCCAAAAACAAAACAGTCCATCAATAAAATTGTAAAACAAATTGATCCTTACCAGAGTCCGTTTTTCGTAGAACTGTCGTCAACCTGTCAACCTCTACATGAAGCCCTTTTCAGGACCACAACTCTGCACGTTTGTCTCTGATTTTAGGATGTCTGAATATCTACCTTTCCAGGAGGCCTTCATCGCTACCAGGGTTGTGAGTTTTGGCTGTATCTGTTGTGTGTCGACATGTCAACCTCTACGTGACGCCTTCATCAGGAGCAGTGTTGGTCGCGTATATGGCTCTGTCTCTTGAGTGTCTACGTGTCAACCTCTATGTGAGGCCTTCATCAGAACCAGCGTTGGTTACGTCTTTGGCTCTGTTTCTTGAGTGTCTACATGTCAACCTCTATGTGAGGCCTTCATCAGGAGCAATGTCGGTTGCGCATTTGGCTTTGTCTCTTGAGTGTCTACGTGTCAAGCGCTATGTGACGCCTTCATCAGGACCAACGTTGGCTGTGTGTTTATCTCTGTGTGTTGGTGAGTGGTGGCCACTTGATTTGAGATCTGTCTGTAGCTTGTTGAAGGTTCAAATCTAACGTCTGCTCAGTGAATTCGAGAGGTTCTCTTTCTACATGCCCCAAAATAAAATAGTTGTCAGGTAACTTTTTTCCTGTCTGAATTTCCTTTATACGGCACTGGCACCAACAGCATCTCCTTCTTGCTGTCTAGATCAATATCACAGACACGGTTTGTCTGTTGCAAGCTACAAGAAGCTTACAACCTCTCCTGTTATTGGTCATCAAAAAGTCCTACAACAGGTGTGAATGTTGTAGGATGGGGTGAAAAATCTCTATCAGTAGGCAGGATCCTTCGTAGATCAGGCAATGGACAAGATATTTCATGGGAATCTAGCACAATATGAGACCCTTTATAGATCCAGCAGTAGGTATGATTCTTCATGGATCTTGCAGTCGACAGTATTTATCCTTCACGGATCTCGCAGTAGACAATATTTATCCTTCACAAATCCAACAGTAGACAATATTTATCCTTCACAAATCCAACAGTAGACAATATTTATCCTTCACAAATCCAACAGGAGACAGTATTTATCCTTCGTGGATACAGCAGTGGACAGTATTTATCCTTCGTGGATACAGCAGTGGACAGTATTTATCCTTCATGGATACAGCAGTAGACAGCATTTATCTTTCCTGGATACAGCAGTAGACAGTATTCATCCTTCACAGATCCAGCAGTAGACATGATCTATCCTTCATGGATACAACAGTAGACATGATCTATCCTTTATGGATACAACAGTAGACATGATTTATCCTTCATGGATACAACAGTAGACATGATTTATCCTTCATGGATACAACAGTAGACATGATTTATCCTTCATGGATACAACAGTAGACAGTATTTATCCTTCATGGATACAGCAGTAGACAGTATTTATCCTTCATGGATACAGCAGTAGACATGATTTATCCTTCATGGATACAGCAGTAGACAGTATTTATCCTTCATGGATACAACAGTAGACAGTATTTATCCTTCATGGATACAGCAGTAGACAGTATTTATCCTTCATGGATACAACAGTAGACAGTATTTATCCTTCATGGATACAACCGTTCACACTATTTATTCATCATGAATACAGCAGTAGCTAGTATTTATCTTTCGTGGATACAGCAGTAGGTGGTATTTATCCTTCATAGATACAACAGTACACAGTCTCTCCTTTCTGCCTCTGGGACGCATCAGCAAGCAGGTGAGGCATGCTGAGGTTGGTCCGTTCCTTGAGGTCAGAGAGACAGCTGTTCTTCTGTTCAGCTCATGTTCACCTCCTTCCAGCCTGTCCTGATGGTTGATCTCGGTTTGTGTGCCCATTCAGGTAACGAAGCCAAACTAATTTAGACTGCAAACAGAAGCCAGAAAAAAAACCACGAAAAAAGAATAAGAACGCATATTCAATACAACGAGACAAGACAGGCTCAAATTTTCGGTCAACTGGCCTTTGTTAAACGTAAGATCCCAAACAAACAAACACCAGATACAAAAATTAGGAGAGAAAGACTGAAACTTCCCTGCTGCTCTGTCTAGTGTGAGAAAAGAATAAACTGACTAAAATGACATCATAATGTGCTTTTGAGTAAATATGATGTCAGAGCGGAAGTAACATGAATTCTGCAATTAGAAAAGTGGTCATGCCATGTTAATACTGTTTTATCCCGAAGAGGGTCCAGGGCTAAAATTAAAAGTATGATGCACTGGAAAAGAGTAGTGTTTGGAATGTAAAGGATCCTATTATTAAATAATGCATAAGAGAAAATATAAGCATATGACTGACTGATGGGAAAATATATAATCAAGAGGTATGGCTGATGTAAGTGGATCGTGCCTAGTGCTACGAATCACCACTCAAGGTTAACAAATGTACCATACAAGAATGAAAGTATTGTCAATGAAACAAATGTTGCACACAATAATACATTTTTTCTAGCCTCTCTTTCTCCCTCTTTCTCCTTCTTTCTATTCTCGCTGTTATTTGGTTGGTAGGTGAATGGGTTAGATAGCTGGTTAGTTTAGGGGTACCGGGTGGTTTGCTGGTTGGCGTGTCTGTTGGGGACGCTGGTTGGTTTTCAGAAAACGATTCTTCGCCACAAAATCTTCTGTTGGTGAAGACATCACCATTATCAGGGTTCATTACACCAAAAGGGAATTACGGCACACAGTTCAGTTATCAGGCTATTGTCATGACCACACGTATCTCTGTCCCAGCCGGACATGCCGTTATGATCAGTGTGAGACAAACAAAGAAGGACTATCAGTATGACAACGTCCGACTGTACACACCTGACAGTAATGGATCTCACACCTTGGTGTGGGATGACCGGAACGAGGATCAGTATGACTGTGTGTTCCATACTCCAAGACTCAAAGTCCAATACAAAAACAAGAATTGCCTAGATGTACCCTGCTTCCAACTGTTCTTTTCTTTTCACCCTGATAGGCACACACCTCAAAAGTTACCTAGCGGTTCGTTCAACTGTTCTGTCGATCATTATCCCAGCTTTAGGCACCACCTGGAATGTAACCTGAAAACAGAGTGTGAAGATGGACGGGATGAAACAGAGCACTGTCCCTTCAGCAGTCCTGATTGCCAGGGTTTGGTGGCGTTCTGTAACCGTTGCTACAAATTCGTTTGTGTGGCTGGTGTGACCACTCATCAAGCGGCTATGGACTATTGCAGATCTATGGGAGGCCTGTTGGGCATGCCAAGATGTGAGGAGGACTGGCAGAAGAAGGTTCGGCACTTAACCAGTCCATACTGGTACATGCCTTACGTTGTCGTGCTTGGTTTGACCACTGGCGACATCTCTTTGCCCAACATGTACAGAAAGAACGTCGTCAGTGAAGACAGGACCGTCTTCTACCACTCTTTCGGTTTCAAGGCGGGAAGTCCGTAAACAAAGGAAAGAGACAATGTATCTTCACAATTGACAATCAGTATGCGAGGATGGCCTGTGATTGGCACAACTGTTTTGTCTGTGAGTTCAGGAAAAATCAGACCCGCCATCCTTCACAAGCAGTCTCTTTGACCAGGACCCATTCTCCTTTGCACATGCGAGAATCTCTGATAAAGTGTCTCGCCGGTCACGTGACACACACGTTTCTTCTGTGTGGTTCACACCAACATGACGTTTGTGGTCAAGGTCGCACATCTTGTACTTTTTCTGATCGTTCGTCACACACAGATGGTGGGTTTGACTCAATATTCGATCACGTCACTTCCGTCCCTTTGTTTATGTGTGATGATGACGTCACCTCGCTGTCATACACCCTGGTATGCGACTTTCTGCAAGACTGTCAGGATGAGAGTGATGAGTCTTTCTGTAAACACCCTCCTTGCGTCAGCTTGTTTACCTGTGCTAACGGTCAGTGTGTGGCCTATGACGTTGTCTGTGACCAAGTGTATCATTGTCAGGACGAATCAGATGAACTGAACTGTGATGGCAACAGATACAAGAACATTGACTGGGCACCCGTTTTCCCATCTCCTGTTCTGATCCGTTTTGATGGTATCAACACTTTCATTTCAACCCCAATGAAGACTAATGATTCCTGTCCTGACAGTCACTATCGCTGTCCTGGTAAGTTCAATGACTGCCTGCCTGTCTACACACGATGCAATGGAATGTACGACTGTATGGATCATGAAGACGAAGAGGGATGTGATAAACTGACGTGTCCAGGGTTCTTTCGATGCAGAACTTCTATAATATGCCTACATGGTGACCACCTGTGTGATGGCTGGCCTCACTGCCCACTGTATGATGATGAATTGGCGTGTGACGTGACCTGTCCGGTGGACTGTCTGTGTCAAGGTCACACATTTCTGTGCCATCAGCCTTTTTCTGCTCACCTCTTCCCACAGCTCCGTTATTTGGATGCCACAGGTACAGGAATGAGTCTGTCTGATTTGAGTAATCATGCCTATCTTGTTCGTCTGATTCTTGCCAAGTGTTCATTAACTGTCCTGTCCAGCATGAAGTTACCCAACTTACAGTATCTTGATCTCACTGGCAACAAACTCCAACATGTCAACGTAACTTATTTTGTTGGTTTAGAAGAGCTACAGACACTGTCCCTGTCCAACAATCCTATTACCTCACTCTACTCTGATACCTCGTCTGACATTCAGCAAAGGGCAATCACCGTGATAGATCTGTCACACACTACATTGGCGGTGTTTGACAGCAAAGTCTTCTCTATGTTTTTAAACTTGCAGAAACTGAATTTAACGTTTAGTAGTCTTAATACTATCAACAGTGGTGGTTTTCAGTTTACACCAACTTTAGCTGAATTGTACATGGAAGGTAGTCCTGTTAAAACATTTCCGCGTGACATATTCAAAAACCTTTTCTATCTTCATGTCATATCGACGATGAATTATAAATTATGCTGCAATGAAATATTACCACACAACTTTGATGATACGTTTTGCTATTCCCCCAAAGACGAAATTTCATCTTGTGAAGATTTGCTGCAGTCAGGGATGTACCGAGGGTTTCTCTGGCTGATCAGCTGTCTGTCAGTGACTGGTAACATCTTCTGTTTTGTTGTACGTCTCTGTGCTCAGAAGAAAACTTTGAGTGGCTTCACTGTGTTTGTCACCAACCTGACCATGGCTGACTTTCTGATGGGTGTCTACATTGCTATTATAGGTGTGGCTGATGAACTGTTCCAAGGTAAATATCTTTATTACGATGACGCATGGACAAGCAGTGTGGCCTGTAAGGTGGCTGGCTTTCTGTCTCTGCTGTCCAGTGAAGTATCGGCTCTGACCATCTGGCTCATCACACTGGATCGTTTCATTGTCCTTCACTTTCCATTCAGCACCCTGCGATTTGAGAGAACATCAGCAGCAGTGGCTTGTCTGCTGACTTGGTTGGTTGGTTGGTTTCTTGCCTTGTTACCTTTGCTTCCAATGACATCACACTGGGAGTTCTACAGTCAGACAGGTATCTGTATTCCACTCCCAGTTACGCGAAAATCTTTTAAAGGACGAGTTTATTCCTTCGCTGTTTTCATCGTGTATAATTTCATCCTGTTTGTGCTGATCTCAGCTGGCCAAGCTTTTATCTACTGGTCAATACAGAAGAATGCACTGACAACCAACACGACCAAAGCATCACGAGACATGACCATAGCAAAACGGTTAATCACTGTGGCTGTAACAGATTTCATGTGCTGGTTCCCCATTGGACTGTGTGGATTTTTGGCTTTGGCTGGTACTCCCATCCCAGGAGAGGTAAACGTGGCCTTGGCTATCTTCGTACTGCCCTTGAACTCTGCTCTGAATCCATTTGTGTATACCTTCAACACGCTGGCAGAAAAACGTAGAAAATCAGTCGAGCATAAACTTTTAATGTGGATGAAATCCAATGCTTATTTTCTTGAAAATTAACAGATGAAGTTTGCACAGCCTCAGAGCTTTAAACGGTTTCACAGAGACTATTCTGCTATATGTCAGACACACTGAGATGAAATATTTGTCAAACTGTGAAACGTGTTTCTAATTTTATCACCATTTCTCTTCCTGTTTGTTTGTCCTGTTTTTTTTCCAGTGTTACTGTTACTATTATTTTTGTTTACACCCCAGCTGCATACAGCCATATCGGGGCTATAACCGTTTCAAAACATACACAATACTTCAAAAAAATTAGTACACATATCAATGCATTCGC
>JAPXFY010000031.1:35448722-35453722 GCA_030674185.1 Monoplex corrugatus
TGTCATCAGCGTCTTCCAGAGCACTGAATTTGTTTTGAACATGTACATTACATTTTTTACGTATCAATTCATCTGTCTTTAAGAGTCAAAGATTTAATTTGATGTTGTTTTTGGTCTGTTTCCTTTTCCTCAATTTCAGTCTAAATCTTCCCACTAAAGGATTGTGGTCACTGTTGCAGTCTGCGCCTGGTAGTGTTTTTGTTGACAGTAAAGAATTTCTAAATCTTTTGTTGATCAGGATGTAGTCAATCTGATTTTTGGTATTATCTCCTGGACTCAATAGTAGACATACTGGTCCTTTATCACCTGGTGTGGGTTTTCATGTGGAATAGTAGGCGTACTGGTCCTGTATCGCCTGGTGTGGGTCTTCATGTACGATAGATGGTACATTGGTCTTTTCTTGTCTGGTGTGGATTTTCATGTGGTGTTGTAGGCGTACTGGTCCTTTATCGCCTGACATGGGTCTTCACGTGGAATAGTAGGCATACTAGTCCTTCTATCGTCTGGTGTGTTTTTATGTAGGACAGTAGGCATACTGGTCCCTTATCTCCTGGTGTGGGTCTTCATGTGGGATAGAAGGCATACTGGTCCTTATCTCCTGTGTGGTCTTCATGTGGATAGAGCATACTGGTCCCTTATCTCCTGGTGTGGGTCTTCATGTGGGATAGAAGGCATACTTGTTCCTTTTCGCCTGGCATGGGTCTTCAAGTGGGTCTTCGTATATATCTCTCTCTCTCTGTGTGTGTGTGTGTGTGTGTGTGTGTGTGTGTGTGTGTGTGTGTGTGTGTGTGTGTGTTTGTTTGTATTGTGTGTGTGTGTGTGTGTGTGTGTGTGTTTGCGTGTATGTGTGAGTGTGTGTTTGTTTGTGTGTTCGTGTGTGTGCTTGTGTGTGTATTTGTTTGTGTGTTCCTGTATGTAATTGTTTGTGTGTTCGTGTTGTGTTTGTGTGTGTGTGTGTGTGTGTGTGTGTGTGTGTGTGTGTGTGTGTTGTGTGTGTGTGTGTGTGTGTGTGTGTGTGAGTGTGTGTGTGTTGTGTGTGTGAGTGTGAGTGTGAGTGTGTGTGTGAGTGTGCGTGTGCGTGTGTGTGTGTGTGTGTGTGTGTGTGGGGTGCGTGCTGTGTGTGTGTGTGTGTGTGTGTGTGTGTGTGTGTGTGTGTGTGTGTGTGTGTGTGCGTGTCCCAGTTGGCACTTACAGTAGTCTGTTTACAGGTCATTCACCACTGACTACAATACTCTGTTTACAGGTCGCTGATGATAACTACAGTGCTCTGCTAACTGGAAGTTGATCACTGGCTAAGGTGCTGCGCTTACTGGTCGTCAATCGGCAGATACAGTGATAGGGTTAATTTAAGTGTTAAGTGTTTCATAGAAAACTGTCCGGCAACAGCTTGTCATACAAATTCGGTGTTTTACAACTTGTTGCCAGAATGTATTATTGTCTGATGCGTTTATACAATAGTGAGAAAATCGATTGTCATTTTGTCCACAGATGTCGGTGGTTTTCAGTGGGTCTCCCAGTTGAAAAAATAAAACTAATGAAGGAGGAGTGATTATGATCGTCATCAGGTATGTGTGTGTGTGTGTGTTGCGAGTGTGTGTGTGTGTGGGTGGGGGGGGGGTTGGTGTGTGTGTGTGTTGTGTTTGTGTGCGTTTGTGTGTGTGTATGTGTGTGTGTGTGAATGTGTGTGTGTGTGTGTGTGTGTGTGTGTGTGTGTGTGTGTGTGTGTGTGTGTGTGTGTGTGTGTGTGTGTGTGTGTGTGTTGATATCTACATTATTAGAAACGCTAATTGTCAAACTGTGTGTGTGTGTGTGTGTGTGTGTGTGTGTGTGTGTGTGTGTGTGTGTGTGCGCGCGCGTTTGTGTGTGTGTGCGTTTGTGTGTGTGTTTGTGTGTGTGTGAATGTGTGTGTGCGTGAGTGTGTGTGTGTGTGTGTGTGTGTTGTGTGTGTTTTTGATATCTGCATTATTAGGGACGCTGATTGTCAAGGGGTGTTTAGTTGCTGTTTGTTTTTCGATTGCTACGATTGTGTCGAAGAGGGAGGAGGGTAACTCAATCTAATCACAATATGGTCAAGCCAACCTTATAATTTCCCTTTTGTATACACCACCAACAACAACAAGCATACAACAACAATCACAAAATGTTCGTTTCTAACGCACGTTTGTTTTGTTTTTCATCGCAAATCTCTGCGCAGCTGAAAAAGTAAAACAACACAGCTGTCAGAGAAAAAAATCGGCTGTATCATGATTGAGCAATATGTACAGTTTGTCAAATGTATGCATGTGAAAAACAAACAAGGAAAACCGCTGCAATGATCTATGCAAAAAGGAGATTAGTAAAGTAAGATTGATAGGGAAAAGGTAGATATGTGTGATAAGAAACATTGTTTATAGGCCCTGAACCGATGGAAGATTCTCAGCCAAAGGGAGATTAACAAAATAAGATTGATAGGGAAAAGGTAGATGTGTGTGATAAATAATATTGTTGATGATTATGGGCCCTGAATTTGGTTTTTGTGACCTATTATTATTGTCATTAATGTTTAAAGCCCTGCCGATTGCGCCGATCTATATCAGTGCCATAAGTCCCCTTGGCTGCCTAGAACGTAACTGTCACGTTGTGGTTTTGGTAGTAGCAGGCGCCTAACAACGTGAAATTGACGTTCATTTTTCGTCGGCTTCGCCTGGCAAAACTATAAGGGAAATAACACTACAAACTGTTTCACTGTTATCTAGGAAGGTAAAATCAGGGTTGTAGCCCTTCGATTGTTGGCCAATAATTGGCTAGTCACCATAGTTTTTCTTGGAATTTCTAAGACTTTCGGAGAAACCGATTAGCATATCTAAGATGGCGGACGCTTCAGGCAGCTCGTCTGGTCGACCAGTTCGATCAGTTTTCCGACGGTTTTCCGGATTGGAAGTTTTAGATGAAGTCCTAAAATTAATGACCAAGACAGTGATGAAGAGGACTTTTTGGGAGAAGATGACAATGATTTTGATGAAGATGAGACTGACACCAACCAGCATCATCCTCTTTTGTCTGGTCTCTTGCACGAAGGCTTGGACTATGTTTCCCCTTTTTGTTCATGGATTACCACATCAATTTTATCTACTTGGAGTACAATGAGTGCCAGACACTTTCCTTTGATATTCAGTGTTCAATAAAACTAAGATTTGTACTGTTTTCATTGGTTTTATGTTCCGTAATATGTGTGTTTATCTTACGAAACTGTCATTTTTCGGAAAAAAAAAAAAAATTTCCATACTAATTACAAACAAAACCAAATTATAGTTATATCACATCATAGACAGGGATATAAGAAAAAAAAACATGCGAAATATCTTAGAGATCTGTCTGTAAATGAATGAGCAATGCACACTTTAGTAAACATACCGTAAAAATCAAAATTTTGCTCCGGCAGACAGGAGTTCAAAAATAACTATTTTTCCGGCAGTCAAGGGGTTCCTGAGCCAATGGAATATTCTAAGCAAAAGGGAGATTAACAAAATAAGATTGATAGGGAAAAGGTAGATGTGTGTGATAAATAATATTGTTGATGATTATGGGCCCTGAATTTGGTTATTGTGACCTATTATTATTGTCATTAATGTTTAAAGCCCTGCCGATTGCGCAGATGCATATCAGTGCCATAATCACTTCAAAACATACACAATATCTGTTTGACCCCAAAAACATGGAAAAGAAAATTAAATACACATATATATGCATTCGCGTACATAATGTAAGATTATACCTTTGGTGTTGACCATTTCGCAAAATCTATCACCAGGGATAAAAAAACAAACAACTGATTACAGATATATAGACATAACTAAGTACGCTAACATGTAATTATAACTGGCCTAAATTATGCAAAGTTGTTTCCCGTTAATGCAGTTAATACGTGTATCCAATTATCAATCCTAATAGAAAGTGTGTAAGTCTTTATAGAACACATGCAGGTGACTAGGCCAGCAAGGCAGAAGATAATAGGAAGAGATGACAGAAAGCAAAGGAGCAAAGCAGAAACGAAGAGAGCGACAGAAAAGAGGAAATTTCTAGCACATAAGGTGAGGATACTAATCATGAGTCATAATGCGCAGTCTTTATATGGAGTTTATGACAACTTATGTCTTTTTGTATATAGGAGAGCTGCAAGTCATCATCATCATGTGCCCTTTTGCATGGCTTTGGCGATCATGGACGTCCGTACGAATCTATCCCTTGTTGCTGCAAGTACAATTTCCCACCCTCTCTGTCTTCAGCCACCCTGCAAGTCCGTCCAGTATTTTCTCCCTGGGTCTACCTGGTGGTCTCTTTCCCTCCAGCTTTCCCGTTGTGACCAGGTGCTCTAATTTCTCGTGCCTCATAAAATGTCCTATAAATGTTGCTTGTCTTTTCCTAACCTTCTTTACTAATGTTCCTCCTTTAAGACCGTCTCGTTTGTTTTCTTTGCTGTCCATGGAACTCTCAACATTCTTCTTAGAAACCACGTTTCAGTTGCCTCTATCTCGTTCTGAATTTGCATGTTGACTGTCCACGCCTCACAACAGTACAACAGTATCGGTTCTATATAACACTCAAGAACTCTCTTCCTAATGTTAATTGATGGGCATTTGTTAGAAAGAACGCCTTTCATTTTCTTGAATGCTGTTTTGGCTTGGCCAATTCTGCTGGCTATTTCTGATGTGCATCTGCCGTCTGCTGAGATGACCGTTCCCAGATAATTAAACTTATCAACCTGTCTCAATGTTGTGCCATTTGCATGAGGGGATTTCTTGTTTTTTATTGGTTACCATGACTTCAGTCTTTTTGCTATTTAGTTCCAGACTTTTATTGTATTTTTGCTTTCTGTTTCTGTTTTATTCACAAGAAGTTGCAAGAATAGAAACACGGAATAAATTCCTGGAAGCTCGAGGCTGCGCATTTTGATATAAGTGACATAAGGACAATGGTTTGTGGAGCGCCTCATGAACTGTCTCTTTCAATCCACACCTGTG
>JAPXFY010000031.1:35463722-35468722 GCA_030674185.1 Monoplex corrugatus
GAGAAAAAAAACAACAACGTAGCAGTGGGACAATGGAGTACGTCTGTCAGATAATTACGTACATGTACATTTCGAAGAATAACAGTGTGTGTGCTACAGGTTTTGGTGGCAGCTGTCACTAAGCGTTTCGCCGTAGTTCGGGAATTCGCTTTCCTCAGGGATTTACCAAGAAGCTGTGCTGGCGGTAAGTTCGGCCTGTCTGCCTGTCTGTCGGTCTGTGTGTCTGTC
Source organism: Monoplex corrugatus (assembly GCA_030674185.1). Lineage (NCBI taxonomy): Eukaryota > Metazoa > Mollusca > Gastropoda > Littorinimorpha > Ranellidae > Monoplex > Monoplex corrugatus. Next base: position 35,463,951 of record JAPXFY010000031.1, read on the forward strand.
TGTCTGTCTCTCTCTCTCTCTCTTCGTGTCTCTGTCTGTCTCTTTCTCTCTCTTCCTCTCTGTCTCCTCTATCTGTCTGTCTGTGTCTCTGTGTCTCTCTCTGTGTGTCTCTGTCTGTCTGTTTCTCTCTCTCTCTCTCTCTCTCTCTCTCTGTCTGTCTCTTTTCCTCTGTCTCTCTCTCTCTCTCTCTCTCTCTCTCTCTCTCTGTCTCCCTCTGTCTCTCTGTCTCTGTCTGTCTGTCTCTCTCTGTCTCCCTCTCTGTCTCTATCCGTCTATATCTGTCTATCTGTCTGTCCCTGTCTCTCTGTCTCTATCTCTCTCTGTCTATCTATCTGTCTCTCTCTCTGTCTCCTCCCTCTCTCCCCTCTGTCTATCTGTCTCTGTCTGTCTGTCTGTCTCTCTGTTTGTCTCTCCCTGTCCCTCTGTCTCTCTCTTTTTGTCTGTCTCTCTGTCTGTCTGTCTTACTCTCTCTCTTCTCTTTGTCTGTCTGTCTCTCTCTCTCCGTTTCTTCTGTCTGTCTGTCTGTCTGTCTGTCTGTGTCTGTCTGTCTGTCTGTCTCTGTCTGTCTGTCTGTCTCTCTCTCTGTTTCTCTCTCTGTCTTTGTCTCTCTCTATCTTTGTCTCTCTCTGTCTCTCTTTCTCTCTGTTTCCTCTGTCTGTCTGTCTGTCTCTGTCTCTCTGTCTCTCTCTCTCTCTCCTTTCTTTCTCTCTGTCTCTGTTTCTCTCTTGTCTTTGTTTTTGTCTCTCTCTGTCTCTCTGTCTCTCTCTCTTTCCCCCTCCGTCCCTGCTCCCCCCCTCTCTCTCTTTCTCTCTCACTCAAGCCCGGACAGGTCAAGACCTGGCATAGCACGATTCACTTATATCTTCCAGGTGTGAGGGTTGGACTCAGGATTAACATTCCAATCCTGGATAAAAAAAATAAATAAATAAAAGACCTGTTACAGAAACAACAACAGATTAAACACCACGCAGGCTGTCTTTAACTGGACACCACCACAGCGAAGACGTAAGAGAGAAAGAGAGAGAGAGACAGAGACAGAGAGAGAGACAGACAGACAGAGAGAGAGAGACAGAGAGAGAGAGAGAGAGAGAGACAGAGACAGAGAGAGACAGACTGTACACACATACACACTGTACACACACACACACTGTACACACACACACACACACACACACACACTGTACACACACACACTGTACACACATACACACTGTACACACACACACACACTGTAACACACACACACACACACACACACACACACACATACACACTGTGTACACACACACACATACACACTGTACACACACACTCTGTACACACATACACACTGTACACAAACACACACACACATACACACACACACTGTGTACACACACACACTGTACACACACACACACACACACACACTGTACACACATACACACTGTACACACACACACACACACACACACTGTGTACACACACACACACACTGTACACACATACACACTGTACACACACACACACACACACTGTACACACACATACACTGTACACACACACACACACACACACTGTACACACACACACACAACACACACACACACACTGTACACACATACACACTGTACACACACACACACACACTGTACACACACACACACACACACACTGTGTATACACACACACTGTACACACATACACACTGTGTACACACACACACACACACACACTGTACACACACACACACACATACACACACTGTACACACACACACACACTGTACACACACATACACTGTAAAACACACACACACACACACACACTGTACACACACACACACACACACATACACTGTACACACACACATACACACTATGTACTCTGTGTACACACACACACACACACACACACACACACATACACACATATACTGTGTACATACACACACACACACATACACACACACACACACTGTGTACACATACACACACATACTGTGTACATACACACATACACACACACACTCTGTACACACACACACACACACACACACACACACACACACACACACACAACACACACACAGACACACACTGTGTACACAGACCCTCTTATCAATGGCCTACTTAATTTGCATTGCCACCTACTTATGTTTGCGGATATGAACTCTGGATCCCGTTTCTGGCCATATTTTCTTCTTTGACACTCGCAGCACTCAGCGCTTCTTTTTCTTTAAACTTTCAGTTTGGTTCTTGGCATCGGTGATCTAGTGGTAGAATACTCGCCCGCCACGCGGGTGACTCGGGTTCGTTTCCTGCTCGATGCATTTTTTTTTTTTTTTTTTTTTTTTTTTTTTTTTTTTTTTTAGATATTTGTAAGTGAGGTCTACTATGAGCCGAGTAGGCTAATATTCTCTGTTGGAGTTCTTTTTCAGGAACCAGAAAAACACGAAAACAGAATCAGAACGCGTATTCCATTTCTTCACTGTCAGCCATTTTTCGTTCCAACGTGCACAACAGGTCACAGTGACATTTCTGTTCTGAACTGTGCCAGTCAGCCATTTCCTCCAACCTACTTCACCGCTTACGTGCAAAACGCAGCATGCAACCATCGCCAGCATGTCGGCAGCTGTTGTCCGGGTGAGCGCACTGCCTCGCCTTCTGTTTACTATTCTCGCGATGAACTGGTTGCGATTCCTGCTGCTCCATTGACCTCTGACCTTGTCTCTCGGCTGCGTGAATTGGAGATTGGGTTCTGTTTGCCAAGGAAACGAACGCGCCGAGGAGGAAGAAGAAAACAGAGGCACATTCAAACTGTTACATCTGTGCGCCCTGCTAGTTTGAAAACTGACTCTTCTCCATCTGTTCCCAGCTTCAGATATGTGATCCCTATTCCCCTCACAACACCACCTTCCACTCTCAATGAGTTCACTGTGGCTCTTTTCAACGCCCGATCTGTTAGTAAACCTGAAGAGAGAACAGAGATTTCAACCTTTATTTTTGACCATGATATTCAGGTTATGTTCCTAACTGAAACCTGGCTGAGAACGAGTGGTGACGAAGCAAAGTGTGTAGACCTTACTCCCACAGGCTACAGCATCAAGTCCTTTCCTCGCGCTTCCAGAGGAGGAGGACTGGCTGTCATTTATCATGATCGCTTCTCCCCCTTTATCTCCTTCAGTTCTGTACTTCCTTTCTCTCATCCTGCCTTTGAACTTGTCCATGTGTCTTTCTCCCTACCTAAAGTGACCGTTTCTTTCCTGTGTTTGTATCGACCTCCACCAAGCCGCAAAAACAGACAGACAGACAGCAACTTTCTGGAACAGCTACATGATCTCTTTGAATTCTGCAATTCTCTTTCAAGCCCTTTTGTCATCCTTGGTGACTTCAACGTTCATTTCGACAAACCACAACACCCGACTACAGCTAAAGTAATGGACCTTCTGACCATGTTTGACCTTACTCAGACTGTGACTCAGCCCACGCACGTCAAAGGTCATATCCTGGACTGGATGATTCACAGATGTGATGACAATTTAGTGCAGGCCACTGACGTCACCCACAACATCACCTCCGATCACTTCTGTGTCATCAGCCACCTCAATATCAGTCTTCCAAATCAGCAGCCAGCCTACGTCACTGCACGCAATCTGAAGGCCTTGCATCGTCACGCTCCACTCAAAACACCACCACTACAGTAGAATGTGGTCAGCTGGCTTAACAACTTGAGGTTCTCTGTGCTCCACTCAAAACATCACCACTACAGTAGAATGTGGTCAGCTGGCTTAACAACTTGAGGTTCTCTGTGCTCCACTCAAAACACCACCACTACAGTAGAATGTGGTCAGCTGGCTTAACAACTTGAGGTTCTCTGTGCTCCACTCAAAACACCACCACTACAGTAGAATGTGGTCAGCTGGCTTAACAACTTGAGGTTCTCTGTGCTCCACTCAAAACACCACCACTACAGTAGAATGTGGTCAGCTGGCTTAACAACTTGAGGTTCTCTGTGCTCCACTCAAAACATCACCACTACAGTAGAATGTGGTCAGCTGGCTTAACAACTTGAGGTTCTCTGTGCTCCACTCAAAACATCACCACTACAGTAGAATGTGGTCAGATTGGCTTAACAACTTGAGGTTCTCTGTGCTCCACTCAAAACATCACCACTACAGTAGAATGTGGTCAGCTGGCCTAACAACTTGAGGTACTCTGTGCTCCACTCAAAACATCACCACTACAGTGGAATGTGGTCAGCTGGCTTAACAACTTGAGGTCCTCTGTGCTCCACTCAAAACATCACCACTACAGTGGAATGTGGTCAGCTGGCTTAACAACTTGAGGTTCTCTGTGCTCCACTCAAAACATCACCACTACAGTAGAATGTGGTCAGATTGGCTTAACAACTTGAGGTTCTCTGTGCTCCACTCAAAACATCACCACTACAGTAGAATGTGGTCAGCTGGCCTAACAACTTGAGGTACTCTGTGCTCCACTCAAAACACCACCACTACAGTAGAATGTGGTCAGCTGGCTTAACAACTTGAGGTTCTCTGTGCTCCACTCAAAACACCACCACTACAGTGGAATGTGGTCAGCTGGCCTAACAACTTGAGGTCCTCTGTGCTCCACTCAAAACAAACGTCTGATTATGATTACGTGTAACACGCAGTGACAAAGCGAAATTGGAGAATAGCTCTGTACAAGAACTATTTGGTGATGATGATGATGATGATGATGATGATGATGATGATGATGATGATGATGATATGATGAGTATGACGATGA
>JAPXFY010000031.1:35471222-35473722 GCA_030674185.1 Monoplex corrugatus
TCCCACCACGAAATCAGTCTTAACTCGCAGTCAGTCGAAAGCACTAGGAGCTGAAAAGGTGACTTGGTCTATCTAGGGTGTTTTGATTTTTTCTCAAAATTTTTTTTTGTAGACTATAATCTATCCCCGACAGAATTTTTTTTCATAAAAAAAATATTATTAATCAATTTAAAATGGTATTTTAATGCAATGATCGCAGCAGAAAGAACGCAGTTTCCTACCAAAAGTACCTATTTTTGTCTCTTATTATGAACCGTAACCTGTACAGTACCCCCACATGTAATATACTGATGAAAGCTCTTTGGTGCACCTTTCAGATAATGACAGCTAAAACTAGAAACAAACTGGGTCAAAGCCACCAAATAAAGAAATTTAAGGAAAATTGTAAGAGAGCACACAAAAAGTTTAGAGGCCGTTTTCTCAAAATGGCCGTCATACAAGTTAATGACTTTAAACATACATAACTTCTACCTTTTTTTTTGAGTACAAGCTTTATTCAAGTACCAAAATAATCAGCAGAATGTACACTTTCTTGTGATATGTATATCTCAAAATACCCGGAATGCTTGTTAAGACTGATTTCGTGCTGGCAGGTCACATATACCTTTGACTGCCTCACCCTATCCACCAGCTTTCTAAATTATCACACATGATAGCAAAAGCAAAACAAAAACAAAAAAAACTTCACCCTTTTCACTCCCGCACCCTATCCACCAGCTTTCTGCAGGATGAGAGACCAAAAGAGTTAAAATGTTCTAGCTAGTGGATCGGATGATGAAGTCAAAAGGGTTAAAACTGAATGACAACTGTTTCAAACTATACAATCTTCTTTGAGGCTACATACCAGGGTTGCTAAAAACAACGGAATTTTATCTTTAACCTCATAGCAAAGAACGGAATTTTATCTTTAAGCTCTAAAGGTATATACAAGAGCTTTGCCTCTATCGTCCACTTAGGACGCTGTGGTTGCTCGGGATATTCACCCTGCATGATTCTGCACTATCACTGTCTTGTTTGGAGTTTCTTCAGGATGGGCTCATCGCGTGTGGACAATTTCCGTATGCGCGCCACCCAAAATCTGCGTGTAGTTAGGCTGTTCGACAAATGTCTTGAGTCTTCACAAAACCCTGTACGCTGGGAAGGTCTTGAAATGAAGAAGGAGGGTTACAATGGGACAGATGTTGCCTAATTCATGGATTCTGTTCACACATACACACACACACACATACAACACACACATTACATACATACAACTACATACATACATACATAACAACAACATACATACACACATACGCATCATACTACATACATACATAGGCATCACAACGCATACACACCACGAACACACACACACACACAAACAACATACACACACACACACACACACACACACACACACACACACACACACACACACACACACACGACACCACGACCAAAACACACACATGCACATACACACACACACCACATCAATCTGTCGTTTCATTTATGTATTAATTAGGTTAAATGGTAAAAATTCATAGAAATCACTTGTTACATGATAACTTGCAGTCATCATCATCAGGTGCCTTGCCGCATGGCGTTGGCGATCATGGACTTCCATCTGTCTCTATCTCTTGTTGCCTCAAGCATCTCTTCCACCCTCCTTGTCCTCAGCCACTCTGCAAGTCCGTCTAGTATCTTCTCCCTATCTTGCGATACACCGTAAATATTATTGTCATCATCATTGTCATCAACATTCATAATAATCATGTGACTTGCTACATGGCGTTGGCGATCATAGCTCTCCACACGAATCAATCTGCTGTCTCTGCATGTATATCTGCAAGTACATCTCCCACCCTCTCTGTCCTCAGCCACCGTGCAAGTCCGTCCAATATTTTCTCCTGGTCTTTCTGGTGCTCTTTTTCCCTCCAGCTTTCCTGTGATGACTAGGTGCTCAAAACTTCTCAGGTACCGTGTGACGGAGAAGATCCAGAATGATCACGGCACAAGGCTTTAAGCCTGCACATGAACCTACGAGATGGCCAGGACCTGAGGTCTGATCTTACTTTGTTAGTGCCAGAAGCCTGGGGTCGTAGGGGAATGGGGTGGCAGAGACCTCAACTTTTCTCGGGGCCAGCCCATCCCCTGTTCTTCCCTTCAAACTCATATTCATATTTACATATTTTTTTAACCAAGACTTCAGAAAAGGCAAGAAGGCTGCAGAGCCCTGCTCTTCACGATTTTCAACTGCCGTGGGATTTTAGCGTGCGCAGCCGGAAGGCACACGGGGTTCTACTCGTTTTTCGTCCCCTTCCGAAAGACTAGACGTTCAGTTCGATTTTCCGGTCAAACTGAGGAGAAAAGTCGGGGCCTTTACGGGAGCGAACCCTGAAACCTCGAGTTTAGTTATTGGCTGGCGAACGTCTGAACCATTCTGCCACTTTCTCCCTGATAAAGATCCAGGAGCACTTAGCACTGGTCTAGTGCATTCCTGGAGCCACATGAGTGA
>JAPXFY010000031.1:35508722-35533722 GCA_030674185.1 Monoplex corrugatus
TGTTGTTGTTTACTGTGTGTGATGTATGTCAGTACAATATTAGTTGTGTTGTTGTTTAGTGTGTGTGTGATGTATGTCAGTACAATATATAGTTGTGTTGTTGTTTACTGTGTGTGTGATGTATGTCAGTACAATATTAGTTGTGTTGTTGTTATGTGTGTGATGTATGTCAGTACAATATTAGTTGTGTTGTTGTTTATGTGTGTGATGTATGTCAGTACAATATAGTTGTTGTTGTTTAGTGTGTGTGATGTATGTCAGTACAATATTAGTTGTGTTGTTGTTTACTGTGTGTGTGATGTATGTCAGTACAAAAATTAGTTGTGTTGTTGTTTAGTGTGTGTGATGTATGTCAGTACAATATTAGTTGTGTTGTTGTTTACTGTGTGTGTGATGTATGTCAGTACAATATTAGTTGTGTTGTTGTTTACTGTGTGTGTGATGTATGTCAGTACAATATTAGTTGTGTTGTTGTTTAGTGTGTGTGATGTATGTCAGTACAATATTAGTTGTGTTGTTGTTTAGTGTGTGTGATGTATGTCAGTACAATATTAGTTGTGTTGTTGTTTATGTGTGTGTGATGTATGTCAGTACAATATTAGTTGTGTTGTTGTTTACTGGGTGTGATGTATGTCAGTACAATATTAGTTGTGTTGTTGTTTTGTGTATGTGATGTATGTCAGTACAATATATAGTTGTGTTGTTGTTTATGTTGTTGATGTATGTCAGTACAATATTAGTTGTGTTGTTGTTTTGTGTGTGTGATGTATGTCAGTACAATATTAGTTGTGTTGTTGTTTTGTGTGTGTGATGTATGTCAGTACAATATTAGTTGTGTTGTTGTTTACTGTGTGTGTGATGTATGTCAGTACAATATTAGTTGTGTTGTTGTTTAGTGTGTGTGATGTATGTCAGTACAATATTAGTTGTGTTGTTGTTTACTGTGTATGATGTATGTCAGTACAATATTAGTTGTGTTGTTTACTGTGTGTGTGATGTATGTCAGTACAATATTAGTTGTGTTGTTGTTTACTGTGTGTGCTGTATGTCAGTACAATATATAAGTTGTGTTGTTGTTTACTGTGGTGATGTATGTCAGTACAATATTAGTTGTGTTGTTGTTTATGTGTAGTGTGATTTATGTCAGTACAATATTAGTTGTGTTGTTGTTTACTGTGTGTGTGATGTATGTTAGTACAATATTAGTTGTGTGTTGTTTAGTGTGTGTGTGATGTATGTCAGTACAATATTAGTTGTGTTGTTGTTTAGTGTGTGTGTGATGTATGTCAGTACAATATTAGTTGTGTTGTTGTTTACTGTGGTGTGTGATGTATTCAGTACAATATTAGTTGTGTTGTTGTTTAGTGTGTGTGATGTATGTCAGTACAATATTAGTTGTGTTGTTTAGTGTGTGTGATGTATGTCAGTACAATATTAGTTTGTTGTTGTTTACGTGTGTGTGATGTATTTTAGTACAATATTAGTTGTATTGTTGTTTTGTGTATGTGATGTATGTTAGTACATTATTTGTTGTTTTTAATTGTTATGTTGCTTAAAGGCCAGCCAATGCGTTGAACCACCTCAGGGCTATAACCGTTTCAAAACATACACTATACTTCAACAGGAAAAACAAAAGAAAAAGAAAATTAAGTTCACATATCAATGCATTTGCGCACATAATCTAAGGAGATGCCCATTACGCTGACCATTCAGTCCAATTTATCGCACAGGGGATTTAAAAACATGCTTGGATATAAATATAAAGATAACTATAGACACTAGAAAAGGTATAAGAACGGTACTAAATTACCAACAATTGCTTCTGTATGTCTCTTTTGCTTAGAGACAAAAATACCTAAACACATGTACCCAGTCAACAATCCTAAGAGAAAGTACGTAAGACTTTATCGAACACATATAGGTGAATGGACCAGCAAGGCAGAAAATGATAGAAGAAATGACAGAAAGCAAAAGAGGAAAAAAGAAACAAAGAGAGTGACAGAAAAGAGGAAATTTCCAGCACACAATTTCCAGAAGGTGGGATGTTTATTTATACTGAAAGAGCCTACGGTATCCCCATAGGAGTGTGTGATGTATCTGACATATGTTAGTACAATATTAGTTGTGTTGTTTAGTGTATCTGATGTATGTTTAGTACAACATTAGTTGTGTTGTTGTTTAGAGTGTGTGTGTGGTGTGTGTGTGTGTGTGTGTGTGTGTGTGTGTGTGTGTGTGTGTGTGTGTGTGTGTGTGTGTGTGTGTGTGTGTGTGTGTGTGTGTTGTGATAGTACAATATAAGTTGTGTTGTTTAGTGTGTGTGATGTATGTTAGTACAACATTAGTTGTGTCGTTATTTTAGTGTGTATGATATATATTAGAACAATACTAGTTGTGTTGTTGTTTTAGTGTGTGTGATGTATGTTAGTACAATATTAGTTGTATGTTGTTTTATTACATATACATATGTTAAGTTAGTGTTATTACAATATCACAATAATGTTAAAGTAATGTTAATTGATTTGTTAAGTGTACATGAAGTTTATTTCTACAATACCACTTAAATCGTTCAATACTAATTAATCAGAAAATTTATTTGTCTACGTATGCAAATGTGCCTGTTTCAGAAGATTTTTTTTTTCTTGATGTAAGAATACATGATAGATCTTGATTGCCTAATTTTGTTTTGTGTATGAATCAATGTGAATGCGAATGTTCACACAACAAAAAACAGTAATAACAATGACGACCATCATCATCATCATCATCATTATCATCATCATCATTATAAGGTGCCAAATCTTGATTCAAGAATCAAAACTACTCGCACACTCTCATCGTTCACCAAAGTAATTTACCAACAACGACCTAATCTCCAGGGCACAAACACGCACAAATGTGGAAGAAGCTTGGTGGATTGGGTGTGAGGCAGTCAAAGGGTTCAGTTTTTGCTTTGCTGGTGTGGTTGACAATGCAGGAAGCTGGTGGACAAGGTGCGAGAGGCAAAAGGGTTAAACTTAAGGCTTTCATTAAAAAAAAAAATTTTTTTAAAAACTGTTGCATGGGAGACACAGTTGACAGACGTTTTACTAAGAGACAGACAGACAGACAAACAGACACAGAACAGACACACGCATAGACACAGAAGCATACACACAAAGAGACAGGAAAGCAATATCAACACTGTCAGTCTTGTATCAATGAAACAGACGCTTTATTTCATATTCATCTGTCTCCCAGTCTGGTAGGCTTGGCTTGGCTTGTGAATAAATGATGGTTATGTGGCTTGGTAGGTCAAGGAATAAGAAATGTAGTTTGTTTTTCTTCGTTAACCCTTTAATTCCCACATCCTGTCCACCGGGATCCTGCATTCCCAACCACCGGCATCCTGCATTCCCAACCATGCTAACAAAGCAGAAAACTTAACCCTTTGACTCTTTCACCCTATCCACCAGCTTCCTGCAGGAAGCTGGTGGACGGGATGAGGAAGTCAAAGGATTAAGCTTTTACTGTTGGTGGATAAGGTGCGGAAGTCAAACGGTTATATTGATGATTGATTCATTCATTCATTCATTCATTACTTCATTTATTATTATTTATTTATTCATTCATTCATTTATTTCTTTGTTATTTATTAATAATGTGTTATTTATTTATTATTTGTTTATTTATTTATTTTTCATTTATTTATTACTTATTTGTTAGTTTATTCACATATGTTTTCGTGCTCATTCATATCTAAGTGTCCTTCCTCATTCATGTTTGATGATTCATGTATTCGTCTATGAATGTTGACATTCTGAGAATTGTGTAATTCATTGTGTGTATGCGTGCGTGGATGTTTCTATGTGTGTGTTAGTCTATGTGTGTGTATCATTATTTTCAAAGCATAATTCATGCCTGTTCAGGATTCAAGAGATTAAGCGCCCCAGCCATCGCCATTATTGTATTGGTAGTGGTTTTGTTTGTTTGTTGTTTGTTTGTTTGTTTTTTCTTTCTGTTTTTTGTATTTTCTTTCTTTCTTTCTTTCTAGTGGGTTTTCCACTTCTTTTCTTTTCTTTTTTTTCTTTCTTCCTTTTTTTTTTCCTTTTTAACACTTTTCATTCTCATACACATTAGCTGTTCACAAAGCCGTAACCACCCTGTGGAAGAATGTGCCAATCCGTTCGTACCAGTTGAGATCGCCCGACCTTTTCCGGCACGTGTGGGGAACTTCCGTCACTACTGGCCTTGCTGTCTTATCGCGCGTGTGGTTAGAATCTTGGTCAGTCTCGCGTTGAATGTTCTAAAATTAGTACCAGCATTCTGGGATGCAAGGAACTTTCCATTCACAACTGAAAGACTTTGTACTGACGCTGTGCTACATTCGAATGTGAATACTAGGAGCTAGCTTTAAATCTAGCAGTGCAAATGGAAAGGGTTTTTAATTGTCTAGATCATTTTGGATCTTCTCCCATCTCCTGTCAATGCATTATGGACTTTATTCCGAGCTATGAGACGTTATCTTGAGAAACTGAAAATGAGACTGAACCTGGAACGGTGCTAGTAATGTTTTACACAGGCATGAACGTATACACGCCTTCATACACAAATACACACACACATGCACACACATACGCGCGTGCGCATACACACATACACACACACACACACACACAGGCACACTCACATATACACACATATATACACACATACACATACCACACATACAACACACACACACACAGCGCATGCACACATACACACACACACAGCGCACACACACACACACACATACATACACACACATGCACACAGACACACACACACTCTCTCTCACACACACACACACACACACACACACACACAGCGCACACACACACCACACACACAACACACACACACACACAAACACACACACACCGAACAGTACTGTTGAGCAAAACTACTTCTTTTGTTCTCCGTCAAGATGGTCAGGTCACTTCTGGCGATGAATATGTCCGGTGTTTTTATTTATTCATGTTTTATTCATCCAAAACAAGTGTGACCGCCCGCGTTCAAGCAAACAGAAACAGACAAACACGAAAACAGAATCAGAATGCGTATTTAATACAACCAGACAAGACAGGCGCAAAATTTGGGCCAACTGATCTTTGTCAAGCGTAAACGTAAGATCACAAACAACAAACACCAAATACAAAACTCTGGAGAAAAAGACTTGTTTTAGACCATTCCTCTCACTGGACGAAGCAGCAGGGAAGTTTTAGTCTCCCCCCCCCTCCCCCTCTCCCCACCCCCTAATTTTTGTATTTGTTGTTTGTTCGTTTGTGATCTTACGTTTACGCTTGACAAAGAACAATTATCAACTAAGTAACATAACTCTTGAGAATCACGGAGTTATCTCCCATCTAGAATTTCTCAAACCCAACACAGTTTGCCTACCCATTCAGCTAGCATAGACGCAGCCACAAAGCATATATTCTGAATGTTCTGAGCTTACCACTTTATGCTTTGTGGCTGTGTCTATGCTAGCTGAATGGGTAGCGCAAACTGTGTTGGGTTTGGGAAATTCTACATGGGAGATAACCCGTGACTCTCAAGAGTTATGTTACTTAGTTAATATTTAAAATTCTCCCTGCTTCCCTCTTATTTCCTTTGGTAAAGGACAGTTAGCCGAAAATTTGCGCCTGTCTTCTCTGGTTGTATTAACTACGCGTTTTGATTCTATTCTCGTGTTTTTCTGGTTCCTTATTTTTTCGGTTTTCAGTTCCTGATGGCTGCCATAGTTTGGTAGTCAGAGGGGTTGTAGTCGGCCATGTCTCCTGTCTCTCCACTTGATAGAGGCGACATCACTGCAATGTGTTCAGCTGTCAAATCCTCTTGACCGCATATAATTTGAAGAAAAAAAAATGTATATACTAAATGTTGACTTGTGCTTAGATCTTGATGTTCACTTTTAAACATCCAACGTATTAAATGGCGCAAACTGTGTTAGATTTGAGAAGCTCTATACAACATGCGAGATAATTCTCAAGAGTTATGTCCTTTGATTGTATTAAATATTATTATGCATATTCTGTGTGTTATACAGTGTTCATATGCCAACAACATTTTTTGTTCATATATGTATGATTGGATATCATTTTCGTTACCACATTGTATGTTTGATGTCCATTTGCTGTAAAACAAAACAAAAAATTAATAAAACTTGCGGAGTGGATGAAGACAGAGAGGGTGGGAGAATACATACCTGCAGCTACAAAAGATAGATTGGTATGGAAGGCCGTTACCGACAACGCCATGGTGGAAGGACACATGAAGACGATGATTACTGTTTCGTTTTCTGGTATCCCACGATGAGCAGGGATCCGCCGGAGGGCTATTCTGCTGCTACAAGCGTTAGTGTCGATGGTTCCACTAGTTTGCATGAGGCCAGTACTACTATTAATTTGGGTACCAGACAGGTAGAAAAAAGGCCTAGTACTACTATTGATTTGGGTACCAAACATGCAGAAAGGAGGCCCATACTACTACTGATTTGGGTACCAAACAGGCAGAAAGGAGGCCCATACTGCTACTGATTTGGGTACCAAACAGGCAGAAAGGAGGCCAGCTACTACTGATTTGGGTACCAAACAGGCAGAAAGGATGCCAAATAGTACTACTACTGATTTGGGTACCAAACAGGCAGAAAAGAGGCCAATACCACTATTGATTTGGGTACCAAACAGGCAGAAAAGAGGCCGAATACTATCATTGATTTGGGTACCAAACAGGCAGAAAAGAGGCCGAATACTATTATTGATTTGGGTACCAAACAGGCAGAAAAGAGGCCGAATACTATTATTGATTTGGGTACCAAACAGGCAGAAAAGAGGCCGAATCTACTATTGATTTGGGTACCAAACAGGCAGAAAAGAGGCCGAATCTACTATTGATCTGGCTACCAAACAGGCAGAAAAGAGGCCGAATCTACTATTGATTTGGGTACCAAACAGGCAGAAAAGAGGCCGAATCTACTATTGATCTGGCTACCAAACAGGCAGAAAAGAGGCCGAATCTACTATTGATTTGGGTACCAAACAGGCAGAAAAGAGGCCGAATCTACTATTGATTTGGGTACCAAACAGGCAGAAAAGAGGCCGAATCTACTATTGATCTGGCTACCAAACAGGCAGAAAAGAGGCCGAATCTACTACTGATTTGGGTACCAAACAGGCAGAAAAGAGGCCGAATCTATTGCTGATTTGGGTACCAAACAGGCAGAAAGGAGGCCAAATCTACTACTGATTTGGGTACCAAACAGGCAGAAAAGAGGCCGAATCTACTATTGATCTGGCTACCAAACGGGCAGAAAAGAGGCCGAATCTACTATTGATTTGGGTACCAAACAGGCAGAAAAGAGGCCGAATCTACTATTGATTTGGGTACCAAACAGGCAGAAACGAGGCCTAGTACTACTGATATGGGTACTAAACAGGCAGACAGAAGGCCAAGTACTACTACTGATTTGGGTACTAAGCAGGCAGAAAGGAGGCCAAATAACCCTACTACTGATTTGGGTACTAAACAGGCAGAAGGGAGGCCAAATAGCCCTACTACTGATTTGGGTACTAAACAGGCAGAAAGGAGGCCAAACAGCCCTACTACTGATTTGGGTACTAAACAGGCAGAAAGGAGACCAAATAGCACTACTACTGATTTGGGTACTAAACAGGCAGAAACGGGGTATGTACTACTGATTTGGGTACCAAACAGGCAGAAAGGAGACCAAATACTACTACTGATTTGGGTAACACACAGGCAAAAATGTGGCCAACTGCCACTACTGATTTGACTACCAAACAGGCAGATAAGAGGCCAATTACTACTAATGATTTGGGTATTAAACAGGCACAGAGGAGGCCAAGAACTATACTGATTTGGGTACAAAACAGGCAGAAACGAGGTCAAGTACTTCTACTGATTTGGGGTATCTTACAGGCAGAAATGTCCAGTTTCAGTTTGTTTTCTCTAGACAATGTCTACACGCTCGGAATTGTTTCCCCTTGATGCAAAAGAAGAACTGCAAAAGAAGATCCTGGCAGTAGAAATGAGATGCTTTAGAAGAGTGCTTGGCATCTCATACAAAGACCACATTACCAATGAGGAAGTGCGAAGAACAATTTCACAGCATGTCAAAAACTATGAAAACCTTCTGACAACAGTAAGAAAAAGGAAACTTCGGTGGTATGGTCACGTGACAAGAACTAACGGACTATCAAAAACAATACTCCAAGGAACAGTTCAGGGAGGAAGAAAAAGAGGCAGACAGAGAAAAAAGTGGATGGACAATATTGACGAATGGACAGGAAAAAGCTTTGCCATGACCCAGACCCTTGCTCATGACAGACAGAGGTGGAGACAGACGGTGCGATGTTCATCCATGTGGAGCCCCCACGACCCTGGATAGGGTTAAGGGACAGGAAGAAGGAAGGAAGAAGAAGCATTAACACTACTAAATTGTCATGGGATGGACAGAGCAACCTACAGCGTTGGTGGGATTCGCTGAAAACCTGCGGACAGAAATATCTGAGTGTGATAAACCCCTGTTACTCATACAAGTACTGGAGTCCTAGGTTTAGAAATAGCACATTCTCAATGCCTCAAAACAACAGCCTTTTTATGTATCTTTTTTTTTTTTTTTTTTTTTTAATAATCTCTGTTTTATTTAGAAATATATAGTGAGTGTATATGAGATGAAAGGTAGAAATGAAAAAGAAATGTACTATACTTCCCTTAGAGTTTGACTTAACAATAATCTGTTTTGTTTATTTCATGTATTTCATTTATGTATTTATTTATTTATTTATTTATTTATTTATTTATTTATTTGTTTATTTATTTATTTATGTATTTATTTATTATTTATATATATATATTTATTTATTTATGCATTCATATATTTACTTATTGTGTATTTGTGTATTTATTTATTAGTATATTTGTTTATTTATTTACTTATTTATGTATTTATTTATTTATCTTTTTGTTTCAATCACACAGATTGAGATATAAAGAGGAAGGAAAGGGTAAGAGAAGGGAGGGGGGGGGCTGAAAAAGAACAATTTTTAACTCTTGAGTGTAGTGGTATATATAGATTAATGCTTATTTATTTACATCCTGCCCTCGTCTATTTAGGGTCCACACTATACAAATACCAAGAGGGGATGGGGAAAAGAGACACAGAGAGAGACAGAGAGAGAGACAGAGAGAGAGAGAGAGAGAGAGAGAGAGACAGAGAGACAGACGGACAGAGAGAGAGACAGACGGACAGAGAGAGAGAGAGACAGAGAGAGAAAGAGACACAGAGAGAGAGAGACAGAGAGAGAGAAAGAGACACAGAGAGAGACACACACACAGAGAAACAGAAAGACAGACAGACAGACAGAGACAGAGACAGCGAAACAGAGAGAGATGTCAGTGAATGAGTGTGATGTATGTGCGTGTGTGTACGTGTCCTTGTGCACTTTCGTGTTACATAGGGTCTATATGGACTATGTATGTTTTGGTTTGAGAATCCATCGATAGTAAAGCTTGACGTAAACACATCTTAGTAAATGCATTATACAATAGCAGATGCCTTTATCATGTTATGACAAAGTCTTTAATAATCATGCACTGGCAAAATTTTGACTGAGGGAAATTTAAACTCTAAACTATAATGGATATGTATAATCCCCCAAAAAGAGTAAATACGCAAAACACCACAGTCATTTCAGCTATCTACGATTTCAACAAATTTAGCAAATATTAGCTAATAGTCCCATGTTCACGAAAAGTTCCGAAGTCACGGTGACGGAGATTGCCGAGGAGTGGTCACGAGTGTCTGAGCTAATAGTCCCACTATCACGGAAAGTGCCGAAGTCATGGTGGCGGAGATTCCCGAAGAGTGCTCACTGCGCGTCGAGGACGGGTCGGCGATCAGTGGAGAGGTCTGCGCAGTCACACACACACATTCTTCAATGCGGCGGTATTGCAAACTGATCGGAGGCCGCCCGTCGACACTCAACAGTTCCGTCTGTCAAAGAAAGAAAAAGAGGAGAGGTAGAAATTACACATGTCGTTTTACAAGATTATTCCAGTGGTAGGCTGATAAAATACTAGTATAAAATATAGACTTGGTAAAACATAGTCTTGGTAGGGCCTCAGGACCTGGCCAGCTCATGGGTATAGTGCAGGCTGAACGTATGTGCCACGGTCACCATACACATGGCACCTGTGACGTTAGTGCATATGGTACTGGTTCTTGAGAAATCCAAACTGAAACTGGGTGGGAGAAAAACTTCCAGCGACGATGGACAGATTCGTCTGAAAGGCCATGATCGCCAATGCCATGCAACAGGGTACATGATGATGATGATGATGATAGATAATGATGGATGATGAGATGATGATGATGATGATGATGATGATGATGATGGATTCGTCGAACTCAGACAATTCCATACGCGTTCCACCCACTTTGTGCCTGTTATCTGACAGACTCTATGAGTCTGTGCAAAAACTTATGGATTTTTTGGTTTTGTTCAGTTTTTACGTCGGCAGCCACCTCAGGTGATATGGCCGACGGAGATAACCATCCCAGGGAAGTGGGGAAAGGGGGGGGGGGCTTATTTTAATCCTATACCAACACCACCAGAACAACAATGATGTTAAGATGAGACGGTGAGAAGGCCAGTTTTAACGTAGCGCACCCCGGGATTCGAACCCACAACCATTAGTAGTGAATCCGACGCTCAACCAACTGAGCTATTGGGGCCCGCGTAAAACTTTATGCGTTGGCAAGAATTTGAAATGGGAGAGGTGTGTGGGAGAAGGGACCTATTAAACACTAAGCTGACACCATTAGAATGGTGAGGGAAACATCCAAATGAGCAGTGAACAGGCCAGTTTGTAATTTTGCGGGCTGGGATTGAACTCGAGATATACGACCTTGAGTTCATGGATCTATCAACAGAACCAACCAGTTCTCGTAAAAAGAACTAACCTTTCAAGTGCCATGTGTATGATGATCATGGCACAAGCCTTAATTAAGCCTGCACATAAACCCATGAGCTGGCCAGGTCCTGAGGTCCTAACTAGCCGAGGAAATTTTATAATATATTGTGCACTAACGTCACAGGCGCCATGTGTATGGCGATCATGACACAGGCCTCATTTTTAAGCATGCACATAAAGCCATGAGCCGGCCAGGTCTTGAGGTCCCACCTAGCCTATGAAATTCCATATGCACTAACGTCACAGGCGCCATGTGTATGGTGATCATGGCACAAGCCTTAAGTTAAGCCTGTACATAAACCCATGAGCTGGCCAGGTCTCGAGGTCCTACCTAACCTATGAAATTTCATATGCACTAACGTCACAGGCGCCACGTGATGGTAATCATGGCACAAGTCTTAAGCCTGCACATAAACTCATGAACTGGCCAGGTTCTGAGGTCCTATCTAGCCTACGTTTTATCTAGCGTATGTCTTGTTGAGGTTAATTGTAAGGTTAAAGTATTTGCAGGCCACAGCTGCTTCTGCTACGACCATTTAACTGTGCAAGGAGGAGAGCAATAACCAGTCGCCGTGGTGTAGTGGTTAACGCAACGGACTTCCAACTGGAGGTTGTAGGTTCGAATCCCCATCTGTCCCTTCAAAAATATATCATTGTGGGGTTTTTTTCGGCTCTAACCGGCTCTTAACCAGAGTTGGGCTCATTGGGAAGACCGGGACCACACAGTCAAGTGTCATCCACTTCAAGGATGCGTCATTCAGGGTGTTGCTCAAATCTTCTGACAAGCACCGCAGGTGTCTGTATCTCTCGGATCTGGTTGACGCCAGGGTATATTATGATAGTAAGCGTAGAGTACAGACAGCCCTGTCACGCAGTCTCAACCCTAGATGGAACTTCGTAGCATCATGATTCTCATCGACATCATCATCATCGCATTGTAAAGAAAAAAAAACAGTGCTGGCTTCTGCAGCCATTAAGAAAAAAAAAAAAAAGGTGAGCACAAAGGTAACCTCCCTGAGTGCCATGATCCTAATACAAACCAACAAACCAACCAACCCACAAACCAACTAACCAACCAACAAAGAAACAAGCAACAAGCAACCAACAACCAACAAACCACACAAACCACACAACAACAACAACACCAACAACAACAACAAACCAACAACAACAACAAACAACAACAACAAACCAACAACAACAACAAACCAACAACAACAACAAACCAACAACAACAACAACCAACAACAACAACACAACCAACAACAAAACACAACCAAACAACAACAACAAACCAACAACAACAACAAACCAACAACAACAACAAACCAACAACAAAAACAAACCAACAACAACAACAAACCGATCACAAACCAACAACACAAACCAACAACAACAACAACCAACAACCAACAACAAACCGATCATAAACCAACAACAACAAACCAACAACAACAACAACAACCAACAACAACAACAACCAACGACAACAACAAACCAACAACAACAAACCACCAACAACAACAAACCAACAACAACAAACCACACCAACAACAAACCAACAACAACAACCAACAAAAACAAACCACCAACAACAACAAACCAACAACAACAACAACACCACTAACAACAACAACAAACCAACAACAAAACAAAACCAACAACAACGACACCACTAACAACAACAACAAACCAACAACAACACCACCACTAACAACAACAACAAACCAACACCACCAACACCAACACCGACACCAACAACAAGAATAAATCAACAACAACAATAAACCAACAACAACAACAACAAACCAACACAACAAACAACAAACCAACAACAGCTACAATCCAACAAACCAATCAACTAACCAACCAACCAACAAACCAACCAACCAACCAACCAACCAACCAACCAGCCAACCAGCCAACCAACCAACCAGCCAACCAAACAATCAACCAGCCAACCAACCAACCAAACAACAATAAACCGTGCAAGGGGAGGGAGAGAACGAGAAAATACAAAGAAACACAGAGAGACTCACCTCGTGCAAACTTGTGTTCCCGATGGCACAACAGCAAGTGGAGTAATGGCGTCGGAACAGTGTGAGGGCGCTGGGGTTAAGGGAGACAACTGGGTAGATAGCTGACGACACGGTTTCGCGACATTCGTTGATGTGGATGGGGCTGGTGAAATAACCGGGCACCGTGAAGTGGATGGACTTGTGGGCTTTCTGGCAAGACCCTCGCATGAACAGACCCTCAGTCTCATCGGAGCAGAAGGTCACGAGAAAGACGCTGCATGCCAGGTAAATTCGGCATATTTTGATGAGGGACATTTTGGTTGTAGGTGAACCTGAAAGGAAAAATTCATAGTAATTTTCAGATTTTGGGTGAAATAGATAAACCAACAACAAAAATGACATTGGTTCACAAGTTTTTAAAAATTACATCGTATCACATCGAAAATTAGAGTATAAATGTTTTTCAGCTGCTTCACATCGATCATTAGAGTATATATGTTTGTCAGCTGGTTCACATCGACCATTCATTAGAGTATATTATGTTTGTCAGCTGGTTCACATCGATCATTAGAGTATATATGTTTGTCAGCTGGTTCACATCGATCATTAGAGTATATATGTTTGTCAGCTGGTTCACATCGATCATTAGAGTATATATGTTTGTCAGCTGGTTCACATCGACCATTCATTAGAGATATATTGTGTCTGTCAGCTGGTTCACATCGATCATTAGAGTATATATGTTTGTCAGCTGGTTCACATCGATCATTAGAGTATATATGTTTGTCAGCTCGTTCACATCGATAATTAGAGTATATACGTTTGTCAGCTGGTTCACATTAATCATTAGAGTATAAATGTTTGTCAACCTCTTCTGACAGTGAAAAAGAAGTCTTTAATTTTGCAGAGAACGTTAATGAGGAAGATTAAGAAAAGACAAGCAACATGTACAGGACTTTTTTTATGAGTCAAGAGAAATTTGAGCACCTGATCACAACAGGAAAGCTGGATGGGAAAAGAGAACAGGGTTGACCCAGGGAGAAACTATTGGGACGGTTTTGCGGAATGGATGAGGACAGAAAGGGTGGAAGATATACTTGCAGCGACAAAAGATAGATTCGTACGGTGGGTCATGATTGCCAACGCTATATGATCAGTAAAAAACATGAAATCCCCTCATGCAAAATAACAGCAAATGGCACAACCTTGACACAGGTTGATAAATTCAAATGCCTGGGAACGATCATTTCATCAGACGGCAGATACACATCAGAAATAGCCGGTAGAATCGGCCAAGCCAAAACAGCATTCGGGAAGATGAGGCATTCTTACCAACAAATGTCTATCAATTAATTTAACATCAGGAAGAGAGTTCTTGAATATTATATAGAACCAATACTGTTGTACGGATGTGAGGCGTGGACAGTCAACAAACAAAGCCAGAACAAGATTGAGGCAGCCGAGATGTGGTTTCTAAGAAGAATGTTGCGAGTTCCATGGACAGCAAAGAAAACAAACGAGACAATCTTGATGGAGGTAGACACAAGTAGATCACTCATAAGGAAGATTAGGAAAAGACAGGCAACATTTATAGGCCATTTTATGAGGAAGGGGGAATTGGAGCACCTGGTCACAACGGGAAAGCTGGAGGGAAAGAGAGCACCGGGTAGACCCAGGGAGAAAATGCTGGACGGACTTGCAGAGTGGCTGGGGACGAGGGGGGTGGGAGAGATGCAAAGGAACAAGGCAGAAACAAAGGGAGTGAAAGAAAAGAGGAAATTTCTTGCACAGAATCTCCAGAAGGTGGGGATACCATTTATACTAAAAGAGCCCCCGGCATTTCCACGGGGTAGGGGGGTGGGTGGGTGGGCGATATCAATGTATACAATGATTGCTACATTCGATACATAAATGAAAAATCGATAAATGATAAAGCAGTGGCGTGTTGACTGAATGTTAAAAACGCCCTCCTCTGCTCCCCCCCCCCCCCTCTTCACTCACTCCAGGACAGGAGAGTTCTAGAGCTGGGATTGGGGTGCTGGTATAAACAGGAATTTTCTGTACCTACCCTGCAGGGCTTGCTGGGTATGCTTTTCACTTTAAATCCAAGCTATCTTTTGGCTGTATGCTTGCTGGGCCAGCCAGTGAGGCTGATTTTGTTTTTTCTATTTCTTTATCATTTTATTTATTCATTGTTTTTCTTTAAGATCATCTTACTTAGGGACAATTCCATTATGCTCAACTTAATGTGTGTGTGTGTGTGTGTGTGTGTGTGTGTGTGTGTGTATGTGTGTGTGAGTGTGTATGTGTGTGTGAGTGTGTGTGTGTGTGTGTGTGTGTATGTGTGTGTATGTGAGTGTATGTGTATGTGTATGTGTGTGTGTGTGTGTATGTGTGTGTGTCTGGATGTGTGTGTGTGCGTGTGTGTGTGTGTATGTATGTGTATGTGTATGTGTGCGTGTGTGTGTGTGTGTGTGTATGTGAGTGTGTGTGTGTATGCGCGCGCGCGCGCGCGTGTGTGTGTGTGTGTGTGTGTGTGTGCGCATGTGTGTCCCATTTTCTACGCCACCTTAATGGCCACAAAAGCTAGCGCAGTTTTTACAATACCATAATGACGATGGGGATGATAATAATCTCGATGCTCTGGAGTTCCATCTAGGATTGAGACTGTGAAACAGGGCTGTATTCTACCCTAATTATCATAATACATCTTGGCGTTAATCAGGCCCGAGAGATACACACACCAGCGGCGTTGGTCAGAAAATTTAAACACCACTCTCAATGAGACATAGTTGAAGTGGATGAGACTCGGCTGTGTTTTCCCAGTCTTCTCAGTGAGCCCATAGCATGCTCAATCTGAGTAGATGCCGGCTGGAACCGAAAAATCCCACAGTGATTTTTGAAGGGACTGATGAGGATTCAAACCCACAACCTTCCAGTCGGTAGTTCGTTATGCTAACCACTACACCACGGCGACTGGTGTGGGAATGCATTCAATATCTGCAATACGTTCATCTTCTTTCCCCCAGTAATGTGGGGCTGTCATCTCATGTGTGTGGTTTTCTCTCTCTCTCTCTCTCTGTTTCTCTCTCTGTGTTTCTCTCTCTGTTTCTCTCTGTCTGTCTGTCTGTCTGTCTGTATATCTGTCTGTCTGTCTGTATATCTGTCTGTCTGTCTGTCTGTATATCTGTCTGTCTGTCTGTCTGTCTCTCTCTCTCTCTCTCTCTCTCTCTCTCTCTCTCTCTCTGTGGTGGTGGTCTTTGATTTAATGTCTATTCACTACAGTGATTTTAGACAAAACAAAACAAAAAAAGTTGGGGGGGGGGGTGATAGAGGAGGAGTGAAGAGGATATTTGAAAATTGTGAATTTTGGATTTGAGAAAAGATGATCCAGAAAACAACTGTTTCGAGGAAGGGAAGGTAAAACTAACAAATAACGTTACCATAATTAACGATGTAAACAAACTAACTAACAAACAAAATTAATAAATATCTAGAAGAAATAAATAAAAATAAAAATAAGAATTGGCTGACCATAACAGCGAACAAGTGAAATAACATTTTAAAGGTAATACGCTATAGGACTTTTTGACAGGCTAACAAAAAATTCAAAAAATTCATTCGTGTGTGTGTGTGTGTGTGTGCGTGCGTGCGTGTGTGTGTGGGGGGGAGGGGGGGTTGTGTGTGTGTGTGTGTGTGTGTGTGCGTGCGTGCGTGCGTGTGTGTGCGTGCGTGTGTGTGCGTGCGTGTGTGTGTGTGTGTGTGAGGTCCACCTTTCCCAATAATGTGGGGCTATCATCTCACGTGTTTTTCTTGTGATATTTCACAAAAGCATAATCCAAACGAACAATAAACTCTAAGCCAGACTCACCGTTACACAGTTGG
Source organism: Monoplex corrugatus (assembly GCA_030674185.1). NCBI lineage: Eukaryota > Metazoa > Mollusca > Gastropoda > Littorinimorpha > Ranellidae > Monoplex > Monoplex corrugatus. The sequence goes on from JAPXFY010000031.1 coordinate 35,525,642, forward strand.
TCTCTGAGCGCAACTTTTTCACTGTCTCGTTTCATGACTGAAGATAGCGACAGCTCCATATCTACTCAGAACGTTTCATGGCGTATATTTAATATGTAGTAATTTGTGAACACTTGTTCTGAATGGATGGTGCATGCATGCATAGCTTTGCTTTTTATAACTGAGAGGAGTTCACTAAGAAAAGTTGATTGAAACCAGATGGAAATTAATTTTAAGTCAGTTGAAAGAATGCAAGGCTTGAGTAAAGATGTTGAAATGATAGCCTCCTTGTGTCGTGTATGTCTACATAATAGTCAAGGCGTTTAGAGAATCCTCACTTCTCATTTATACAAATCCTAAAGCAATTTTCTTTCTTTAACCCTTTGACTCCCATACCCTGTCCACCGACTGCAAAAACTTAATCCTTTGACTTCCTCACCCTATCCACCGGCTTCCTGCAGGAAGCTGGTGGATAGGGTGAGGGAGTCAAGGGGTTAAGTTTTTGTTTTGTTAGTGTGGTTGACAATACAGAATGTTGGTGGACAGGGTGCAGGAGTCAAAGGGTTAATATCTTTTCAAACATTTAACTAGCAATAACTAAGCTTCCGTTAAACCTCAACGGCTATCGTATCGCCCCTACGTATTCTTCGTCCGTCTATTGCTTTCTTCGTGAACTTTCATTTTACAGTAAGACAAATATAGATAGTTTGAGAAGAAAAGAAGGGTTGTTTCCATTAAAAAGGTAAACTTTTCAGAACTTTTTTTCTACTCCTTATTCCTCTTTGAAGAGCCGTCATCATTCAGACAGACACTATTGTTGTCTTAGGAATGATACTTCGCAGACTCCTGCAGCGTACAGTAGAACGTTCCTGAGCTTTTCCTGAATCAGCGATCGAAGAAATGTAAAGAAATAGGAAAGACAAATAGAGCTGACAAAAAAAGACGGCGGGCAAAGTGATAAATAAAAGAGAGAGAGAGAGGGAGAGAGAGAGAGACAGACACAGAGACAGAGAGACAGAGACAGAGACAGAGAGAGACAGACAGAGAAAGACAGAGACAGAGAGACAGAGACAGACAGAGAAAGAGACAGAGACAGACAGAGAAAAAGAAAGAGGGAGACAGAGACAGACAGACACAGAGAGAAAATAAACCCTTTACTGGACAGAATATAAACTCTCTGGAGAGAGAGAGAGAGAGAGAGAGAGAGAGGAGAGACAGAGAGAGAGAGACAGAGACAGACAGACAGAGACAGACAGAGAAAGAGACAGAGACAGACAGAGAAAAAGAAAGAGAGAGACAGAGACAGACAGACACAGAGAGAAAATAAACCCTTTACTGGACAGAATATAAACTCTCTGGAGAGAGAGAGAGACAGAGAGAGAAAGATGGAGAGAGAAAGACAGAGACAGACAGAGAAAGACAGAGACAGAGAGACAGAGACAGACAGAGACAGAGACAGACAGAGAAAGAGAGAGACAGAGACAGACAGACACAGAGAGAAAATAAACCCTTTACTGGACAGAATATACACTCTCTGGAGAGAGAGAGAGACAGACAGACAGACAGACAGAGAGACAGAGAGAGAAAGACAGAGACAGAGAGACAAAGACAGACAGAGACAGCGACAGAAAGAGAAAGAGACAGACAGACAGACAGACACAGAGAGAAAATAAACCCTTTATTGGACAGAATATAAACTCTCTGGAGAGAGAGAGACAGAGAGAGACAGAGAGACAGAAAGAGAAAGACAGAGACAGAGAGACAGAGACAGAGAGACAAAGACAGACAGAGACAGAGACAGACAGAGAAAGAGAAAGAGACAGACAGACAGACAGACACAGAGAGAAAATAAACCCTTTATTGGACAGATTATAAACTCTCTGGAGAGAGAGAGACAGAGAGAGAAAGACAGAGACAGAGAGACAGAGACAGACAGACAGAGAAAGAGACAGAGATAGACAGAGAAAGAGAGAGACAGAGACAGACAGACACAGAGAGAAAATAAACCCTTTACTGGACAGATTATAAACTCTCTGGAGAGAGAGAGACAGAGAGAGAAAGACAGAGACAGAGCGACAGAGACAGACAGACAGAGAAAGAGACAGAGATAGACAGAGAAAGAGAGAGACAGAGACAGACAGACACAGAGAGAAAATAAACCCTTTACTGGACAGATTATAAACTCTCTGGAGAGAGAGAGACAGAGAGAGAAAGACAGAGACAGAGAGACAGAGACAGACAGACAGAGAAAGAGACAGAGATAGACAGAGAAAGAGAGAGACAGAGACAGACAGACATAGAGAGAAAATAAACCCTTTACTGGACAGAATATAAACTCTCTGGAGAGAGAGAGACAGAGAGAGAAAGACAGAGACAGACAGACAGAGACAGACAGAGAAAGAGACAGAGAGAGACAGAGACAGACAGACACAGAGAGAAAATAAACCCTTAACTCGACAAAATATAAACTCTTTGATCTGAGATACAAAACAAAACAAAACAGAAACATTTGAAGTAGACAAAGCAAAAGACAAAAGAGAAGAACATGAATGAATGAATGAATGAATGAATGAATGAATGAATGAATGAATGCATGAATGAATGAATGAATGAATGAATATATGAATGAATGAATGAATGAATGAATGTATGAATGAATGAATGAATGAATGAATGTATGAATGAATGAATGAACGAACGTATGAATGAATGAATGAATGAATGAATGAATGAATGAATGAATAAACAAAGAAAGAAAAGAATATGAAAGAAAGAAAGAAAAGAAAGAAAGAAAGAAAAGCAAGAAAGAAAGACAAACAGAAAGAAAGACAGACAGAAAGAAAGAAAGAAAGAAAACAAAAAACTGTTGATGACCAGGTAATAAAGCTGGCAGTCTAGCAAAACTTTGCAGACTCCTGTGTCAGTATTTAGGTCTTTCAATTGGAAGAGTTCGTCAACGTGAGCAGTTTTGATTTGTTAAATTGTCAAACCGTTTTGGAAGCATAGGATTTTTTCATTGAAACGTCAAAATATTGTCACATTGTTCTGTAAGGTCATTGATTGATACCCAGCTCTGCTATCTTAGCATCAACAGTTTTCTTTCTATTTTCGTTCTTCTGTCTTCTGTCTTTCTCTCTCTTCTCTCTTGTCTGTCTTCTGTCTCTGTCTATGTCGTCTCTTTCTTCTGTCTGTTTGTCTGTCTCTTTCTCTGTCTCTCTCTCTCTCTTCTATCTGTCTGTCTATCTCTTTCTCTTCTCTTTTCTGTCTGTCTCTCTGTTCTTCTCTCCTCTCTCTCTCTGTCTGTCTGTCGCTCTCTCTCTCTTTCTTTCTCATGCTCTCTCTCTCTTTCTCTCTCTCGCTTTCTCTCTTTCTCTTGCTCTCTCTCTTTCCTCTCTCTCTCCCTCCCTCCTTCTCTGTGTGTGTGTCTCTCTCTCGTTCTCTCTCTCTCTCTCTTTCTTTCTTCATCTCTCTCTCTCTCTCTTTCTCTCTCTCTTTCGTTGTCTGCATCAAGGGTTTCTGTTTTGTTTCAGTTTGTAGTTTTAGACCAAACAATGTAATTCTGTCAAGTAAAACTTCCATTGTGTTTTCTCTTTTCGTCGCCTTGTTGACTTTGGTTCTTGTCTTTGCAAGGTAGACAACTCTTTTATCCCTCTCCTGGAGCTCTGACTATCTACAGTTACCTTACTTTATCAAAGACTCTAAAAACGATCATGGCAACTTAATTAACAAAGTTCCTTTAGAAAATGTTGAGGATTTCAAATATCGTGGTTATGTACTGATCCAAAGATATCAAAATAAGAATTAGAATGGTAAAGCAAAAAAATGGTCCAACTCAACAACATCTGGAAATACAAAGGCGCACCAAATGGCCTGAAAAATAGACATTCAAAATGTTTGATCTGGCCAGTCACGATTTATGGCTGCGAAGCCTGGACTCTGAGAAAAAAATTATTGCAGAAAACTGCGGCAGCAGAGATGTGGTTTTATCGGAGACTACTACTGCGTGTCAAATAGACAGACAGAAGAAACAATGAAAGTGTACTGGAAGAACTTGATACCATCAGAAAAACTACTAGCAGATATCAACAAGAGAAGACTGAAATTGGCCATGTGTCACGCAATGAGAGAACAGGAACCTCATGGCAACCACTTTTCAATGAAAAACAGTGGCAAAAAGGAAGAAAGGCAGACCTCCAATGTCAGACATCGAGAACATAACCAACATCAGTTGCCTAAATGTTCAAGAAATTGTCCACAAAAGTCAAGACAGGGAGGTGATGGTGTCAAAAACTGCAGCAGCCAACGCCGAACCCGTTAACGCCGACAGGTGAGGCAGGCGAGGCCTTACTATAAAGTCAGCCCCTGTCAGTTTTTTTCTTTTCTTATACATTGAGAGCAACAGCAACAAGTAAAGCGACGACCGCGACGAGGACGACAACAATCATCACACGCCTTTCGGAACTGCACACATCTATATATCTTTTCTTGATAAAACTGAAACAAGAAAAGTTCGTAATAAAAACCCCTGCTGGGAAGGAAAAACAATGCACACAGCAACACCTCACACCACACTTCATAACATACAGTAGACTCCACCACATACCTGTTAGACAGCTAACGTAGGAGAGGCAAGGACAGTCACCAGCATCCACTACAGAGAAGAAATAGATATGGACTCCTCTGACACCAAGACCAATCCAACGTCTGGGAGGACTAAGAACAACTGTGCACAGAACGACGAACAGCCTCTGTCTTTTAAATCAAAGACTGGCAGACCAGACATGATACTCTGGAAGGGAAAACCAACAATTTGTCAGATATATCGAGACAAGAACAGAGATACAAATTGGAGGTTTGACGAGATGAGGTGAACATTTAGCAGAGGTGTGACGAGAGAAGACAGGGGGTATTTAGCGCCGTTAGCTCGGGTCAAGGCGTCGGAAGTGTGATGTTCGAGACTGGTCGATGGTCAGCAGAAATGGCGGGGTGGTCAGTGAGACTGAGGGTCGGTCGTCTTTCAATGCGAGGATCGCGGGGACTGGGAATGAGATATTACACCTCTGGTGTGCGGGTGTAGATAGTTGGTGGGTTGGAGAGTGGGGGGCGGGGATGGGGGGTGGGTGGGCCGCAAGACTAATAGGTATGTCTGCTTCTGTAAATATCAGATTATACTGTAAGAGTTGTATTTAGTTTTTGTGCCTAGTTATCACCTGTCGCTTTTGCTGTACTTTCCAAGTTTTCATGCTAATTCCTGTAAGCGCGAGCACGTGCACACGCCCATGCGTGTGTGTGTATGTGTGTTTGTGTTTGTGTGTGTGTGTATACGTATGTGTAAGTGTACGCGTGCGTGCGTGCGTGCGTGCGTGTGTGGGGTGTGTGTGTGTGTGTTGCGTGCGTGTGTGCGTGCGTGCGTGTGGTGTGTGTATGTGTGTGTGTGTGTTCGCGCGCGTAGTGGTGCCTCTGCAACCCACTAACTCATTAAAAATGCACTACTGTATCAAAGATTATGTATTTGATGCAGGCCACGTTGTTTTCTTGTCTTCTTGTGGTCAGATTTTTTTGTTTCCTTGTGAGTTTACTTTTTTTTTTCGCTGCCTCCATGGGGATGCCAGGGGCTCTTTCAGTATAAATAGTATTCCCACCTTCTGGAAATTCTGTGCTAGAAATTTCCTCTTTTCTGTCACTCTCTCTGTTTCTGCCTTGTTCCTTTGCTTTCTGTCATTTCTTCCTATCATATTCTACCTTGCTGGTCCATTCACCTGTATGTGTTCGATAAGTCTTAAGTGCTTTTTCTTAGGATTGATAATTGGGTGCATGTATTATCAAATGCATTTTTGGCTCTAGGGAGGTGAGATATGTGGAAGCAATTTTAGGTGATTTATGCCCGTTTTAAATATGTTTTGGTGTTCTTATCTATCCTTAGATTTGTATTTAGGTGTGTGTTTTTTTTTTTATTCAATCCCCTGTGCGATAAATTGGACGGAGTGGTCAACGCCAGGGGCATGTCCTTAGATTGTGCGCACGAATGCATTGAATTTGATATGTGTTGATATGTGTACTAAATTTTCTTTTCTCTCTTCTTTTTTTTTTTTCCTGTTGAAGTTTTGTGTATGTTTTGAAACAGTTATAGCCCTGATATGACTGTACGCAGTCGGCTGGGCTTTAAACACAATGGGGCAACATTTATAGGCCATTTTATGAGGAAAGGGGAATTGGAGCACCTGGTCACAACAGGAAAACTGGAGGGAAAGAGAGCACCAGGTAGACCCAGGGAAAAAATATTGGACGGACTTGCAGAATGGCTGAGAACAGAAAGGGTGGAAGTTGTGCTTGCGGCAACAAGGGACAGATGCATATGGAGGGCCATGATCGCCAACGCCATGTGGCAAGGCACTTGATGATGATGAATGGGGTTTTAAGGGCTAGCAGGTCTGCTCATGTGTTGATCGAGGTGATGGGCAGAATCTCTACCCTTGACACCAGGCGAGCAGTCGAATCGAACCTGGGATCTTCCTTTTGGAAGTTGGGCAGAGGACTGGTAGAATGTTCAGACATTCGCCTGCCAATAACTTGACTCGAACTTACAGGGTTCGCTCCCCCTAGAGGCCTCGACTTTTCTCCTCAGTTTGACCGGAAAATCGAACTGAACGTCGAGTCCTTCAGAAGGGGACGAAAAACGAGTCGGACCCGTTGTGCCTTTTGGCTGGCTGCGCACGCTAAAGATCCCACAGAAATCGTGAAGAGCAGGGCATTGCCCGGCTGCCTTGGTTTAAAACATTGGAGAGATTTCCCAGGTTCCACCCCTTGAAGACTAATTAACCTTCTTGCCTTGCTGAAGTCTTGGTTTAAAAAAAATGTGAATAAGAATATGAATTTGAAGCGAGGGAGAGGGGATGGGCGCCGCCCTCATGATGCTGGCCCCGGGGAAAAGTTGAGGTCTCTGTCACATCGCTCCCTTACGATCTCAGGGTTATGGAACTATCTAGGTAGGACCTCAGGACCTGGCCAGCTATTGGGTTTATGTGCAGGCTTAGAGATTGTGCCGTGATCATTCTGGATCTTCTCCATCATCACATGGCACCTGTGACGTTAGTGCACATGGAATTCATTCCGAGCGCGCAGACATCGTCATGAGAAACTGAAACTATTGGAGGTTCGGCGCTGACCTACTGGATTACTGCCCCATCAGATTTTTTTCCCTTTTGCATATTTCTGAGTAGGCCGATCTGTTTTCTACTTTCTTTTTTTCTCAGTCAAAAGTGATCGCCAACGTTTAACCCTTTGACTCCCGCACCCTATCCATCAGCATCCTGCATGGTCAACTATGCTCATCATCATCATCATCAAGTGTCCTGCCGCTTAGCGATCATGGCCCTCCATATGCATCTATCCCTTGTTGCCGCAAGCACATCTTACACCCTCTCCGTCCTCAGCCACTCTGCAAGTCCGTCAAACATTTTTTCCCTGGGCCTACCTAGTGTTCTCTTTCCCTCCAGTTTTCTGTTGTGACCAGGTGCTCTAATTCCCCATTTCTCATAAAATGGCCTATAAATGTTGCCTGTCTTTTCCTATTCTTCCTTATGAATGATCTTTTTGTGTCTGCCTCCGTCAAGACTGTCTCGTTTGTTTTCTTTGCTGTCCATGGAACTCTCAACATTCTTTTTAGAAACCACATCTCGGCTGCCTCAATCTTGTTCTGGCTTTGCTTGCTGACAGTCCACGCCTCACAACCGTGAAACATTATCGATTCTGTATAACATTCAAGAACTCTCTTCCTGATGTTAATTGATAGGTATTTGTTGGCTAGAATGCTAATCATGCTAGCAAAGCAAAAACTGAATCCTTTGATTCCCTCACCCTATCCTCCAGCTTCCTGCATTGCCATGCTAGCGAAGCAAAAACTTAACCATTTGATTTCCTTACCCTATCCACTAGCTTCCTGCATTGTCAACCATTCCAGTAAAGCAAACACTTAACCGTTTGACTCCCGCACCCTGTCCACCAGCATCCTGCATTATCGACCATGCGAGCAAAGCAAAAATATAACCCTTTGATTTCTCTCAAACTATCCTCCGGCTACCTGCATTGTCAACCATGCCAGC
>JAPXFY010000031.1:35541222-35556222 GCA_030674185.1 Monoplex corrugatus
GCAACCTCACACACACACACACACACACACACACACACACACACATTCACCCCCTCCCACGTACACAAACACACGGAAAGTCTGGGCTCAAGCAGAACTAGAAGAGAAGGGAACCAGTCTGTCAGTCAACAAGTCGGTAACCGAAAACCAGGAGGAGGGGGGACACTGGACACGAAAACTGATTCCACACAGACGGGGACAACAGCTGCGGTAGACACAGTACAAATGACTGGCTAACTGATCTGGCAACACACACACACACGCACACACACACGCGCGCGTGCGCACACACGCACGCACAGACACGCAGACACACACACACGCGCGCGCACGCACACAAACACACACATATAATATACACACACACGCACACAATACAGAGACTAGACACACACACACGCACAAACATACACACTCTGACAGACAGAGAGACAGACAGACAGAAAGACAAAACGGCAGAGGGTGGAGGAAGTACCAGCCACACTCATTCTCTCTGACAGGGAGACAATCACCAACTAACACTGAGTTACAGGGAGACAATCACCGAATAACAGGGAGACAATCGCCGAATAACAGGGAGACAATCAGACTCACAGGGAGACAGACAATCAACGACTAACAGGGAGACAGACAATCAACGACTAACAGGGAGACAGACAATCACCGACTAACAGGGAGACAGACAATCACCGACTCACAGGGAGACAATCACTGACTCACAGGGAGACAATCACCGACTAACAGGGAGACAGACAATCACCAACTCACAGGGAGACAATCAACGACAAACAGGGAGTCAATCACAGACTAACAGGGAGACAATCACAGACTCACAGGCGGAAAATCACCGACTAACAGGCAGAAAATCACACCACGAAACAGGCAATCCACCGACAAACAAGCAATCACTGACAAACAAGCAATCACTGACAAACACAAGCAATCACCGACAATCACCGACAAACAAGCAATCACTGACAAACAAGCAATACATCACTGACAAACAAGCAATCACCAGACAATCCAACCGACAAACAAGCAATCACAACTGACAAACAAGCAATCACCGACAATCACTGACAAACAAGCAATCACTGACAAACAATCACTGACAAACAAGCAATCATTGACAAACACCTGACAAACATCACGCAATCACTGACAAACAAGCAATCACTGACACAGAAAACAAGCAATCACCGACCAATCACTGACAAACAAGCAATCACCGAACAAAAAGCAATCACTGACAAACAAACACATACGACAAACGCATCACTGACAAAACAAGACAAATAACACATGACAAACAAGCAATCACCACGACAATCACTGACAAACAAGCAATCACTGACAATACATACAAACAACACTGACAATACAAAACAAGTAATCACCGACAATCACTGACAAACAAGCAATCACTGACAAATCACTGACAAACAAGCAATCACCGACAATCACTGACAAACAAGCAATCACTGACAAAACAGCAATCACTGACAAAACACAAGCAAACACGACAATCACCGACAAACAAGCAATCACTGACAAACAACATGCAAACAAACAATCAGACAATCACTGACAAACAAGCAATCACTGACAAACAAGCACAATCACTGACAAACAAGTCACCAACAAACAGGCAGACGAATCACCGACAAACAAGCAGACCAATCACGACAAACAAGCAGTCACCAACAAACAGGCAGACAATCACTGACAAACAAACAGTCACCAACAAACAGGCAGACAATCACAGGACAAACAACAGTCACCAACAAACAGGCAGACAATCACTGACAAACAAGCAGTCACCAACAAACAAGCAGACAATCACTGACAAACAAACAGTCACAACAAACAAGCAGACGATCACTGACAAACAAGCAGACAATCACTGACAAACAAACAGTCACCAACAAACAGGCAGACAATCACCAACAAACAAGCAGACGATCACTGACAAACAAGCAGACAATCACGGACAAACAAACAGTCACCAACAAACAGGCAGACAATCACTGACAAACAAACAGTCACCAACAAACAGGCAGACAATCACTGACAAACAAACAGTCACCAACAAACAGGCAGACAATCACTGACAAACAGTCACCAACAAACAGGCAGACAATCACTGACAAACAAACAGTCACCAACAAACAAGCAGACAATCACGGACAAACAAACAGTCACCAACAAACAGGCAGACAATCACTGACAAACAAACAGTCACCAACAAACAAGCAATCACTGACAAACAGTCACCAACAAACAGGCAGACAATCACTGACAAACAAACAGTCACCAACAAACAGGCAGACAATCACTGACAAACAAACAGTCACCAACAAACAGGCAGACAATCACTGACAAACAAACAGTCACCAACAAACAAGCAGACAATCACTGACAAACAAACAGTCACCAACAAACAGGCAGACAATCACTGACAAACAAACAGTCACCAACAAACAGGCAGACAATCACTGACAAACAAACAGTCACCAACAAACAGGCAGACAATCACTGACAAACAAACAGTCACCAACAAACAAGCAGACAATCACTGACAAACAAACAGTCACCAACAAACAGGCAGACAATCACTGACAAACAGTCACCAACAAACAGGCAGACAATCACTGACAAACAAACAGTCACCAACAAACAAGCAGACAATCACGGACAAACAAACAGTCACCAACAAACAGGCAGACAATCACTGACAAACAAACAGTCACCAACAAACAAGCAATCACTGACAAACAGTCACCAACAAACAGGCAGACAATCACTGACAAACAAACAGTCACCAACAAACAGGCAGACAATCACTGACAAACAAACAGTCACCAACAAACAGGCAGACAATCACTGACAAACAAACAGTCACCAACAAACAAGCAGACAATCACTGACAAACAAACAGTCACCAACAAACAGGCAGACAATCACTGACAAACAAACAGTCACCAACAAACAGGCAGACAATCACTGACAAACAAACAGTCACCAACAAACAGGCAGACAATCACTGACAAACAAACAGTCACCAACAAACAAGCAGACAATCACTGACAAACAAACAGTCACCAACAAACAAGCAGACAATCACTGACAAACAAACAGTCACCAACAAACAGGCAGACAATCACTGACAAACAAACAGTCACCAACAAACAGGCAGACAATCACGGACAAACAAACAGTCACCAACAAACAAGCAGACAATCACTGACAAACAAGCAGACAATCACTGACAAACAAGCAAACAATCACGGACAAACAGTCACCAACAAACAAGCAAACAATCACTGACAAACAAGCACTCACTGACAAACAAGCAAACAATCACTGACAAACAGGCAAACAATCACTGACAAACAGCAAACAATCACTGACAAAGCAACATCACTGACAAAACAAAATCACTGACAAACAAGCAAACAATCACTGACAAACAAGCAAACAATCACGGACAACAGTACAAAAAACAAGCAACAATCACGACAATCACAGTGCCGCAACTCAACAAACAAGCAGAACAATCACTGGGCAATCCAACACACGACAACAGAAATCACTGACAAAGCAAATCATGCAAAGCAGACAATCACTGACAAACAAGCAAACAATCACTGACAAACAAGCAGACAATCACTGACAAAAAGCAGACAATCACTGACAAACAGGCAAACAATCACGGACAAACAGCAACAATCACTGACAAACAAGCAACAATCACTGACAAACAAGCAAACACAGCAGACAACACTGACAAACAGGCAGACATCACTGACAAACAAGCAGACAATCACTGACAAACAAGCAGACAATCACTGACAAACAGGCAAACAATCACGACAAACAAGCAAACAATCACTGACAAACAAGCAGACAATCACTGACAAACAAGCAAACAATCACTGACAAACAGGCAAACAATCACGGACAAACAGGCAAACAATCACTGACAAAAGCAACAATCACTGACAAACAAGCAAACAATCACGGACAAAACAAACATCACACAACAAACAACAAATCACTGACAACAAGCAGACATCACTGACAAACAAGCAAACAATCACGGACAAACAAGCAACAATCACGACAAACAGGCAACACTGACAAACAAGCAGACAATCACTGACAAACAGCAATCACGGACAAACAAGCACATCACTGACAAACAAGCAGACAATCACTGACAAACAAGCAGACGATCACTGACAACAAGCAAACAATCACGGACAAACAAGCAGACAATCACTGAAAACAAGCAAACAAACGAAACAACAATCACTGACAAACAGCAACAATCACGGACAAATCACTGACAAACAAGCAGGACAATCACAACAAACAAGCAGACATCACTGACAAACAAGCAAACAATCACGAAACAAGCAAACATACGGACAAACAAGCAGACAATCACTGACAAACAGACAATCACTGACAAAGCAAACAATCACTGACAAACAAGCAGACAATCACGACAAACAAGCAAACAATCACGGACAAACAAGCAGACAATCACCGACAAACAAGCAATCACTGACAACAAGCAAACAATCACGGACAAACAAGCAGACAATCACTGAAAACAGCAATCACTGACAAACAGCAGACAATCACGACAAACAAGCAGACAATCACGACAACAGCAGACAATCACGACAAAGCAGACAATCACGACAAACAAGCAGACAATACAAGCAGACAATCAGGCAGACAATCACCGACAACAGGCAGACAATCACGACAGACAAGCAGACATCACCGACAGGACAGGCAATCACGACAGAAGGCAGACAATCACCGACTAACAGGCGACAATCACCGACAGACAGGCAGACAATCACCGACAGGACAGCAGCAATCACCGACAGACAGGCAGAAAAATCACCGACTAACAGGCAGACAATCACCGACAGACAGGCAGACAATCACGACAGACAGGCAGACAATCACCGCAGACAGGCAGACAATCACCGACAGAAGGCAGACAATCACCAGCAGACAGGCAGACAAATCACAGAGACAGGCAGCATCACCCGCAGACAGGCAACATCACGACAATAGGAACAATCACCGACTAACAGGCGGACAAAAATTACCGTTTCATCAGTAGTAGAGAGACGCACAACCTATGGTAGAGACAGACGACCCATGCATCACACCCGACAACAGCTGTTTGTCTTGACTGATCTGTACATTATCATCGCTGGTGTCATTTTACGATCTCATTACCGACATCGATATTGTATCAACAGAGCTGATTGCTAAGAAAAAGAGAAAAAGGAAATTCACAGGGTTCGGTGTGCTTCATCCGGAAATTTAGAATCAGACTAAAATGGCTTCATTCAGAGACATTCTGGAGAGTGCAAATTTTAAAGGGCATCTACACACTGAATATTCACATGAATATCATGTCAAAAGAGTTATTTATTAAACAATTGGGCACATGATCAGGATCCATCTTCACAGCGATCGTTTCAGTGTTTCATACACAATCATATTCATCAAATAGCTAAGCTTATCCATCGTCAGAACACGAAATGAATCTTGCGTAGTCATTTTGTTTATTTTTTTTCCTGTTTCTCTGCGATCAGTTGTTTTTTTTTCTTTTCTTATTGTTTAATTATGGTCGTCGATCATTTTTTTTAACAACCAAAAATATGTTTATGCGCGATTTCGATTTGATTTCAGCGGAAAAACCTCGTTTCGCATCGATTCAGCTCTGATCAACATCATCTTCTCATCATCGTCTTGTCAACTAATCATTCGTTATTACCTAATCTCAATTTCGCGTCATTATATCGTTACGGTCATTATCATTATATCACCTTTATCATATCATCATCGTTATTATTTTGTCATCATCATTATCGTTCTATAATTACATGTATTGTCATCAACATCATTGTCATTATCAACATATTCATCATATCAACAAAGTCATTATCATTACATGTATATCATGACGATCAAATCATCATCGTCTTACGCTATGATCATCATCAACAAAATCATCATCATCGCACTCACTGTTTCCTGTATTCAACAAACTCTTCGTTATCACCATCGTCAAGATCATCACGATCATCACCGCCACCGCCACCACCCCTACGCCTGTACCTTTCTTCCCCTGTTATGTTAACATCGTCGTCGTCACTGGCATCGTTACTGCTATAAACAATATCATCATCAAGATAATATAAAAACACTCCTGTCTTCAAAGTAAGGTCAGTATCATCGTATTCCATATCATCGTCACTGATATTATCGATGTCATCATCAACAACAGCATCGTCATAACACACACACACACACACACACACACACACACACACACACACACGCACGTACACACACACACACACACACACACACACACTCACTCATACACACACACACACTCACACACACACACACACACACACACACACACCACACACACACACACACACAAACAATCTTCTCATTCACGATAACGTTAACATCATCGTCATCATTATCATCGTTGTGGCCTCTACTCCTCTTCGACCTGAGGAACCCTGGACAACCGAAACCCACATTGACAAACCTTTATAAAAAAAAATACCAACATCTCAGTCCCCAAGACTGACAGACAGGCAATCAATCACCGACAAACAGGCAGACAATCAACGACAAACAGGCAGACAATCAACGACAGACAGGCAGACAATCACCGACAGACAATCACATTGACAAACCTTTATAAAAAAAAATTTTAAAAACAACATCTCAGTCCCCAAGACTCACCAACTCTGATCGCTGCGATGGCGCCGCCGTGAAGACTCGCCGATCGGGTTTTCCCGGTTACGTTCTTATGACTGTCATGACCATCTTCATGCTCTGTGTCATTCGTGTGTGGAAAGCTATGGGCAGCGCTTTTATGGGGCATGGTTGTCCCATCTATCAAGTTGAATTTGAAAAAAAAAGGAAAGTAATACTGATAATAATATCAGAAGCAATCATCATCATCATTGTCATCATCATCATTATCATCATCATCATCATCACCATTACTGTCGTCGTCGTCATCATCATCATTATCGTCGTCGTCATCACCAACATCACCATTGTCATCGTCGTCGTCGTCACTGTCATTATCACCACCACTGTCGTCGTCGTCGTCGACATCATCATCATCACCATCACCATCATCATCATCATCATCACCATCATCATCACCGTTGTCATCATCATCGTCGTCACCATTGTCATCATCATCATCAACCTTCATCATCATCATCATCATCATAACCATCATCATCATCCAGGCGTTTGAGGACAAGTACCGTAGGAAACTGTTTACCATTTCATACAGAGAGCATGTTAGGTGAAGGTGAAGGTGGGATGGAGAGGAGATGCTGGCCCTAAGAAAAGTTAAGGTCTCTACCACCTCACTCCCTTACATCCCCGGGATCATGCGACGGCCTTGACTTTTTAACTTACAGAGAGTTCGCAAGACACAGAAGAAAAATATTGTGTCATGCACTGTTCGCACATCTGCAAGATGTCAAGGTCGTCCCATGACCCTGAGGTCACAGGGGAAGGAAGGAGGTGGAAGAAACATCAACTTTACTTGAAGCCGACATTAACCCTTTGACTCCCGCACCCTGTTCACCAGCAACCTCCACTGCCCACCATGCTAGCAAAGCTAAAAACTTAACTCTTGATTCCCTCACCCTATCCACCAGCACTTGATTCCCTCACTCTATCCACCAGCACTTGATTCCCTCACCCTATCCACCAGCACTTGATTCCCTCACCCTATCCACCAGCACTTGATTCCCTTCCTATCCACCAGCACTATTCCTCACCTAAGCACTTGATTCCCTCACCTATCCACCAGCACTTGATTCCCTCACCACACTATCCACCACACTTGGATTCCTCACCCTACCCAGCACTTGATTCCCTCACCCTACCCACCAGCTTCCTGCAGGAAGCTGGTGAACAGGGTGAGGGAGTCAAAGGGTTATGCTTTTGCGGTTGGTGCATAGGGTGCGGGAGTCAGAGGGTTAAAAAGTCGGTGGCCTTCTCCTCTCTCTCAGTGCTTTACCTTCACTGACTCTAGACAAGGTAAGGTACCCCATTCACAACCGGAGGCTCGCACGCAGCTTTTCCTGAAGGAAAGTCACACCCCGCGCAGGCAGGCTGAAAACGGGAGGTCTAAGTCAACCAGGTCAAACCCATGCAGACAGACAGAAAGCATTCCCTGCTGAGACGAGCGCGACCGTTTAGCGTTTAGGTCACTGGTCTTCCAGTTGAACTGTCTGGGTTCGAAACTGCCTGGGTACCAGGTGATGGGCAGAGGGTATGTGTGGATTTTAGAGAGAGAGGGTAGGAGGAGAGGGAGAGGGAGAGA
Source organism: Monoplex corrugatus (assembly GCA_030674185.1). Taxonomy (NCBI): domain Eukaryota; kingdom Metazoa; phylum Mollusca; class Gastropoda; order Littorinimorpha; family Ranellidae; genus Monoplex; species Monoplex corrugatus. The sequence continues at coordinate 35,549,636 of JAPXFY010000031.1, forward strand.
GACAGAGACGGAGATAGAGAGACAAGAGACAGATATAAGAGAGAGAGAGAGAGAGACAAGGGACAGACAGAGAGACAAGAGACAGAGAGAGAGACAGAAGAGAGACAAGACGAAGAGAGACAGAGACAGAGAGACAAGAGACAGAGAGACAGACAGAGAGAGAGACAAGGTACAAACAGAGAGACAAGAGACAGAGAGACAGACAGAGACAAGAGACAGAGACAGAGACAACAGACAGATATAGACAGAGAGAGACAAGGGACAGACAGAGAGACAGAGACAGACAGAGACAAGGGACAGACAGAGAGACAGAGACAGACAGAGAGACAGAGAGAGAAGAGAACAGAAGAGAAGAGAAAGACAGACAGATGCAGATGATTCATTCAAATAGGCCATGGCCCCTCAGAAGGGGATAGCAAAGTATCAAATTTGCATATTCATACAGCTGTTATGTTGTAGCAGCAGTTCTTATTTTAAACGTCTTGTGCAGGTAAGTAGCAAATGTTTTTATAATGCTTACGTCAGGGTTTAAAACAGGAGGAAAAAAACCACTGAAACTAGGGGGGTCCAGGGAGCATGCTCCCCGGGATAATTTTTTAAAAACCAAGTGTAAATCTATGCCATTTCGCGCTTTCTGGACGTAATTTCAAGAGATATTTAGTGCACAAAAATTGCTGAAAACACATAATTATTACAGGAAGATATATTTGGGAAAAGGGGAGAAGGGTTAAAAACATAATAATAAAATGAACACTCACCCTTTAACTTGAGTGTTTTACAGGTGTTTACTAACTGTAGTCTTTGGATGAAAATCAGGGGCCATAACTTGCGCGCCGTTGCTATGAACGCTTGCAAGCCGATCACGGATGCCTTGCTCCTTTCGGTTTTTTTTTGTTTTTTTGTGGTTTTTTTGACAAACCGAAATCGCGGAATTCCGCCCAGACGCGGAACGTTTAAGCCCTGTTACGCTCATTTTCAGAGAGAGAGAGAGAGAGAGGGAGGGAGACCGAGACAGAGAGACTGACCAGGACAAAGCCAAAGGTCAAAAGATAGGGCACATAATGAGGGAGATATGCGCACCGAAGGAGGCATGCGCACTAGTGGGCATACTTGCACGTGAGCATCACGTGAGTTCGTGTGCATACGCGCTGCATGAGCGTTTGACAGAGAGACAAAACTATACAGAAAGAAAGAAAGAGAGAGAGATAGAGACAGACAGACAGAGAGAAAGAAAAACAGAGAGAGCGATACAGAAAGAGAGAGAGAGACAAAAGAGAGAGAGACAGAGAGAGAGAGACAGAGACACAGAGAGACAGAGCGATACAGAAAGAAACCGAGAGAGAGACACAGACATCGAGAAAGAGAGAGAGAGGGGGCAGATAGACAGAGAGAAAGCGAGAGAGAGAGAGACAGAGACAGAGAGAGAAAGAGAGAGAGAGACACAGAGAGAGAGAGAGACAGAGAGAGATGGAGATTTTCCCCATCTACCAGGTCATAACATAACGTGCAGAGAGAGAGAGACAAACAGACAACAGCTGAGACAGAGAGAAGAGACAGACAGAGAGACAGAAACAAAGAGACAGACAGACAGACAACAGCAAACAGAGACATAGACACAGAGAGACTGACCATGGCAATGACGCCCCACTTTCACAAAGTACAGCAGGCAGACACAGTGAAGGTGGTGGATGACCGAGGTACACACATAGACTTGTGGTCACACTTGCTCTGGTCGGCACACACCCCTGTCCCCGCTGAAAACACACGAGTAAACACATGTATGCACACACAACACACACACACACACACACACACACATGTACTCACACTTAACGCGCTGGCCTGCACACAGTGGATCAATGACCTAACAATTGGAACACACAATCAAGGGTGCAAGAAGGTTCGATGCCAAGATCAGAGACGAATTTTCTTTCCCCCCCCCCCCCCCCCCCGCCTTCCTGAAAGAGATTCCAAGCAGTGGTCTGAGAGACAATCTTCTGAAACAGGAGGCCAGGCCCACCAAGGTCCTCGTCTGCAGCACTCTCTCACTATCCACCACCACCACCACCATCATCATCATCATCATCATCATCATCATCATCATCAACACTACCACCACCATCATTATCATCGTCATCACATCACACACCATCAGTATCATCACCATCGTCATTATCATCATCACCACACCATCACCATCGTCACTCATTATCATCATCACCACCACCACCACCACCATCATCATCATCGTCATTATCATCATCCATCCACATCATACCACCATCATCATCACCATCATCATCATCACCATCATTAACATCACCATCATCACTGACTTTGACATGTCTGTAGGAAATTTTCCGGTGTCATAAGTTTCATTAAGGAGGACTGTTACTTTATCAATACCGAATTCACTTCGAATCCGAATCATTTTTACAGTAATGTTGTCTGGTCCTTGGGCTTTTCCTTGTTTCATCTTTTTTCATCGCTGCTCTAACGCCATCTTGCACTACTGGCGCTCCTTCCAAGTTCTTTTAATTATATGTTTCCTACTTTCCGTCATCGTTAAAAGACCTTCAACGTACTATCCCCATCTGTCTAATATTTGTCTTTTTCCATAAAAATCGTATCATCTTTGGGTTTTAACGCTTTGTCTCCCGCATGCTACCCATGAACAGCAAAAACTTAACCCTTCTGACTCCCTCACAATAGTGTGCAGGAAGCTGGTGGACAGGGTGAGGAATCAAAGGGTTAAACTTTTGCTTTGCAAGCATGGTTGACAATGCAAGGATGCTGGTAGACAGGGTGGAGTCAAATGATTAAGTAACCAGTTGATGTGCATTGTCTTTTTCCTTTAAGAAATTTCTTCAAATATATTGTGCTACATACATTTAGGGTCTGTTTTACCAAAGGAAACATGGGAGATAACTCCGTGACTCTCTTAGTTGATATCAGGGTCTGTTTTGTTTTGTGTCGGTCTTTTATAAAGTTCTTTACACTTTACTTCCAGCCAAGCTTCCTCGGCTTCACTGCACCCACCGAAGTTGCAAGCTGTGCAATAGCATAATAAAGTGTGGTCAGCTCGCCAAACAGCTTGACTTCTCCATACTCCACAAAAAGTCTGATTGTGTATAACGCGCAGTGAGCCTTTTCTTTTTAAATGAGACTGCATAAGAGCATTAAATAAGAACGACTTATGATAGGTTTAAAAATTAACAAGAAACACCACGAGGGTGCTGATAGGACCCGGAGCACCAATGCCTCGCCACTCTCCGGACAATCACCTCCCAAGCTCCCGACGCCACTCGACAGTCATTTCATCAAGCAAAGGGGGGCTGTCCATGCGTTGCATGACCCATTCGGACCCAGTCATCGGTTACCTTGCTTACGAACTGAATGGCAAGGTGGGGAGATGACAAACCCCGAGACACAGCCACACAACGCGCGTCAACCAGGTCAAGCCCACTTCTGGACCAAGAGAGAATGGAAGACCCCTCTCTCGCCCCACTCTGTCTTCATCTCTCTTTCGGGCAGCCCGCCCTGCCACCAGCTCGCAGAGCTGTCAGCACCATTCCCCTTACTATATAGTCTTGACAGTAAACAGTCGGAAGCTCCCAACGTTGCCTCACTTCAACCATAGGGGTTGTTTGACCGGCCGCAAGAGTGCCAGCTGTGTTCCAGACTCAGCCATTTTGCGTTCAGCAAGGCTGACATACCCCAAAGTATCCCAATTTGCCTCTTTCAGCACCAGCAATACCAAAAGATCCAAATTTGCCGTCTTTCCGCAGCCAGCAATACCCCAAAAGGTATCCCAAATTTGCCGTCTTTCCCAGCACAGCAATACCAAAGTACCAATTGCGTCTTTCCAGCACCCAGCAGGTCTTTCCCTTGCAGTCATCAGGCCTGACTCCCTGAAGTCAGTGGCTAACTATCTAAGAACGATTTATGATACAACATTGTACTGAATCGTATGGTAACACACCTGGTAATGTCTCAGAGGAATTGTAGCCGGTGATTCCGTACAACTTGTTAAACTTGGCCTCACCAAACTGCATCGGTTGTCCGCCTTGTTTAGGCAAACGTACCACGAACCTGCACACATCAAAATAATGTCTATTATTTTCTTGGTTTTGGCTTCCCCAAACTGCATCGGCTGTCCGCCATGTCTGGGCAAACGTACCACAAACCTGCACACGTCAAAATAACGTTTATTATCACTGTTCTTGAATTTCATGTATCGTTATGACATAATTACGTTAGAACATTTTTATATTTATTTTATTCAACTATATTATTTATTTATTCATTTATTTATTTATTTATTTATATTATTATTTATTCATTTATTTACTTGCTTACTCATTGGTTTATTTATCTACATGCAGCTATCGATTTGTTATGTTTCAGTTTCAAATGAAAATTTCCTGAACCACACGCCCTAAAAATTAAAATTTAAGTACGTATGTGTCTGTACTGCGTGTGTGTGTGTTTTTGTGTGTGCATGTATGTGCTGGGTGTATCTGTATGTGTGCGTGTACGTGTGTGTGCGTGCGTGCGTGCGGCGTTTATCTCTGTGTGTTCGTGCGTGTGCATGTATGATGTGTCTGTGCCTGTATTCTGTGTGTGTGTCTGTGGTGTGTGTGTGTGTGTGTGTGTGTGTGTGTGTGTGTGTGTGTGTGTGTGTGTGTGTGTGTGTGCGTGTGTGCGTGCGTGTGCGTGCGTGTGCGTGTGCGCGCGCTCCACCTGAATACGAGACAACAATCCGTTCTGTTGGCAGTATGTTCTATTTGTTACATTAGATGGAACAGAGAGAGAGAGAGAGAGAGAGAGAGACACACACACACACACACACAAAGAGAAAGAGAGAGAGAGACAGAGAGAGAAGAGAAAGAAGAGGAGAAGAGAAAGAGAGGAGAAGAGAGAGAGAGAAGAGAGAGAGAGAAGAGAGAGAGAGAGAGAGAGAAGAGAGAGAAGAGAGAGAGACGAGAGAGAGAAGAGAGAGAGAGAGAGAAGAGAGAGAAGAGAGAGACAGAGAGAAGAGAAAGAGAGGGAGAAGAGAGAGAGAAGAGAGAGAGAGAAGAGAGAGGAGAGAGAGAGAAGAGAGAGAGAGAAGAGAGAGAGACGAGAGAGAGAAGAGAGAGAGAGGGGCTAAAAATGTGTTGTATAAACTCAAGGCTCTCATAATTATACAGAGAGTTATATATCTTCAATACTCTCATAACTTCGTGTGTTTTACATGACATCTTTCAAAATAATGTTTTTGGAAAAAGGTTTGCGTGGTGTGTCGTCCGCTAGTTGCTCTGAGTGGCTGTCTGCAGAAAACAAGCCAGAAAGAGAGACAGACAGACTGAGACAAACACACAGACAGAGAAAGAGACACAGACAAAGAGACAAACAAAGAGACAGATAATAGACAGATAGATAGATAGATAGATAGATAGATAGATAAGATAGATAGATAGATAGATAGATAGATGATAGATAGACAAGATAGATAGATAGATAGATAGATAGACAGACAGGCATGTATATATATATATATATATAAATATTAGAGAGACGACAGACAGAGACAGACAAGACAGACACAGAGGGAGAGAGACAGACAGACAGACAAGAGACAGACAGAGACAGACATAGATACATACATACATACACACAGACAAAGAGAGAGACAGAAAGAGAATCAGACAGACCGACAGACAGAGAGACAGACAGCGAGACAGTGACAGAAAGAGAGATAGACAGAGAAAAACACACACTGAGAAAGACAGAGACAGACAGACAGACAGACAGAGACACAAACAGAGAGAGAGACACAGAGAGAGAGAATACAATACCTCCTTCGCCAGTCAGTGATGTACAGAAAGTCCCCCATCAGGAACAGTCCATAGTAATGGGCAGCCGACTCGGCCAACACAACCCTTTGTCGTCGTGAGACCAGGTGGTACACACACACCTCGTTGTTGTAAGCGTCCGCCCAGAACAACTGATTGCCTGAAACATACCATGGACATTGGGGATTATGGATATAAATTCTACTTGTAAGGGCTTTTACAACAAAAATATCTTTGTCCGCATCTCTCTCTCTGTCTTTTGTCTGTCTGTCTGTCTCTCTCTCTGCCTGTCTGTCTGTCTGTGTCTGTCTGTGTCTGTCTGTCTCTCTCTCTGTTTCTCTGTCTTTCTCTCTCTCCCTCGCTCTGTCTCTCTCTTTTACTCTCTCTCTCTCTCTCTTTCTCTGTCTCTCAGTCTCTGTCTGTCTGTCTCTCTCTATCTCTCTTTCTTTAACTGTCTCCCCCTGTCTCTGTGCCTCTGTGTGTCTGTTTGTCGTCGTGAGACCAGATGATACACACACACCTCGTTGTTGTAAGCGTCCGCCCAGAACAGCTGATTGCCTGAAACATACCATGGACATTGGGGATTATGGATATAATTCTACTTGTAAGGGCTTTTACAACAAAATATCTTTGTCCGCATCTCTCTCTCTCTCTGTCTTTCGTCTGTCTGTCTGTCTCTCTCTCTGCCTGTCTGTCTGTCTGTCTGTCTCTCTCTCTCTCTCCTTTCTCTGTCTGTTTCTCTCTCGCTCT
>JAPXFY010000031.1:35571222-35598722 GCA_030674185.1 Monoplex corrugatus
TGTGCATGCATACGTGCGTGAGTGCGTGTGACTGTTGTGTGTGTGTGCGTTTGCGTGTGTTTGTGTGTGTGTGTGTGTGTGTGTGTGTGTGTGTGTGTGTGTGTGTGTGTGTGTGTGTGTTGTTGTGCGGCGTATGGCATGCGTACGTGCGTCAGTGCGTGTGACTGTTGTGTGTGTGTGCGTTTGTGTGTGTGTGTGTTGTGTGTGTGTGTGTGTGCGTTTATGTGTGTGTGTGTGTGTGTGTGTGGTTGTGTGTGTGTGTGTGTGTGTGTGTGTGTGTGTGTGTGTGTGTGTGTGTGTGTTGTGTGTATGTGTATGTGTGAGTATGTGTGGTTGTGTGTGTGTGAGTGTGTGGTGAATGGTGTGTATGTCACACCATTTGGGGTGTCTGTGCGTGTGTGTGTGTGGTGTGTGTATGTGTATGTGTGTATGTCTATGTGTGTTTAATGTACAAACTTCTCTTATAACTTTCTCCCCGTTAGTCATTTCTGTTTAACTTTTGCACATGTCCAAACAGGGCCGCCATTCATCTCCCATTCAACAACAAAATTACGACTGGCCAAGCGGTCAAAACACTTGCAGACAACGCGACAAATCCGGGTTCGAATCACAAAATCGGGCAGGGAATTTTCTTCCCCCGTTCCACCAGATTTCAAACAGTGGTCTAGGTGCAAGGTATTTTTGGATAAGACGATCAACTGAGTCCCCACGCACTCAGTACGCACTCGCACACGTTTAAGATCGCAGGAGAATGAAAGGTTGTCGCCCCTGGTAAAATGTCTGTAGCAAAATCCACTATTACAGCAGAAATGCGTGCGTACAAAAAAAATAAATAAATTGGCGCTGCACTGTGGTTTCATGCTTTCCCCAGGGAGAACAGTCTGAACACCATCATCGTCATCACCATCATCGATCATCATCATCATCATCATCATCACCACTATCACCATCATCACCATCATCGTCGTCGTCGTCGTCATCATCATCATCACCATCATCATCACCACCATCGTTATCATCATCATCACCATCTCGTCCATCATCATCATCATCACACCACTATCACCATCATCACCATCATCGTCGTCGTCGTCGTCATCATCATCATCACCACCATCGTTATCATCATCATCATCTCGTCATCATCATCATCATCATCACCATCATCACCACTTCACCATCCACCATGTCATCACCATCATCCGTCACATCATCATCATCATCACCATCCATCACCACCCATCGTTTTATCATCATCATACATCACCATCATCGTTCATCATCATCACCATCTCTCATCATCATCATCCATCACCATCACCATCACCATCATCACGTGCCCTGCCGCATGGCGTTGGCGATCATGGCTCTCCATACGAATCTATCCCTTGTCGCTGCAAGTATATCTTCCATCCTTTCTGTCCTCAGCCACCCTGCAAGTCCGTCCAGTATTTTCTCCCTGGGTCTATCTGGTGCTCTTTTTCCCTCTAGTTTTTCCGTTGAGACTGGGTGTTCTAATTTCTCCTGCCTCATGAAATGTACCATAAATGTTGCTTATCTTCTCGCAATCTTCTTTATCAATGTTTTTCTTGTGTCTGCCTCCTTCAAGATTGTTTCGTTTCTCTTCTTTGCTGTCCTTGGAACTTTTAACATTCTTCTCAGAAACCGCATTTCAGCTGCCTCAATATTGTTCAGACTTTGCGTGTTGACTGTTCACGCCTCACAACCGTACAACAGTACCAGTTCTATATAACATTCAAGACTCTTTCTGATGTCAACTGATAGGCATTTGTTGGTAAGAACGCTTTTCATCTTCTTGAATGCTGTTTTAGTTTGGCCGATTCTGCTGGCTGTTTCTGATGTGCATCTGCCGTCTGGTGAGATGACTGTTCCCAGATATTTAAACTTATCAATCTGTCTCAATGTAATCCGAACACAAGCGTAAAAAAACAACAACAACAACAACAAAAAAGAAGTGGCGCAGCACTGTGGCTTCATGCTCTCCCCAGGGAGAACAGTTCGAATTTCACATGGTAAATCCATTATGACAATCAAGAAGAAGAAAGAAACGCAATCGCAAAGTTAACAAAAAAACACCACGAGGGTGCGGATGGGACCCGCCGCACCAATGCCTCGCCACTCTCCGGACCATCACCTCCCAAGCTTCAGACGCCACTCCATAGTCATTCCATCGAGCAAAGGGGGCTGTCCATGCGTTGCATGACCCATTCGGACCCAGTCATCAGTTACCTTGTTTACAAACCGAATGGCAACGTGGGAGATGACAAACTCCGGGACATAGCCACACAACGCTCACCAATCAGGTCCAGCCCAGCCTCTGGACCAAGAAAGAAGGGAAGACCCCTCTCTCGGCCCACTCTGGTCTTCATCTCTCTTTCGGGCAGCCCGCCCTGCCACCAGCTGGCATAGCTGCCAGCTCCTTTCCCCTTACTATAGTCTCGACAGTTTGCAGTCGGAGAAGCTCCCAACATTGCCTTACTATACTTCAACCACAGGAGTTGTTTCATCGGCTGCGAAAGTGGCCATGCATGATGCTCCAGACACAGCCCACCATTTTGCTGTTCACGCAAGGTCTGACATGCCCTGAACGGGATCCCAAGTTTGCCGTCTCTCCAAGCAGCCAGCAGGTCTTTCCCTGCGGTCATCAGGTCTGATTCCTGAAGTCAGTGGCCAAGACACAAGCAAATACAAAGCAAATACAACACTATACACATCAGTAGCTCATACCCCCTACGTGGGTGTACTGCTATGCCAAGAGGACTGTGGATGTCTTGATGAAGCAGAACACGTTGAAAGCTGCCATCAGTTCGTGCCACACGTATGTCGGCGTTTGTGCTGTCTGTCCAGAACATGGTCCCCGTTACCCAGTCCACCGCCAGACCTACGCACACACACACACACACACAACACACACGACATGTGCACGTACACACACACACACACAACCACACACACACACACAGGCACATGCACGTACACATACACACACACCACACACAGGCACACACATGCACACCTCAAAGATAGTAGTGCCAAAAATATACACAAACATACACACGCACACACACACAAACGCAGACACACACACACACACACATAAACACACACACACATACGCACACACACGCACACGCACACACCCCACACACACACACACCTATTGCATACGTGAGTGCCAACACACACACGCACACACGTATTCCACATGAGCGCGCCAACACACACACACACACACACACACACACACACACAACACACACACACACAAACACACACACAAATATACACAGAATAACCACAGAAAAATAACCTACCATTCACCACCGCAAGATAGGGCAGCCAAATAAATCAATAAACAAATGAATGAATAACCACTCAGAAAAATAACCCACCTTAACACCTCAAGATAGATATAGTCCCATAACCCTGAGGTCGTAGGAGAGTGAGGTGGTAGAGACCTCAACTTTTCTCGGGGCCAGCATTATGAGGGCGTTGCTCATCTCCTCTCCCTCGATTCAGTGTCGTAATTATTACGTTCATATTCATGTTCATGTTCATATTCATATTCATGTCCATGTTCATTTTCATTTCTTTTGTCACAGTGGACAATACCACGTAAAACTCGGGCTGCTCTTCCTTTTGAGAGTGTGTCGCCGCAGTGCACCGCCACTATTTCTTTATGGGACCAAGACTTCAGAAAGCAAGAAAACTAATTGATCTTCAACCAAAGGACATAACTCTTGAGAGTCACGTAGGAATTATCTCCCATGTTGTGAAACTTCTCAAATCTAACATAGTTTGCGCTACCCATTCAGCTAGCATAGAAGCAGATACAAAGAACAAAAACTGTAAGCTCAGAACACTCCTCATTGATCTTCAGGGGAAGGGACCTGGGAAATCAACCTATCTCTCCAATGTTTTATACCAAGGCAGCTGGGCAATGCCCTGCCAGCTCCTCACGATTTTCAACTGACGTGGGATCCTAGAGTGTGCAGCCAGAAGGCACGCAGGTCCGACTCGTTTTTCGTCCTCTTCCGAAGGACTAGACGTTCAGTTCGATTTTCCGGTCAAACTGAGAAGAAAAGTCGAGGCCTCAACGAGGAGCGAACCCTGGAACCTCGAGTTTAGTTATTGGCAGGCGAACGTCTGAACCATTCTGCCACCCTTCGGGAGCTCTCACCACTCCCGAGTGAGGGCAGCCAAACTGTTATTGCTGTTGTTGTTTAAAGCCCAGCCGATTGCGTTGAGCCATATCGGGGTATTTAAAACCGCTTCAAAAGATACAACACTTCAACAGGAAAAAAAAAAAAAAAAAGAAAATTACGTACACATATCAAGAGATTTGCGCACATTATCTAAGTACATGCCTCTGGCGCTGACCACTCCGTCCAATTTATCGCACAGGGAATTTGAAAAACACACCTGAATACAAATTTAAGCATACCAAAGGACAGGACACCAAAACATATAAAAACGTGAAATTGCTTCCGCATATATCACCTCCCCAGAGCCGAAAATGCACTTAACAAATGTACCCAATTATCAATCCTAAAAAAAAGTACATAAGACTTTATCGAACACATACAGGTGAATGGACCACCAAGGCAGAAAATGATAGAAAGAAATGACAGAAAGCAAAGGAACAAGGCAGAAACAAAGAGAGTGACAGAAAAGAGGAAATTTCTAGCACAGAATTTCCAGAAGGTGGAAATAGGTTTATACTGAAGGAACCCCCGGCATCCCCATGACGTGGGTGTAGAGAGGGGGCAGCCAAAGGAATCAACAAATAAATGAATACGCATAAAGAAAAAAAAATAACCCACCTTTCACTACCCCAGTACCGCTGACCATCACCTTTGGACGGGCGCCAGTTTCCATGGGAACAGAGAAGATGCTGCGGGTGTTGATTCCGGAGAAATACAGCAAGTTCTTCCGCGCGTCGAAGCCCAGGGCCAGGTAGCCGTAATTGTCGGCTAAGGCGCTGCATTGCGAGCTGAGGGTCACGTTGTCCATTGGCATATCAGCCAACGTGGGCTGGGAACATGCACACTGCCAACCCGATGGAGTATAAGTGGGAAGGGTGCAGGAACTGCTTTCGTTCTGAAAAATTGTAATGTCAAAAAGCGATGGCTGTCTTCCAGTTGTTGTTGTTTTTTTTCTGCTTAAGGGTATAAATGATTTTTTTTTTCTTTTCGTTGTTTCCGTTACTTCTGTCCAACTCGTCGATTACACCCAGTTTTCCTCTCTCTCTCTCTCTCTCTCTCTCTCTCTCTTCTCTCTCTCTCATTTTCCCTCTCTCCTCTTCTCTCTCTTTTCCTCCTCTCTCTTTCTCTCTCCTTTTCCTCTCTCCTTTCCTCTCTGTCTCCCCCCTCCCTCTCTCACTCTCTCCTCAATCAAAGAATCAACGAAAACAAAATGATATGAATAAACCTATGAATATCAGATAATTTTCATTTTTAATTAATGAACATATTTAATAATGTGTTAAGTAATTACCAACCAGAAAAAAACATAAAAAAGAGTTACAATGCGTATTTAATATAACAAAACAAGACAGGCGTAAATTTTGGGCCAACTGGCGTATACAAAAGACAACAAAGCACAAATGCACACACACACACATCACACACACACACACACACACACACACACACACACACACACACACACACACGCACGCACGCACACACAACTACACACACATCACACACACACACACACGCACGCACGCACGCACACACACACCATACACACACACACACACACACACACACACACAACAAGCACACACATCATACATACACACACATACATACATACACACACACGCATACACACACACGGCGCCGCACGGCACGCACGCACGCAACACCACGCAACACACGCACGCACGCACGACACACACACACACACACACACACACACACACAAAACAGTTAAACATCTTTCCAGTCCTGGAGTCCAGCAGAAGAAAGTGGCAAGATGTGTATTACTACTTTCTGTTAATATTACTATTAATATTCAACAAAAGAAAGTGGCAGAGGTGTATTACTACTTACTATTAATATGACTAGTGGTATTTAAAAACAGAAAGTGGCAGATGTGTAGTACTACTTACTACTAATATGACTATGGTATTTGAAAACAGAAAGTGGCAGATGTATAGTACTACTTACTATGATATTGGTATTTAATAAAAGAAAGTGGCAGATGTATAGTACAACTTACTATGATATTGGTATTTAAAAAAAGAAAGTGGCAGATGTATAGTACTACTACTACTAATGATATTGGTATTTGAAAACAGAAAGTGGCAGATGTATAGTACTACTTACTATGATATTGGTATTTAAAAAAAGAAAGTGGCAGATGTATAGTACTACTTTACTAAAGATTTTTGGTATTTAAAAAGAAAGTGGCAGAGTATAGTACTACTTACTTATGATATTGGTATTTAAAAAAAGAAAGTGGCAGATGTATAGTACTACTTACTATGATATTGGTATTTAAAAAAAGAAAGTGGCAGATGTATAGTACTACTTACTACTAATATGACTATTGGTATTTGAAAACAGAAAGTGGCAGATGTATAGTACAACTTACTATGATATTGGTATTTAAAAAAAGAAAGTGGCAGATGTATAGTACTACTTACTACTAATATGACTATTGGTATTTGAAAACAGAAAGTGGCAGACGTATAGTACTACTTACTACTAATATATTGGTATTTGAAAAAGAAAGTGGCAGATGATAGTACTATTACTATAAATGACTATTGGTAATTAAAAAAGAAAGTGGCAGATGTATAGTACTACTACTTACTCTATATATATTGGTATTTACAAAAGAAAGTGGCAGATGTATATTACTATTTACTTAAATGACTATTGGTATTTAAAAAAGAAAATAGCAGATGTGTATACTATACTACTCATTTGCATCATATATTATTTTTCTGTGAATGGCTTTGGATTCCAAGTAGGACTTCATCTATCTCTATCATCATGTGCCGCCCAGGCGTTCGTCGACCCATCGTCTCATCTCTTCAAGCATTTTCCACCAATCCGTCTAGCCCTTATTTACTTCTCCTGGATCTACCTGGTGCTCTCTTTCCCTCCAGCTTTCCCGTTGTGACCAGGTGCTCCAAATCCCCCTTCCTCATAAAATGGCCTATAAATGTTGCCTGGTAGTACTACTACTTACCACTAACATGACTATTGGTATTTAACAAGAGAAAGTGGCACATGTATATTACTATTTACTATTAATATGACTATTGGTATTTAACACAAGAAAATGGCAGATGTGTAGTACTACTTACTATTGATATTACCATTAATTTTTTATATCAAAAAATGGCAGATGTGTATTCATCATCATCATCATCGAGTGCCTTGCCACATGGCTTTGGCAATCATGGCCCTCCATATGCATCTGTCCCTTGTTGCGGCAAGTCTGTCCAATATTTTTTCTCAGGGTCTACCTGGTGTTCTCTTTCTTTCCAGCTCTCCTGGTGTGACCAGGTGCTCCAATTCCCCTTTCCTCATGAAATGGCCTATACATGTTGCCTGTATTTTCCTAATCTTCCTTATGAATGATCTTCTTGTGTATGTGTATTATTACTCACTATTAATACGACTATTGGCATTTAAGAAAAGTCACAGACCCACGCAATGTTTGAAGTCGTCCATGAGGTCATAGCCCTCCCCACACACACACTGTGCAATGCTGTGCTCCTTCTCCGCCACACAGATATGTTCACAGCCGTAGTCATCACAGAGACCTGCGGACATAGTGCATGCAATTAGACTTGTACCTAGCCGCATGCAAAATTTCTGTATACATGTATGCTGAGAGTGTTGTGACAGTGCATGCAATTAGACTTGTACCTAGCCGCATGCAAAATTTCTGTATACATGTATGCTGAGAGTGTTGTGACAGTGCATGCAATTAGACTTGTATCGAGCCGCATGCAAAATTTCTTTTATACATGTATGCTGAGAGTGTTGTGACAGTGCATGCAGTTAGACTTGTACCTAGCCACATGCAAAATTTCTTTTATACATGTATGCTGAGAGTGTTGTGACAGTGCATGCAGTTAGACTTGTACCTAGCCACATGCAAAATTTCTTTTATACATGTATGCTGAGAGTGTTGTGACAGTGCATGCAGTTAGACTTGTACCTAGCCACATGCAAAATTTCTTTTATACATGTATGCTGAGAGTGTTGTGACAGTGCATGCAGTTAGACTTGTACCTAGCCGCATGCAAAATTTCTTTTATACATGTATGCTGAGAGTGTTGTGACAGTGCATGCAGTTAGACTTGTACCTAGCCACATGCAAAATTTCTTTTATACATGTATGCTGAGAGTGTTGTGACAGTGCATGCAATTAGACTTGTACCTAGCCACATGCAAAATTTCTTTTATACATGTATGCTGAGAGTGTTGTGACAGTGCATGCAGTTAGATTTGTACCTAGCCGCATGCAAAATTTCTTTTATACATGTATGCTGAGAGTGTTGTGACAGTGCATGCAGTTAGACTTGTACCTAGCCACATGCAAAATTTCTTTTATACATGTATGCTGAGAGTGTTGTGACAGTGCATGCAGTTAGACTTGTACCTAGCCGCATGCAAAATTTCTTTTATACATGTATGCTGAGAGTGTTGCCCAAAGTCTTAATCAACACGCCAGCACCGTAGGTGTCTGTATCTCTCGGGCCTGGATGACGTCAGAATGTATTATTGAAAGTAACCCCAGCCTTGTCACTCGGGCTTAATACAAAGATGAACTCCATAGTATTATCACCATCAGCAGGTGTCTGTATATCTTGAGCCTCGTTGATGCCACAATATATTATGAAAGTAGTTTTTGTAGCGGACATAGTGATTACATTTTACAGTATTCGTAGAAGTGTCATTATATAATACACTTTTGGGAAAAAGTGATAACTTGCTGAATAGAAGCTGTTCTTTGTCGTTAAACATGAAACTCGGTGAAAATATGGCTTTATCTGGAGCAGATTTTGCATTCAAGACAAAAGCAATTCTTCACTTCGTAATATTGTTTGCTTAAATGTGTGATTATAAATTTAAGTCAGATAACTGCTTCACCAAACATTTCTGCCTTTAGAAAAATGAGTTGAAATACAGATACAAAACTAAAGAGTATTATGCAAACTCAAGGATAACGACATCAAATTTCAAACAATGTGTCGTTTTATTCTGCACTTGTCGATTTCTCCAAGGCAAATCAACCAGTCACGACTCTTCTTTGCATGTTACATTGATCTTGTCAGTAGCTGAAATACAAATGTGACCTCCCACCACGAAATCAGTCTTAACTCGCAGTCAGTCGAACAGCACAAGGAGCTGAAAAGGTGACTGAGGGTCTATCTGGGGTGTTTTGACTTTTTCTCAAAATTGATTTCTGTAGACTATAATCAATCCCTCATAGAAATTTTTTTCTTGAAAAAATATTATTAATCAATATAAAATGGTGTTTTAATGCACTGATCGCAGCAGAAAGAACGCAATTTCCTACCAAAAGTACTTATTTTTGTTTCTTATTATGAACCGTAACCTGTGCAGTACCTGCACATATAGTATACTGACGGAAAGCTCATTGGTGCAACTTTTAGATAATGACAGCAAAAATTAGAAACAAACTGGGTCAAAGCCACCAAATAAAGAAATTTAAGGAAAATGTTTAGGAGAGCACACAAAAACTTTAGAAGCCGTTTTCTCAAAATGACCGTCATACAACTTAATGACTTTAAACATACATAACTTCTACATTTTTTTGAGTACAACATTTATTCAAGTACCAAAATAATCAGCAGAATGTACACTTTTCGGTGATTTATTTATCTCAAATTGCCCAAAATGCTAGTTAAGACTGATTTCGTGGTGAGAGGTCACAAATACATAACTGAGGAGTATGATGTAAATATCAAGAATAGCAACACCAAATTTCAGGCAGTGTATTTTTAGTGTGCATGTATCGATTTCTCCAAGGCAAGTTAACCAGTTACGACTCATCTTTGCGTGTTATATTGATCTTGTCAGTAGCTGAAATACAAATACAAAATAAAAGAATTTGATGCAAACATCAAGGATAACGTCATCAAATTTCAGACAAAAGGTAGCCTTATTCTGCACTTATCGATTTCTCCAACGCAAAATCAATCAACTACGACACTTTTTTGCGTGTTATATTGATCTTGTGAGTAGCGATGATAACGTAATTTTTTTTTTTTTTTTTTTTTTTGTATGCGTACTCAGACAATCTACATGCATATGTTGTTGACTTCAATAATATAAAAACTGACCAGTTGCACTAAATTTGGCTTCTTTGTCTGTTTGTTTTTATATTTCTTCATTCCTTCTTTGACAATTTTTTTATACTTCTCTCGCACTGAAATATCTTCTAAGTTTTATTGTAAATGACACTGTCCATTGTTAGAAAACAAAAAAGTGAAGAAAAAAAAAGCGAAAAGAGAAAAAAAATTATGCACTTATCGATTTCTCCAACACAGAAATAATCAATTATGATTCTTCTTTGCATGTTATTATTTGTCAGTAGCGATGATGATGTAAGATTTCTCTCTGCATTGTATGCCCGACCATGACAACCGACATGTCATTATGCTGTTGACTTTAACAATGTCAAAATTGACCTCTTGCACTATATTTCTCTTCTTTGTCTGTTTTTTTTTGTTTTTGTTTTTTTTATTTCTTCATCCCTTCGACAATTTTCTATTTTTTTCCTAGCACTGAAATATCTTCGATTTTATTTTTTTATTATTATTATAAACGACGATGTCCATTGTAACGAAACAAATTCAAAGAAGTGAGATAAAAAAAAAACGAAAAGAAAAAGAACCAAAATTCTGGAACTCTCTACCAACCAAAGAAATAAGAGGGAAGGGAGGAGTGTTCTGAGCTTACTGTTTTTGTACTTTGTGTCTGCTTCTATGCTAGCTGAATGGGTAGCACAAACTGTGTTAGATTTGAAAAGTACAAATGGGAGACAATTCTCAAGAGTTATTTTTCTCTACCAACCAGTTTCTCCGGGCTGCCGGTTTTTATCGAGCATGATGATGCCATAAGGCATGCTGCGCAGTTCGAAACTGTTCTTCTCGACTGCACCGTCCTCCTTCTGGTTGTAATGGTCTTTGTTCGCTTGCCCTTTCCCCTCTGTGTCCTTCGAGCTGATCACTTGCAGTTCGCCATGAGATTGTTCCGTCACGAAGACGTAGTTCTGTGGAAGGACACAAAGATGTCTTTTTCTATAATACTTGTCTTTACTTCTTTTTTAGTGGTAATAGCAGCACCAGCACCAGCACCAGCAGTAGTAGTAGTAGTAGTAATAGAAGTAGTAGTAGTAGTAGCTGTGGTAGTAGACATAGTTGTGTGGAAGGACACAAAGATGTTTTTTTCTATAATACTTGTCTTTACTTCTTTTTTAGTGGTAATAGCAGCACCAGCACCAGCAGCAGTAGTAGTGTAGTAGTAGTAGTAATAGAAGTAGTAGTAGTAGTAGCTGTGGTAGTAGACATAGTTTGTGGAAGGACACAAAGATGTTTTTTCTTATAACTGACTTTACTTCTCTTTTAGTAGTAATAGCAGCACAGCAGCCAGCAGCCAGTAGTAGTAGTAGTAGTAATGAAGTAGTAGTAGTCGTAGCTGTGGTAGTAGACATAGTTCTGTGGAAGGACACAAAGATAGTCTTTTTCTGTATAACTGATCTTTACTTCTCTTTTAGTGGTAATAGCAGCACAGCCACCACCACAGAGTAGTAATAGTAGTTGTAGTAGTAGTGTAGTGTGGTAGTAGACATAGTTCTGTGGAAGGACACAAAATATGTTTTCTATACTTGTATTGACTTCTCTTTTAGTAGGGAATAGCAGCACCAGCACCACCACCACCACAGTAGTAGTAGTAGTAGTAGTAGTGTGTAGTAGGTACATAGTATATCTGTGGAAGGACACAAAAATGTTTTATCTGTAGTAACTGACTTTCTTTTTTGTAGTAATATAGCAGCAGCAGACCACCAGTAGTAGTAGTAGTAGTAGTAGTAGTAGTAGAATAGATCTGTGGAAGGACACAAAAAATGTTTTTATCTGTAGTAATTGACTTTACTTTTCTTTTAGTAATAATAGCAGCAGCATCAAACCTAGTAGTAGTAGTAGTAGTAGTAGTAGTAGTAGTAGATCTGTGGAAGGACAACAAACACAAAAATGTTTTTATCTGTAGTAATTGACTTTACTTCTCTTTAGTAGTAATAGCAGCAGCAGCAACAGCGCCAATAGTAGTAGTAGTAGTAGTAGTAGTAACAGTAATCGTAATAGTAGTAGTAGTAGTAGCTGTGGTAGTAGACATAGTTCTGTGGAAGGACATAAAAATGTTTTTATCTGTAGTAATTGACTTTACTTCTTTTAGTAGAAATAGCAGCACCACCACCACCACCAGTAGTAGTAGTAGTAGTAGTAGTAGTAGTAGTAGTAGCAGTAGTAGTAGTAGTAGTAGTAGTAGTATAGTTCTGTGGAAGGACACAAAAAAATGTTTTCATCTGTAGTAATTGACTTTACTTCTTTTAGTAGTAATAGCAGCAGCAGAACCACCACCACCAGTAGTAGTAGTAGTAGTAGTAGTAGTAGTAGTAGTAGTAGTAGTAGTAGTAGTAGTAGCTGAGGTAGTAGACATAGTTCTGCGGAAGGACACAAAATGTTTCTATCTGTAGTAATTGACTTTACTTCTCTTTTAGTAGTAATAGCAGCACCAGTAGCAGCACCAGCACCAGTAGTAGTTGTAGTAGTAGTAGTAGTGGTAGTAATAGTAGTAGTAGTAGCTGAGGTAGTAGACATAGTTCTGTGAAAGGACACAAAACTGTTTTTATCTGTAGTAATTGACTTTACTTCTCTTTAGTAGTAATAGCAGCAGCAGCAGCGCCAGTAGTAGTAGTAGTAGTAGTAGTAGCAGTAGTCATAATAGTAGTAGTAGTAGCTGTGGTAGTAGACATAGTTCTGTGGAAGGACACAAAGATGTTTTTATCTATAGTACCTGTCTTTAGTTCTCTTTTAGTAGTAACAGCAACAGCAACAATAGTAGTAGTACTAGTAGTAGTAGTAGTATAGTTCTGTGGAAGGACACAAAGATGTTTTTATCTATAGTACCTGTCTTTAGTTCTCTTTTAGTAGTAACAGCAGCACCAGCAGCAACAATAGTAGTAGTAGTAATAGTAGTAGTAGTAGTAGTAGTAGTAGTAGTAGTAGTAGTAGTAGTAAGTAGAAGTATAGTTCTGTGGAAGGACACAAAGATAAAAATATCTATAGTACCTGTCTTTAGTTCTCTTTTAGTAGTAACAGCAGCAGCAGCAGCAACAATAGTAGTAGTAGTAGTAATAGTAGCAGCAGCAGTAGTAGTAAACATAGTTCTGGGGAAGGACACAAAGATGTTTTTATCTATAATACTTGACTTTATTTCTTTTTAGTAGAAGTAGTAGCAGTAGCAGCAGCAGTAGTAGTAGTAGTAGAAGTAGTAATAGTAGGAGGAGGAGGAGTAGACATAGTTCTGTAGAAGGACACACAGATGTATTTTTCTATAGTACCTATTTTTTTAGTAGTATATAGTAGTAGTAGTAGTAGTAGTAGTAGTAGTTGACATAGTTGAGATGTTTTTATCTATAGTACTTTTCATTTCTTTTTTTAGTAGGTAGTAGTAGCAGCATCTTTTAGTAGTAGTAGATAGTAGTAGCAGCAGCATTTCTTTTTTAGTAGTAGTAGTAGTAGCAGGCAGCAGCAGCAGCAGCAGCAGCAGTAGTAGTAGTAGTAGTAGTAGTAATGGTAGTGCGAGAAGTAATTCTGCAACATCACATGGCAAGATTAAGTGTCCAACCATCAAGTTCGGAAGAAGTTTATATTGCCAAACATTACATATCTGCGGAAAAAAAAGCAAACTTCATTGGACAGGGCACGCTGGTCATATGAAAGACAACCGCCATCCCAAAGATGCTCCTGAAGTACAGAGAGTTGAAGCATGGATATTTTGCGACCAGAGAACAACACTAAAGCAATATATTAATAATATACAAGGAATCTCTCAAGGCCAACCTCATCAGCTGCACCATCAACACCACCAACAGAATCGACATACACGCACAGACAGCAAGGAGAGAGAGAGACACACACACACACACACACACACACACACACACACACACACACACACACACACACACACACACACACACACACACCCTCAAAGGCAGCAGTATCGAAAACCACACACACACACACACACACACCACACACACACACACACACACACACACACACACACACACACACACATAACGAAAGCTTATTAAATAATGCAACGCTTGAACAACAGCGACCAATTCTGCTGTATATATAGATACATTTGCCCCAAAGAAAAAAGACTTTTTTTTTAAAAAAGACTGTTAATGCGTTACTTTAAGGTTATTATTTTAATTATCAGTATCATATTTTGTTTTGTTTAGCTTTTTATGACGATTTTTCTTTTACATTTGATGTTAGCGTTGTTCTAGTTTCATTTCTCTGTTCATCCATATCCTTTTTCTAAAGACCTTGCCGATTCCTTTTAATTTGTTTCCATCTCTTACTCTGTTCCCTTCTGTCCCCTCCTCCCTCCCCTCTCCCCCAAAAAATCATCCTCCATGCCATTTTTACCCGTCTAATATCACTTATAGTGAAAAGACGTTAAATCAAGGAACAAACGAACACACACATACATCACACACACAAACACACACACACATACCCCTCAAAGGTAATATCGAAAAACATACAAACATACACACGCATGCACTGACAAACACACACACACACACACACACACACACACACACACACACACACACACACACACACACACACAAACCCCTCAAAGATAGCAGTGCCGAAAATATAAACAAACATACACGCGCACACACACACACACACACACACACACACACACCACACACACATCAAAGATAGCAGTGTCGAACACACACACACACACACACACACACACACACACACACACACACACACACACACACACACACACACACACTACACACCCCAAAGACAGCAGTGTCGAAATATCTTGCCATATAGTTTTCGTGGAGAACAGTGCGATGCTTATCCGCACTACTGAGAAAGATACTCTCCACGGTTCCTTTGCGAGTGTCCACCCAGAACAGTCGCAGACTGGTAGGGTCCACCGTCAGGCCTCTGGGTTGCACGATGTTTGTGTCCACCAGTACAGTGCGTCCCTTGCCCAGAAGGTCCATCTGCTCTATCCGGGGTCTTAGGCCCCAGTCAGACACCAGTAACCAACTGGTATTGGAACAAAAAATCCGCTGGTGTTACTGTAGGTTTATGTTATATTCATGTTTATAACGGGCCAGCTTTTTAAATTAAGTCTGCTGGTATGGCTGCAGGCCTACATTATATTCACGTTTATAACAGCCCAGCTTTTTTTTTATATATGTATAGGTTATTGTTATTGTTATTTTTGTTTAAAGCCAAGCCGACTGCGTACAGCCATACCAGGGCTATAACCGTTTTGAAAACATACACAATACTTCAACAGGAAAAAAAACAAGAAAAACAAATTTAAAAACACATATCAACGCATTCGTACACATAATCTAAAGAGATGCCCCTGGCCTTGACCACTCCGTCCAATTTGTCATACAGGGGATTTTAAAACATACGTGAATACAAATTTAAACATAACTTAGGACATTAAAAGCATACAAAACGGGTCTAAATTATCTAAAATTGCTTCTGCACATCTCATTTCCCTGAAGCCAAAAATTGCACTTAATACATGTACCCAATGATCAATCCTAAGAGAAAGTACACAAGACATTTTTGAACACATACAGGCAGAAAATGATAGGAAGAAATGACAGAAAGCAAAGGAACAAGGCTAGAAACAAGGAGAGTAACAGAAAACAGGAAATTTCTAGCACAGAATTTTACAGAAAGTGGGGGTACTGTTTACACTGAAAAAGCCTCCAGCTTCCCCACGGTGGATTGTTTTTATGTTTTATAGGTAAAGAGGGTACATCATCTTCATCATTATCATTATTGTTCATCTTTAACAGCCCAGCGGGTTTTTTTTGTTGTTTGTTTTTTTTGTATGTGTACAGTTTACAGATCTGATCATCTCTATCATTATCATTATTGTTTAAAGCCCATCCAAGCCTTCATCATCATCATGTGCCCAGCCGCATGGCGTTAGCGATCATGGCCCTCCATATGCATCTATCCCTTGTCGCCGCAAGCACATCTTCCACCTCTCTGTTCTCAGCCACCCTGCAAGTCAGTCCAATATTTTCTCCGCGGGTCTATCTGGTGTTCTCTTTCCCTCCAGCTTTTGCTGTTGTGACCAGGTGCTCTAATTCCCGTTTCCTCGTATCAGAGCCATATCAGGGATTTCACTATGTCAAAACTTCTTTGAAACTGAACAGAAAAAAACAAGAAAAGTAAGTGAGAGTCAGGGTGTAGTAGCCTGTGTTTGTGCATTCATGTTTGCCCATCAATGGAGTTGAAAGATGTGATCGGGAGACCGTGGGTTATGGCCTTGGTGGGGTTGGTTTTTCTGCTCTGGCAAGCTGGCAGGGTGTGGCGGGTGGTCGGGTCGGAGATGTTCGTAACAGTTTTCATGAGGTCACTGGGGACTCCTTTCGGATCGGCTTGCTGGTTTGAGGACTTAATGCAGAGTGGATGGTGTAGACTCTTAGACGGCGGGTGCAGGAGGAGGTTGTCATGGTGCTTCATTGGAAGGGCTGGGCCATATGTAGGGCCTCAGGACCTGGCCAGCTCATGGGTTTATGTGCTGGCTTAAGGTTTGTGCCATGATCACCATACACATGGCACCTGTGACGTTAGTGCAGACGGAATTCGTTCCAAGCCCGGAGAGTCGTCTTGAGAAACTGAAACTGAAAATGAAACTGTGTGGGGGAGAGAGGGGGGAAGGGGAGTGTACTGGCACGTGGGCGGTTTGCACGTACAGTAGTTTTGGGCTAAAGTGAGATCATAACTATGATAATAAATCACTGTTGCATAGTGCTATTTTCAAAACTCATTCGGACCATCCCATCTGCATTTTACAAATACAAGTCACAGATGTAAAACATATACAGGCTCTGAAGTATCACTCATGTACACACACATTAGAACAGACATTTTAATACACGTGCACAATGTCGAGAGATATCTAACCGTATACACGTACGCACATACCCAATGCCAAAACCCCAGCTACCTGATATGAACTGTCCGGAGCTCCAGCAACCTAACCACGACTGCCCGCACCCCATACCCTATCCACCCGTGCAGAACACCCACACAACACCAAGCCCACACCAGTCCATCCTCTCCACTCCTTTCGAAAGGTAAGTGTACAACCACAGCCACAGGCACAGGCACAAGCTGTCACAACACAAACACCATCCACGAGTTTTTTTTTAACAGAGTTTAACCCTTTGACTCCCGCAACCTGTCCACCAGCATCCTCCATTGTCAATCATGCTAGCAGAGCAAAAACTTAATCCTTTGACTGCAGGAAGCTGGTGGTTAGCAAGAGGACTCAAAGGGGTTAAGTTTTTGCAGTTGGTGGATAGGATGCGGGAGTCAAAAGGTTAATAAGACCCTGCAGACAGCGAGACACAATGCAAAACAATACATATACAGCCCTGCCTGTTTCATTAACAGATTGATGCAGGATAGACATGGAACCCGTACGTTAACAGGACCTAAAACTGTGCCAGGATGTTAGATGAGATCAAACGTCAAGCAAAAAAAAAACAGAACAATCTCCCTTTTGATACCAGATTTTTTTCATTATTTCCCACCTGACAATCCATATTCCGTACTTTTCTATGGTGACTGTGATCTTGAAGAACCATCTGATGAAATAGAACTTGACGTATTTGAAGAACAATGGAACGCAGTCACATCTACGTAAAAAAGAACTCAAATATTGTCACGTTTCTGAGAGAGTGATGTTTGTCATACCTTCCTCAACAAGTTCCCATTTCAGGCAATTTTTGGGTCCGTGTGACCTTAAACTTGGCGCCTTGACTTCCCAACTTGTGCACTCATTACTTCTCAACTGTCCACGTTCTTGTCCCAAACTGTTAAAGATCCATCCATGGCTCAAAAACACTGAGAACACGTTATTCACAAACACACACTTGCACACATACACACACACACGTGTGCGCGCGTGTGCACACACATACACAATTTCACACACACCACACACACACACACACCACACACACACACACACACACATACATACATACACACTCCTATACACACACCTACACACACGCGCACACACACACACACTTACACGCACACACATTCGGACTCCTACATACGTACACACACGCACACACACAACACACACACACACACACAACCACACACACACACACACACACAACCACACACACACACACACACACACACACACACACACACACACACACACACACACACACACAACCACAACATACACACACACACTTACTCCCCACACATGCCATGCAAACCCTGGTCAGCAAGAAACAATTTTTTTCTAAACAAGGAAAACTGGAAAAAAAACAACCCAAAACTAAAAAAAAAAAAAAAAAATACAACCAAACTCAAACCAAAACGAACCCAAATCTTAACCAAAGCCCATCCATCAGGCCAAAACCCCGAAAACTTCAACTCACTTCAAATCAGGACAGACAGCTATTCCATGTGGATCGTCCAGCCCTTCCTGCAGTACAATCTTGAAGACTCGAGCGGTAGAAGAGACGGAAGAGACGGGTTGACGCAGGGGTACCATCACCACCCAGTTGTAAACACCGTCGGTCCAGTAGACGTTACTGTTCACCCAGTCCACCGCCACCCCGTTCACTTGGGACGACGTCCCGGTAAACAGGTCCACGGACTGGCCTTCCGTGCTGCGAGAGACAAGTTGAAGGTTGTTCCATAACCTTGGAGGTCCTGTTCCATGCCCTTGAGGCCGTAGAAGGGTGTGGGTGGTGAGTGTGTGTGTGTGCGCATGTGTATGTATGTGTGTGTGTGTGTGTGTGTGTGTGTGTGTGTGTGTGTGTGTGTGTGTGTGTGTGTGTGTGTGAGTGAGTGTGTGTGTGAGTGTGTGTAGGGGGGAGGGGCGGGTTGAAGTGGTAGAGACGTCCAATTTTTCTCAGAGCCAGAAATAAGAGGATGGTGTCCATCTCTTCTCCCTCACCGCATTACCTTCCACAATTTGGGGGGGGGGGGGGGGAAGCCAGGTACCTATTCAAAGCTGAGAATGAGAAGAGTGGCAGAGTGGTTAAGATGTTCGCCTGCTAGTTACTAAATTCGAAAGCTGTGGATGAGAAGAGTGGTAGAGTGGTTAAGATGTTCGCCTGCTAGTTACTAAATTCGAAAGCTGTGGATGAGAAGAGTGGCAGAATGGTTAAGATGTTAGCCTGCTAGTTACTAAATTCCAAAGCTGTGGATGAGAAGAATGGCAGAATGGTTAAGAAGTTCGCCGGCCATTTACTAAACTCCAAATTCCAGGGTTCCTTCCATGTTGAGGTCTCGACTTTTCTCCTCAGTTTGTCAAAAAAAATCGAACTGAACATCTAGTCCTTCGGAACAGGATGAAAAAGGAGTGGGATCCGTGTGCTTTCTGACCTGTGCACATTAAAGATCCCACGACAGTTGAAAAATCAACAAGAGCAGGACACTTGCCCGCCTACCCTGGTATGAAACATTGGAGAGACAGGTTGATTTGTCAGGTCCCTCCCCTTAAAGGGAAACATTGGAGAGACAGGTTGATTTGTCAGGTCCCTCCCCTTAAAGGGAAACATTGGAGAGACAGGTTGATTTGTCAGGTCCCTCCCCTTAAAGGGAAACATTGGAGAGATAGGTTGATTTGTCAGGTCCCTCCCCTAAAAGGGAAACATTGGAGAGACAGGTTGATTTGTCAGGTCCCTCCCCTTGAAGGGAAACATTGGAGAGATAGGTTGATTTGTCAGGTCCCTCCCCTTGAAGGGAAACATTGGAGAGACAGGTTGATTTGTCAGGTCCCTCCCCTTGAAGGGAAACATTGGAGAGACAGGTTGATTTGTCAGGTCCCTCCCCTTGAAGGGAAACATTGGAGAGACAGGTTGATTTGTCAGGTCCCTCCCCTTGAAGGGAAACATTGGAGAGACAGGTTGATTTGTCAGGTCCCTCCCCTTGAAGGGAAACATTGGAGAGACAGGTTGATTTGTCAGGTCCCTCCCCTTGAAGGGAAACATTGGAGAGACAGGTTGATTTGTCAGGTCCCTCCCCTTGAAGGGAAACATTGGAGAGACAGGTTGATTTGTCAGGTCCCTCCCTTAAAGGGAAACATTGGAGAGACAGGTTGATTTGTCAGGTCCCTCCCCTTGAAGGGAAACATTGGAGAGATAGGTTGATTTGTCAGGTCCCTCCCCTTAAAGGGAAACATTGGAGAGATAGGTTGATTTGTCAGGTCCCTCCCCTTAAAGGGAAACATTGGAGAGACAGGTTGATTTGTCAGGTCCCTCCCCTTGAAGGGAAACATTGGAGAGATAGGTTGATTTGTCAGGTCCCTCCCCTTAAAGGGAAACATTGGAGAGATAGGTTGATTTGTCAGGTCCCTCCCCTTAAAGGGAAACATTGGAGAGACAGGTTGATTTGTCAGGTCCCTCCCCTTGAAGGGAAACATTGGAGAGATAGGTTGATTTGTCAGGTCCCTCCCCTTGAAGGGAAACATTGGAGAGATAGGTTGATTTGTCAGGTCCCTCCCCTTGAAGGGAAACATTGGAGAGATAGGTTGATTTGTCAGGTCCCTCCCCTTAAAGGGAAACATTGGAGGACAGGTTGATTTGTCAGGTCCCTCCCCTTAAAGGGAAACATTGGAGAGACAGGTTGATTTGTCAGGTCCCTCCCCTTAAAGGGAAACATTGGAGAGACAGGTTGATTTGTCAGGTCCCTCCCCTTGAAGGGAAACATTGGAGAGACAGGTTGATTTGTCAGGTCCCTCCCCTTAAAGGGAAACATTGGAGAGACAGGTTGATTTGTCAGGTCCCTCCCCTTAAAGGGAAACATTGGAGAGACAGGTTGATTTGTCAGGTCCCTCCCCTTAAAGGGAAACATTGGAGAGACAGGTTGATTTGTCAGGTCCCTCCCCTTAAAGGGAAACATTGGAGAGACAGGTTGATTTGTCAGGTCCCTCCCCTTAAAGGGAAACATTGGAGAGATAGGTTGATTTGTCAGGTCCCTCCCCTTGAAGGGAAACATTGGAGAGATAGGTTGATTTGTCAGGTCCCTCCTCTTGAAAGCCAATTAGCTCTCTTGCCTTTCTGAAGTCTCGGTCAAAATAAAATTGGGTTTGTGCAAAGCATTGCGGGGACACGATCTAAAAGGGGATAGCAGCCCGGGTTTCACATGGTAAATCCACTGTGACGAAAGAAACGAACAGGAATAGGAATAGGAATGATATGAAATTTTCCCAACACGATTCGCACCCGTGCAAACTCGTGCAGTGTGACGTACAGGAGAGTCCTCCACCTCTGTGCTAACCAGACCTAAGCCAAAGATAGTTTCCAACGAGCTGTGAAAGATATTTCTCTCCACAAATTTGTTTAAAATGTTGTAAGTCTGTTTATCTATCTAGTCATCAAACTGTTTATATCTCTCTCTCTATGTCTGTCTGTCTGTCTGTCCACCTACCTACCTACGTACCTACCTTCTACCGACCCACCTACCTACCTCCCTCCCTTACTTACCTATCTATTATCTATCTATCCATCTATCTATCTATCTATCTATCTATCTATCTATCTATCTATCTGTCCATTTGTCTATCTGTCTGCCTATCTATCTACCTCCCTTACTTACCTATTATCTATCTATCTATATATCTATATAGGTCGAGGTCAAGGTCGCACGCCTCACAGGCTGAGTGACTGATCTCTGGTGTTGTTTTGTGTTTTTCGTTGGATTTCCTTCAGTTTGGTGCTTGGTTTTTGTCTATTGTGTTCGTCATGGAGCCGTCGACGTGGTGGTTTTTGTTTGAATCGTCCCCATTATTCAGATTCGTTGTGCTGTGTTTTTTTGTTTTCGTCAGGGCTGTGTATTCCATTTCTTCACTGTCAGCCATTTTTCGTTCCAACGTGCACAACAGGTCACAGTGACATTTCTGTTCTGAACTGTGCCAGTCAGCCATTTCCTCCAACCTACTTCACCGCTTACGTGCAAAACGCAGCATGCAACCATCGCCAGCATGTCGGCAGCTGTTGTCCGGGTGAGCGCACTGCCTCGCCTTCTGTTTACTATTCTCGCGATGAACTGGTTGCGATTCCTGCTGCTCCATTGACCTCTGACCTTGTCTCTCGGCTGCGTGAATTGGAGATTGGGTTCTGTTTGCCAAGGAAACGAACGCGCCGAGGAGGAAGAAGAAAACAGAGGCACATTCAAACTGTTACATCTGTGCGCCCTGCTAGTTTGAAAACTGACTCTTCTCCATCTGTTTCCAGCTTCAGATATGTGCTCCTTCTCTCACATCTTTCAAAACCGGTCTCAAGACCTACCTGTTCAAAAATGCTTTTGAGACAACACTCCATATTCACTCTTGATTCTATCATTCCTCCTTATCCCATTGTTGAAGAGGGTGCATGCTGTGTGTGTGTGTGTGTGTGTGTGTGTGTGTGTGTGTGTGTGTGTGTGTGTGTGTGTGTGGTGTGTGTGTGTGTGTGTGGGTGTTTTGTTGTCATGCATAGTTCTGTTTTCCTTTCCATATTTGTGTGTAGTGATGTGGTATGAGATGTGTTATTATGTTATCATGTGGTATTATGCGGTATGATGTGTTTTGCAGTATGAAGTGTGACATATCTGTCCATATGTCTTATGTTATATGTGTACACTATTTGTGGCTGTTCTGTGCGTCTATTATGTGAAGCGCCTTGTGCTCCCTCCTTGTGAGGGAGGAAGGCGCTCAACAAATATCCAATATTATTATTATTATTATATCTATCTATCCATTTATCTGTCTGCCTATCTATCTACCTATCTTACCTGTCTGCCTATCTATCTACCTATCTAATTGGTATTCAGGTATGTTTTTTTAATCCCTTGTGCGATAAATTGGACGGAATGGTCAACGCCAGGGGCATGTCCTTATATTATCTGCGAGAATGCATTGCTATGTGTACTTAATTTTCTTTTCCTTGTTTTTCTTTTGAGGTTTTGTATGTTTTGAAGCGGTTATAGCCTTGATATGGCTCTCCGCAGTCGGCTGGGCTTTAAACAACAATAAGAACTTATCTATCTATCGATCGATCTATCTATCTACATGTATCAATCTATCTATCTATCTATATGTCGGTCTGTCTTGTCTCTCTCTCTTTATCTCTGTATCTACGTTCTATTTGCTTCCTTATCTGTTTATTTTATGTACGTGTTTGCTTGTTTATGTATTTATTGTTTACACTGTTCATTTAATTTAACTATTTATTCATTATTCATGAGTTTCACTGAATTTTGATCGTTTACCAATATACTCATTTATATAACATACGTTCACTAAGCTGATAATTAATTAACTCCTAAACTTTGCGTCTGTTTATGTATTCAGTCGTCCATTCATTCACTAACTAGCTGACCAACCTGGTTGTTTATTACTAATGTTACAAAACTCAATTAACACCAATAAACCATCTTAATCATGTGTAAAATGGATTACCAGGCAGTTAACTGGCTGATCGACCGATAATTTAATTCTAATCAGAAATGTTGTTGACTAATTGAGTGAGTGAGGTTGCTCTGAATGGGTGAGTGCGTGAGTGAGTGATTCCTCTCTCTCTCTCTCTCTCTCTCTCTCTCTCTCTCTCTCTCTCTCTCTCCAAATGTATTCCTTGACTGAAAGTGTAATGATACCCTTGTCGGAGTATCTATGTTATCTAATGCATCATTTATGTGTGGCGCGATGTAGACCCTCGCAAATCTGACTTTGTTCTCTCTCTCTCTCTCTCTCTCTCTCTCTCTCTCTCTCTCTCCTTCTCTCCCTCCCTCTCTCTCCCTTCTCCTCCATTCGCACCACACCGCACAATACATTATACCACACAACACATTACACTAGTTGGTAACACCACATTCATTAGACACGACCATATTTTTATTCAAGGTCTTGCCAGTGCATAGGAATTTTGCGCAGGTTAATCATTTATTATTTATTTATACCATGATCGTTTAGGATCTTGTCCATCACACGGCATCTCTGGCTTCAACGCATACGGAATTCTTTCCTGAGCTCGGAGACGCTATCTTGAATACTGAAACATTACCCCAGCTACATTACACAACACCACAAGACATTACACACGACATTATACTAGATTACACAACACCACATAACACTATATGGCACAATGTTGAGACAGGTTGATAAGTTTAAATATCCGGGAAAGACCATCTCACCAGACGGCAGATGCACGTCAGAAATAGCCAGCAGAATCGGCCAAGCTAAAACAGCATTCAAGAAGACGAAAAGCGTTGTTACCAACAAATGCCTATCAGTTGACACCAGGAGGAGAGTTCTTGAGTGTTATAATATATAGAACTGATACTGTTGTACGGTTGTGAGGCGTGGACAGTCAACACACAAAGTCAGAACAAGATTGAGGCAACTGAAATGTGGTTTCTAAGAAGAATGTTGAGAGTTCCGTGGACAGTAAAAAGAAAACAAATCAGATAGTCTTGAAGGAGGCAAATACAAGAAGAATCATCAATAAAAAAAGATTAGGAAAAGACAAGCAACATTCATCGGACATTTTATGCAGCAAAGAAATTAGAGCACCTGGTCACAACAGAAAAGCTGGAGGGAAAGAGAGCACCAGGTAGATCCAGGGAGAAAATACTGGACGGACTTGCAGAGTGGCTTAGGACAGAGAAGGTGGGAGATGCACTTGCAGTGACAAGGGATAGATTCGTATGGTGGGCCATGATCG
The DNA here is from genome assembly GCA_030674185.1 of Monoplex corrugatus. Taxonomy (NCBI): domain Eukaryota; kingdom Metazoa; phylum Mollusca; class Gastropoda; order Littorinimorpha; family Ranellidae; genus Monoplex; species Monoplex corrugatus. Next base: position 35,596,297 of record JAPXFY010000031.1, read on the forward strand.
CCAACGCCATGCAGCAGGGTGCATGATGATGATGATGATAAAACACTACACACCACCACACCGTATCACACAGCACATTACATCAAATTACACTACACCGTACCACACGATATCATACAGCACATCACACCACATTACACTACACCGCACCACACGATATCATACAGCGCATTACATCAAATTACACTACACCGTACCACACGATATCATACAGCACATCACACCACATTACACTACACCGCACCACACGATATCATACAGCACATTACATCAAATTACACTACACCGTACCACACGATATCATACAGCACATCACACCACATTACACTACACCGCACCACACGATATCATACAGCGCATTACACCACATCACATTACACCGCACCGCACCATGTCATTCAGTGCATTACACACCACATTACACTAACTGCACCACACGATATACAATGCATTTTACCACATTACACTACGCCGCACCACACAATACCATACAGTGCATTACACCACACTACATTTCACCACACGATATCATACACACATTACACCACAATACACTACACTGCACCACTCCATATCATACAGCACATTACACACCACATTACACTTAACTGCACCACAATATACAATGCATTTCACCACATTACACTATACTGCACCGCATTGTATCATACAGCACATTACACCACGTTACACTACACCGCACCTCACCATATTACACAGCAAATTACACCACATCACACTACACCTCACTGCACTACACTCACTCATTCAACGGCAGAGCCTGAATACGCTGGTACACAGTCTCGCTCCACACCAGCAGATTATGACGGTAGCAAAATCCCAGGGCACTGATCCTGATCCCCAGCTCGTGGAAGGCTGGAGTCACCAACTGCAGTGGGGGCATGGGACTGGACACCCAGGTAGCTGGGTCTCCTTTAATACCCACCAGGCTGGATACGGGTAGCGGGTAGAAGGGGCTCTGGGTCCAGATGAGTTCGGTTGTGTCGTTACCTGAAAATAGAATTAGAAACAGTAACTGCCATTTTTGCAGTTTCTGGTTCGACAGTAACATTTTAACACATGAAAACATATCTCTCGAGTTGTGTTCATGATGTATTTGTTTTCATCCCCCCCCCCCCCCCACCCCGTGCGGATGCCAGGAGCTCTTTCAGTATAAACAGTATCTCCACCTTCTGAAAGACAAGTAAAAAAGAAGTGGATGACGAAAGAAATCATAGGCTTGGTGGAAGAACGGAGGAAGGCAAAGAAGAAAGAAGAAGAATACAAACAGATATACAAGGAAATCAGGAATAGGTGAAATGAAGCTAAGGAAGCTTAAAATCGAAAGATAGTACGTTTATCATGGGAAAAGACAAAATATTAGATATGGGGAGAGTATATTAAAGACCTTTTTAACGATGACAGAAACGAAGAACACATTATAAGGAAGCTGAACGACCATCCCTAATGAAAGATGAAGTCAGAGCAGCATTGAAAAAGATGAAACCGGGAAAATCCCCAAGACCAGACAATAATTATTACTACAGAAATGATTGAGGCCCTAGAAGAATTTGGTATTGGACTATTACACTTCCAAAGAAGACAGGATAGAGTAGAATGCACGCATATGATTTCTGCTCATGTTATTGTCCGGACCTAATCAAACAGACCGATAAGAGTGATCTCTAATTTTCAGGGTCGCTAACTTTGTAGATTTTCTCGGCCACTGTTCATCAGCCCAAAATGGCCACCGTGGACAGGTCTGTGGCTGTCAAAAAGGCCAGAAAAATGACCAATTGCGATTCTGCTTTTTCGTATGGAAAATGATAGAATAGAATGCAGAGGCATGATATCTGCCCACTTTAGTGGTTTTGGACCCTACGAACCCACTCAAACAGGCCGATAAAAATGATCTCTAATTTTCTAGATCGCTAACTTTGGAGATCATTTTCTCAGCCAGTGTTCACCAGATACTAATTTGAATGGTAAATTTGGTTTCGGCATGCTCGAGATAACCTGATGAGATGTGTCACAAGTGGAGATTTTTCCAATCTTTTCAGTCATTTGCGAAGATCTCTTAGTGGCAAAATTCGTTTATTTATACATTTCCAGAATATAAACCCGCACGTTAAAGATCCTTTAAGCTATGTTCGTTAGCTTATGGAAACAAGAAAACACCCAGCATGCATAAACCTCCAAATGGATTACGAATGCCCTAAAGAGGAAGGGCTATTTTGCCATACACATAAACGCCCGCTCGTTTATTTTATCAACATGTATTTGAGTGCACTTCAGTCTTTTTCTTTTTTCTTTTTTTATTACTGAAAAAAGAGACAACAGTCAAAAGAAAAGATAATATATGTTACTCACTTGCCTCACACAGGCGCACAATCCAAACAGTGAGAAGGAAGGCAGAGAACTGGACT
>JAPXFY010000031.1:35603722-35608722 GCA_030674185.1 Monoplex corrugatus
ATGAGACTAAAGTTCATCTTTTTTTCTAAGTTCATCCAGACACACACATACACAGCACACAAGCTTATAATACCCATAATAACGCCACCACTTATGAAGGAAGAATGCTTTCTATCAGTCACTACAATCGCTACAATACAAAATCAGATCTAAGATAATTATATGGACGTTTACAACGTTATTTCATTAACAACAACATTGCTCCTTTTTTAAAATCGGTTACGTAACACTAATCATAAAAATCGATCAAATCTATACTTCAAGCAAAGGCACCCTCTCTTTTTTTTAAATAAAACATTTATCAATTTTACTTTTTTTTTTATTTCATTTGTTTATTTATTTGTTTTAACAGGGACATGCGAACTATTTTCATGTACTGTTTGATCAAACCTTTAGAAACAAATGTAATCTTCTTCTAAGTTCGTGACTACTGAAAGCGCTACTAACCAATTTTGTCAGCATGAATTCACTTAAACCGCCACATCATTCCACTCACAACTTCATTCTGTTTTATATGAAAGAGTAAGCAATCAGCAATTTACCTGTACTACACGCCGCTATTACAAGTATACAGATTGTAAGCAGTCTTTTTAAAAGCTGGAGAAAGACCTGACACCCCTTCAACCCAGATTATCTCCGGTTGATACAGCTTGTACAAATAAAAATAGATCCACTGAGACAAACTCTTACACTATTCACCCATGCATTTTAAAACGAAATTTAGATACATCATATATCTGGAGCTTCTTCCTCAGTTAAAAGACCGATAACCCAATCACTCCGAATCCATATCTTCATCATGGACTATGGATGCAGAGTTTTTGTTAAGTCTAGACCTGTCTCTATACATCTGTGGCATTTATGTTCAGCAATCTTTACATAAACCTCATTCTCCATAGACATCGGAAAATATTCACACATCTTCGCGTTGTATGGAGAATTTAGGTCTGCAATAAATGTCCAAAGAATCCTGGCCCTCTCTCTACACACACGTGTAAAGTGTAAGCCCACCAACAAACCTAGACCATCCTTATACACACTGTACCAATCCACAAGCAAAGCGAAAACGGTGCATAGACTCAGAACCTATCTTGACATAAACCTGCCAACCCAAGAGTCCATAGATTCAGAACCTATCTTAACACAAACCAGCCAATCCCGAGTCCATAGGCTTAGAACCTGTCTTTACACAAACCAGCAACCCCGAGTCCATAGACTCAGAACCTATCTTTACACAAACCAGCCAAGCCACGAGCCCATAGACTCAGAACCTATCTTAACACAAACTAGTCAAGCCACGAGTCCTTAGATTCAGAACCTATCTTTACATAAACCAACCAGCCCACGAGTCCATAGACTCAGAACCTGTCTTTACATAAACTAGCCAACCCCCAGTCCATAGACTCAGAACCTGTCTTTACATAAACCAGCCAACCCCGAGTCCATAGACTCAGAACCTGTCTTTACATAAACTAGCCAACCCCCAGTCCATAGACTCAGAACCTGTCTTTACATAAACCAGCCAACCCCGAGTCCATAGACTCAGAACCTGTCTTTACATAAACTAGCCAACCCCGAGTCCATAGACTCAGAACCTGTCTTTACATAAACTAGCCAACCCCGAGCCCATAGACTCAGAACCTGTCTTTACATAAACTAGCCAACCCCGAGCCCATAGACTCAGAACCTATCTTAACATAAACCAGCCAACCCACGAGTCCATAGGTTCAGAACCTGTCTTTACACAAACCAGCTAACCCTGAATCTATCACCGACCCAACCAGTCTCCTTAAAGAACCTTTCTCTCTCCACATCCCTCTCCCCAAAGATATAGACATTCGTTTCCACCCAAAGACTTCCACATCCGAAGACTCCCACCTTTCTGAAAAAAGACTTTTACGCCTAATCACTACCTCTACAGAACGACGAGGGACCTAGATTTCACCCCAGAGCCCAACTCCGCTGACAACACGTCTTTCTGAACCTGGCTTTCCCAAAGGCCTCTGCACTTTGCACGTATCCCCCTATACTTGTTTCCCCATCGATTTGAACATCCTGATGGCTTTGACGCCTCTCTTCAGCTTCTGCTTGGCGCTCTCCATCTTCTCCACCACGATGGTGTTGCGGGGATCGATCTCCAGCTTGGAGGGGTCCGTCACCACCCTGGCCTTGATGAAGCCTCGCATGATGGCCTCCTGCACCCCCACCTTTTCACCCGTCGCGTTGTTGACGTACTCGCCGGAGTCACGGTCCAGAAGTCCCTTGTTGACGGCGTCGTTGAAGGACACCTGTGTGAAAGATGGAAATGGATAAGGTAATTTTTTGTGTGTGTAGGATCATCGCACTCAGGGAGGTTACCTTTATGCTCACCCCTACGCCCCCCACCCCCCAGCTTTTTTTTTTTTTGGTCCCATTTTCTACGCCATCTTAATTGCCACAGAAGCTGGCACAGTTATTTTTGTTTTTGTTTTGTTCTGTTTGTTTTGTTTCGTTTTTACAATGCGATGATGACGACGTCGATGAGAATGATAATCATGATGCTATGGAGTTCCATCTAGGATTGAGACTGCGTGATCGGGCTGTACTCCATTCTAACTAACGTAATATATCCTGGTGTCAACCAGGCCCGAGAGATACATACAGACACCTGCGGTGCTGGTTAGAAGATTTGAGCAACACCCTGGATGACACATCAGTGAAGTGGATGACACTCGACTGTGTGGTCCCAGTCTTCTCAATGAACCCATAGCACGCCCAAATCTGGATAGGAACCGGTTAGAGCCGAAAAATCCCACAATGATTTATTTTTGAAGGGACTGATGGGGAGTCGAACCCACAACCTTCCAGTCGGAAGTCCGTTGCGTTAACCACTACACCACGACGACTGAAAATATTTAAAACCTGTCTGCCATCCCGCATCTTCAGAAAAGAAAAATAAGTACGCGCCAAAACGTTTTTCCCTCCCGTTTTCTACGCCCTTGATTCCAGCACCCTGTCCATAAGCATCCTGTATTGTCTGCCATGCCAGCAAAGGAAAAAAACTTAACCCTTTGATTCCCTCACCCTATCCACCGGCTTCCTGCAGGAAACTGGTGGACAGGGTAAGAGACTCAAAGGAATAAGTTTTTGTATTGGTGGATAGGGTGCGGGAGTCAAAGGATTTAATGACCACAGAAGCTGGCAGTTTATATAATGTGATGATGATGATTCTACCCTAAGGATGGGAATGTCCCAGTATGATGAATCCCTCCTGAACGCATATGGGAACGTCCCAGTATGATGAATCCCTCTGGAACGCATATGAGAATGTCCGAGTGCGATGATTCCCTCTTGAACACATATGGGATAGCCCAGTATGATGAATCCCTCTGGAACGCATATGGGAATGCCCGAGGAAGATGAATACATCTGGAACACATATAGAAATGCCCGATTATGAAGAATCCTTGTGGAACGCATAGGGAATTGTCCAACTGTCAAGAGCCCCTCTTGAACAAACTCTTACAAAGCGTTACCACTGTAGGGACGACAACCCTTGCTTTCCCTATCTAGTGGCTGAGGACACGTAGTCTATTTGCATGTACCCCGTTCATCATCATCATCAGCAGGTGCCCTGCCGCATGGCGTTGGCGACCATGGACTTCCAACCATCTCTATCTCTCGTTGCCCCCAGCATCTCCCCCACCCTCTTCATCCCCAGCCACTCTGCAAGTCCGTCCAGCATTCTCTCCCTGGGTCTACCTGGTGCTCTCTTTCCCTCTCTACCCCGTTAGCCCTCCTGATATCTATCGTTCTCACCTTTTCCTTCTTCCGCTGGTCCACCACACCGTGCACAGCGTACGTCTTGGTGACCACCTCGGGCTTGGCGTTGGGGTCCTCGTGGTAGTCGACCAGGATGAGCCCACTGGCGATGGCGTCCTGGATGGCGATCTTCTCGCCAGCCTCCGTGCGGTATGTGGAGTTGCCTGTGTCCAGCACCCCGCTGCTTGACGCCTCCACTACCGTAAGCTTCTTCTCCGTCACCGGGTCTAGCACACCTGCAAAATGATTGTCAGGTGGTGTTGACAGGTGAAATGTAAAAGGAAACGAATGAAGGTAGCGAAGACAAAGAAACAGAGATGACAAAGACAAAGAAAACAGAGATGACAAAGTCAAAGAAACAGAAATGACAAAGACAAAGAAAACACAGATGACAAAGACAAAGAAACAGATGACAAAGACAGAGAAAGAGATGACAAAGACAAAGAAAACAGAGATGACAAAGACAAAGAAAACAGATGACAAAGACAAAGAAACAGAAATGACAAAGACAAAGAAAACACAGATGACAAAGACAAAGAAACAGAGATGACAAATACAAAGAAAACAGAGATGACAAAGACAGAGAAAAGAGAGATGACAAAGAAACAGATGACAAAGAAACAGAGATGACAAAGACAAAGAAACAGAGATGACAAAGAAACACAGATGACAAAGAAACAGAGATGACAAAGACAAATAAAACAGAGATGACAAAGACAAAGAAAACAGATGACAAAGACAAAGAAAACAGAGATGACAAAGACAAAGAAAACAGATGACAAAGACAAAGAAAACAGAGATGACAAAGACAAAGAAAACAGAGATGACAAAGACAAGAAAACAGATGACAAAGACACAGAAAACAGAGATGACAAAGACACAGAAAACAGAGATGACAAAGACACAGAAAACAGAGATGACAAAGACAAAGAAAACAGAGATGACAAAGACAAAGAAAACAGAGATGATAAAGACAAAGAAAACAGAGAAAACAAAGACAGAGAAACAGAGATGACAAAGAAACAGAGATGACAAAGACAAAGAAAACAGAGATGACAAAGACAGAGAAACAGAGATGACAAAGAAACAGAGATGACAACGACAAAGAAACAGAGATGACAAAGACAAGAAACAGAGATGACAAAGACAAAGATGACAAAGACAGAGAAAACAGAGATGACAAAGACAGAGAAACAGAG
>JAPXFY010000031.1:35616222-35626222 GCA_030674185.1 Monoplex corrugatus
AATATGGAGCTCACCGAAAAATTCACGAACGGTAAACACGATTTTGGTGAGTTAAAGAGAAGCTAAGAAACGTGACGCTCCTGGGATCGAGAAAAATCCGCAAGTAAGCCGCATCGTTTTATAAGCGCAGGGGTTAAAGCTGGGGGAAAAAGTCGCGGCTTATAGCCCGAACTTTACGGTAAATGCAAATACATACCTTTCTATGTAACATTTATCAAAGCCTTGTTTAAAGGCACTACTGCATACAAGCTGAATCAAAAGGAAACGCATTCCACTGACATTTACAGTGCAATGATCTCCACTCGTTTGTTTCGGAGAAGAACCTTTATTCAGTACTCACACAGTTAAAACTGATTCATTTTTAATGTAGGCTACGCATCTGTATTTAGGTTTCGTGGAGAAAGTTTGCTTAAGAGGCACCAGTTTGTGCAAATTTGATACAATTCAGATGAATCGATGTTATTATAAATCGTTCTCATCTTTACTTAGATTTCGTGGATACTTTTTTATTTATTTATTTAAAAGCATCCATATGTGGAAACTTACATACAACTTAGGTCAATCGATTTTAATGAAAACAATCGACTGATTTGACGCAAACTGTGGTCACTCAGTGGTTAACACTTATTTCATGCAACTGAATTTCGTGCAAAAAATATCTGCTTTGAAACGCTTATATACATGCAAGTTAATTGACTCTCTCTCTCTCTCTCTCTCTCTCTCTCTCTCTCTCTCTCTCTCTCTTCTCTCTCTCTCTCTCTCCCTCTCTCTTTCGCTCTATCTCTCACACACACACACAGACTCTCTCTCTCTCTTTCGCTCTCTTTCTCTATCTCACACACACACACAGACTCTCTCTCTCTCTCTCTCTCCCAATCTATCTCTATCCATCTCTCTCTATATATATATCACTATCTCTCTCTCTCTCTGTCCCTCCCCTCCCCCTTCCTCTCACTCCCGATTGATAAAAAATGTAGATAAGGGGCGTAATGGTAAAGCACCTGCCTCGAACGCCGAAAACCTAGGTTCCAATCACAGATTAAAAGTTTTTCTCATTCTCCCCCCTCCCCCTTTATTAGACCTTAAGAAGTGGCCTGGGTGCCATCTCTCAGATGAAACGATAAACTGAGGTTCTGTGTGCAGCACGCAATCAGCGCCAAGTTAAAGATCCCACGGCAACCAAGGAGTTATCTTTGTGGCAAAATTCTGTAGCAAAAATCTGCTTTAAAACAGAAACAAAAATACACACATAATGAAAAACAATGGCTGGCGCTGTGCTATAGTGATCTAACTTCTCAAGGGAGAGAGCAATCCGCCTTTCACGCGGAGAAATTCTGTTTTAACAAAAAAAGAAAAAAAATCCAAGCCAATTAAAAAAAAAAGACACGATTAAAACCAACTTAATAAGAAGGCTCAGTGCTAATTCCTTCAAACCCCATCACTTTCTGTAACACACACACACACACACACACACACACACACACACACACACACACACACACACACACACACACACACACACACACACACACACACACACACACCTCTCTCTCTCTCCCTCCCTCTCTCTCTCTCTCTCTCAATAAATAAATAAATAAATAAACACAGACACATAAGTGCATGCGCGTGCGTGCTCAAAACACAACTGTTAGGACATACAATCAGCATTAGGCATAGGCTACATCTGGGTAAGCAATATCACTTTTTATATCAACAGATGACCAAAAAAGCTCTCAGCACTTAATAGAACTTTAAACTAAAAAAAATCACTCTGTATTTTGTCCCTTAAAGATCTAAAGTATCTAAGCAGAAATCGGACATTGCTCACATATACAAACAATATCTAACTAATAACTACATCTACAACCTTTTCTCATCTGCAAAGAACTACAGCAGGTATTAGGAAAGCAGAATGTCACATAATTTCACAATGTATATTAATTCTACTCGACATTCATTTGTATGTAGTAATGAAAATTAGCATAATAACTAAAATGGTAGTAAGTTTAGTTTAATACATTTCTAAGCAGGCAGCGACAGAAATTTTGCATTATGAGTAAACTGGAAGTTAATTCTATACGAAATTCATGAGCAGGCAGAAATGGAAAAAAAAATAGCAGAATAACTAATATGGTAGTAAGCCTATGTTAACTCCATAAGGAATTCATAAGCAGGCAGTGATAGAAATTTTGCAGAATTAGCTAAACTGGTAGTAAGTTAATTCTATAGAAATTATGAAGACATTTACGGAAACATTAGGACAACAGTTATTGAAAATAAAACACGGCTTTACAAAATACACGAAACACCAGGAATACAATTATAATAATAGTAACAAAAACGATAAGCTACTTCAGCAGGCAAAAACGTAAAAGAGTGCACGAAGGGGGTTAAGTCACAGAAGTTAACACAACATGGACCAGGAGTTACTTTTCCTGCAGGACAAGGCTGGAAGAGTAGCGGGTCGTGTCTCCGTCTCGGGCATCTTCCAGTAGTATGGGCCCTACGTCCCAGAACCTAATCCAGTGGTAAGCAGTCTTGCGTGTCAATGCTCATATGAATTTTAAGTCACAAGACAGCGTACTGAGTACGAATAAACATAAACAGGATACAGGGCTACGACTTCTGTTTTTAGATAATAGATGATATTTTCTAGCCGTCCATGACCTCTCTCCCTCTCTCTCTCTCTCTCTCTCTCCTCTCTCTCTCTCTCAAGCCTCTAGGTAAGAACGATGTAGAGCTGAGGCTACGTGTTTTCTTTTCTTTTTTTTTTTTTTCTTTTTTTTTTCACTTTGCAGATCTATTGTGTTGAAATATTTATATCTACATATTTTACAGCTGTGCAGCTTTTATACTCATTCATGTTCCTTCAAAGCCAGAGACTTTCTGTAAGAACGATGCAGAAGTCACGCGTTTTTCTTCACTAAGCAATGTATTGCGTTAAAATATTAACATCTACGTATATTACACTTTCACCTTCCCTGTATTTCCCCTCCGTTAAATTAAGTTCAATCGGAGTTTCTCAAGACAATGTCTCCGTGCACGGGATGAATTCCGTACGCATTAACCCCACGGATGCTATGTGATGGAGAAGATCCAAAATGATAATGGCACACAAACCTTAAGGCCAGCACGTAAGGTGAATAAGAAACACGTGCCCCCCACCCACCCCACCCCCCAGGTCTGAACTCACAACCCCTGCGTTTTGAGCATAACGCTTTAACATTCTAACAACTGAGCTAACGGGGACGCCTAAAAATTCAGTTTCAGTTTCCTCAAGACGATATCACAGCACTCGGGAAATCCCATACGTCCTTACGCTGCAGACACTTTATGATGGAAACGGGATGCGAAAGAAACACGGCAAATCAAGGGGCACAATAGTTACGTGGGTAAAACGATGACCCTCCGATCGAAAGGTCTGGGGTTCGATGGTACCTGGGTTATCTCCCTTCAGGTGGATAAAGGGTGGAGTTGTTTTTTCCTGCTCTCCCTGGTCAAGAAGTGTGCAGACTGTTAGTGCCTATATCCCCTTCGGGTGTATACGCGCATTACATATGCACGTTAAAGATCCTGTCAGTTATATCAGAATCCAGTGGCTTCAGGAAACCTTAAAACATACAGCATGCTTCAGTTTCAGTTGTTCAGTTTCTCAAGATGACGTCTCCGTCCTCGGAATGAATTCCACATGTGTTTAACGTCACAGGTGCCATGTGATGGTGATCATGGCACAAACCTTAAGCCTGCACATAAACCCATGAGCTGGCCAGGTCCTGAGGTCCTACCTAGCCATGTTTTACCCAGCCTACATTTTTTTTATACCAGTATTGTATCAGTCTATCACTAAAACGATCTTGGTGACATAGCTAAATAGCAAGAAGACTGAAGTCATTGTAATGATAAAAAAAAACAACAACAAGAAACCCCCTCATGCAAAATAACAGCAAATGGCACAACTTTGAAACAGGTCGATTAGTTTAAATATCTGGGAACGGTCATCTCACCAGACAGCAGATGCACATCAGAAATAGCAGAATCAGCCAAACCAAAACAGCCTTCAACAAAGATGAAAAGCGTTCTTACCAACAAAAGCATATCAATTAACATCAGGCAGAGAGTTCTTGAATGTTATACAGAACCGATACTGTTATATGATTGTGAGGCGTGGACAGTCAACACGCAAAGTCAGAACAAAATTGAGGCAACTGAAATGTGGTCTCGAAGACGAATGTTGAGAGTTCCATGGACAGCAAAGAAAACAGACGAGACAGTCTTGAAGGAGGCAGACACAAGAAGATCATTAATAAAGAAAGTTAGGAAAAGACAAGCAACATCTAAAGGACATTTTATGAGGAAAGGGAAATGAGAGCACCTGGTCACAACAGGACAGCTAGAGGGAATGAGAACACCAGGTAGACCCAGGAAGAAATTATTGGACAGACTTTCAGGGTGGCTGAGGACAGAGAGAATGGGAAATGATGCAGCAACAAAGGATAGATTCGTATGGAGGGCCATGATCGCCAACACCATGCGACAGGGCACATGATGATGATGAAAATCTTAGTGGCCCGCATGTGGGACGAACCCACGACCTCCGCGTTATCAGCACGGCTCTCTAACCAAACTGAGCTAATGGGCCAGCCACAGCATGCACACCAACCAAAGAGGGAGTATGCAGACTACGTATCCTCTGCACAGTGTGGGAAACACAACGTATTGACATGCATCCGAGAAAATTGCAACTCTAAATAAATGAATGAATAAATAAATAGATAAACAAATAGATAAATAAATTAAAAAATGAATAAATAATAGATAAATAAATAAAAAACAAATAAATAAATATAAAAAATAAATAAATAAATAGATAAAGCACACAAAACCATGGCAACTCCCTGTTTATCAGTAGTATTTGAATCGTTTCGATTGCACGCGCGCGACGCGCCCCCCAACACACACACACACACACACACACACACACACACACACACACACACACACACACAAACACACAAACACACACACACACAGCCGTGGCAACTCCCTGTTTATCAGTAGTATTTGAACGTTTAAACTACCATCTCCTTAAGAAGTGAAACACATCTAATAAAGAACTGAAGGCAGGCATCTTGTTTAGTTGAAGCTGTGAACTGATGTCAAGGGAGTGTCAAGTCATCCAGGTACTTCTAAGAGAGTGGCAGAAAGTATTAAAAAACAACCCAAAGCAAGTGTCACCGCAATATTAACGTTACATAAGCTTTAGTAAGAAAAAAAGTATGGACATACCAATGACTTCAGACCAAACTAGAAAACTGGACATTAGCCAAACTAGATGTACGTATGCTAGTGGCAAATTTCAAAACTGCCGAAACAGTTCTGAAGTATACTTTCAAGTCTAGATGGTTACATGTTGACTATGATACACCACATACACACAAAACCATTACAGAAACATGTACTATTTACGAACAAGCCTGAAACAGCAAGACACTAGCCATGCAAAAGATCTAAAAACAACGAAGAATCTAAAATAGGAATACACTGAGAAAGCAAACTTATCCAGCTGAAGAATGCTACTTAAAAGCACAGAAATTGTCGAGGTAACGGTTACATCCTGAAGCAGAAGTTTCACACTAAATTCCACCATCACCCTCATCCGTTCTCTGTCTATCTGTCTGTCTGTCTGTCTGTCTCTCTCTCTCTCTCCTCTCTCTCTCTCTCTCGCTCTCTCTCTCTTTCACTCGCTCTCTCTTTATCACAGACAAAAACATGGATTACAAAAATAAAGTTCGAGTTGACAACTTAGCTGGGCACAAGGTCATCCCAGCGTTGTCAAACATTCAAAGAGGTAGGCGTTGGCATTGTGCAGATGTTAGTTATAATGAATGTGATGATGCAACAGAGCTGTTTTTTACACACACACACACACACACACACACACACACACACACACACACACACACATACAGCGAGATAGAGAAAGAAAGAGAGAGAGAGAGATAGAGACAAGAAGAGAGACAGAAAGAGACAGACTGAGAGACAGTCAGGCAGGCAGAGACAGGGAGAGAGCAAGAGAGAAAGCGGGGGGAGGGGAGAGAAAAAAAAAAGAGAAAGTAAATGGACAGAGAGAGACAGAGAGAGAGAAAGGTAATGGTGAGAGAGACAGAGACAAAGAGAGAGAGACACAAACAGGCAGACAGACAGACAGACATACAGACAGACAGACAGAGGAGCAAGGAGAGAACGAAAAGACACAAGCGTGTGCAGAGTGAAGACGAATCATTGTATGACTGTGTTAATCAAGTTGTGCTGCCTGTGTGCGCCCACGCGTGTAAACACATACATCTGTCAATAAACTGGTACCTGACAAAATGAGCGGTGGTGATGTATCTGAGCTGTTCCCACTTGTCGCAGACCAGCAGGAACTCTGGCTGTTTGATCAGCTCCACAATCGTCTTGTACGTCTCCCAGAAAGCCCAGAAATCCTGCAAAACACAAGCAACGTATAATCGACACGCAGTCATCAAAGTCGTTATCATCTTTATCATTTTAGTCCTCTTCTTCCACTGGACGAAGCAGCAGAGAAGTTTCAGTCTTTCTCTCCTAATGTTGTATTTGGTGTTTGTTCGTGATCTTGCATTCACGCTTGACAAAGGCCAGCTGGCCGAAAATTTGAGCCTGTCTTGTCTGGTTGTATTAATTAAATACGCGTTCTGATTCTATTTTCGTGTTTTTCTGTTTCCTGTTTGCTTGAACGCGGGCAATCGCACTGGATCTTGCGCTTATAAGTACTCATTATTATTATATTATTGTTTTGGATTTTATAATGGGAACAGACTGATTGCGTAAGGTTATAGTCGTCTGATGACCCAGAGGTCGTAGGGAGTGATGCTCCTGATCACGTCACGTCTGCTTCTTGCTCGATAGCCATACTCACACAATTCATTTCAAAACTGATAAATATGTGCTGCAGGGCTTTGGTAGTGGTATAAGTCCGACCTCGGTAAGTCAGGGTGGGGTTGAAAATGGAACTGATGAGTTGGGATTTTTGTTTCAATGGGAATATTGGGGGGTATTTATGGGTTGGTGGAGTTGCTAAGGGGCACTACTTGATTTCCTTATTCTGGTTTCGATCTCTCTGTTGAGTCTTCGTTAAGAAAGAAATGATTGGGTCAAGGCTGAAAACGGACCGGTAAAGAAAAGGGCAATGACTAAAAAAAATCTTTCTTTCATTAAACCAAGAGCATCTACCAGGGTAAACAAAGATAGGATATTTATAGAGTGCTACACCTAGAAGGAAAGAGAACACCAGGTAAACCCAAGGAGAAAATACTGCACGGACTTGCAGAGTTGGCTGAGGACACAGAGGGTTGGAGATTACTTGCAGCGACAAGGGATAGATTCGTACGGAGAGCCATGATCGCCAACGCCATGCGACAGGGACAAATGATGATGCATGATGACAACATAAACGCTGTGGACACATAAGCCATGTACAAAAGCGGTGGCAACAAGCAACAAAAAAACAAAGACAGAATTGTTTATTTTTATTGTTGTTTTTGATTAAAGTCCAGCCGACGCGTACAGCCATATCAGGGATATAACCGTTTCAATACACGCACAATACTTCAACAGGGGGAAAAAAGTAAAGAGAATTAAGTACACATATCAATGCATTCACGTACATAATCTAAGGAAATGCCCCCTGGCGTTGACCACTCCGTCCAATTTATCGCACAGGGGATTTAAAAAAAACATACCCGAAGAAAAGTTTAAACATAACTAAAGACACTAAAACATACACGAAAACGGGCCTAAATTACCTAAAATTGCTTCCGCATATTTCGTTTCCCCAGAGCCAAAATGCGCTTAATAAAAGTATGTAAGACTATCGAACACGTACAAGTGAATGGACCAGAAGGCAGAAAATGATAGGAAGAAATGACAGAAAGCAAAGGAACAACGCAGAAACAAAGAGAGTGACAGAAAAGAGGAAATTTCTAGCACAGAATTTCCAGAAGGTGGGGATACTATTTATACTGAAAGAGCCCTCGGCATCCCCACGTGGAAAACAAAGAAAGAAATAAAGAAAGAAACAAACAAACAAACAGATAAACAAAACGTTAGACAGCAAGCAGATCAGCACAGGCAGACTATTGTAAATGTACCTTGTATTTCCTGAGCAGGTCCTCCAGTGTCTTGATCTGCACCACCACAGTCTGCAGAAACTCGTTATCTGTCAAACCATATAACACAGTATTCTGATACTCTTGCAATCTCTTTCTACATAATAATATATGTACATGAATCAGAATCCCAACAGATCAGCCACAACGACAAAATAGTACATGTGTAGGTCTCAATCCAATCACTGTGGGATTTTTCTGTTATTTTAACCCTTCGACTCCCGCACCCTGACCACCAGCATCCTGCATTGCCAACCATGCTAGCAAGGCAAAAAGTTAACCCTTTGACTCCCTCATCCTATCCACCAGCTTCCTTCAGGAAGCTGGTGGATAGGATGACGGAATCAAAGGGTTAAGTTTTTGCAGTTGGCGGATAGGGTGCGGGAGTTAAAAGAGTTAACCAGTTCCTACCAAAAACGGAATATACTGTGGGCTCACTGGGAAGACAATGGACCACTCAGTCAAGTCTCGTCCAATTTACAAATGCGTCAATGATTGATTGATTTGGTTCAGTTTTTACGTCGACACCCACCTCAGGTGATATGGCTGACGGGAAAACCATCCCAGGGAAGTGGAGAGAGTGGGACCTATCTAATTCTATACCGACACCACCAGAACAACAATGATGTTAAGATGGGACAGTGAGAAGGCCATTTTTAAAGTAGGGCACCCCAGGATTCGAGCCCACAACCATTAGCATGTGATGTTTGGGTTCATTAAAGGTGTTGATCAAATTTCTTAGCCAACATCACAGGTGTATCTTTCCAGGCTGGCAGACGATAGGATGTATTATGAAAGAAAAAGGTGAGTACGGTCCTGTTACACAATCTCAGTCCACAATGGAACTCCACAGCATCATCACAGCTACCCTCGTTCTCATGTATAAGTCAAACATGAAAAAAACTGTCCTTCATTCTGTGGCTCTCCATGTCCTGGTATCATGAGGACCTCAGCTCCGGCAGTTTGGATGCAAGTGTGTTGGACAGCCAAAAGAAAATGAGAGAGCATCATCAATGCCATTGCACAGAAGCATGCAAAAGATCAGTCATCGAAATCAGACCAAAAATATCAAAAATCAGAGCTGTTGGCACACTTCATCGTAAATGTTACAAAAATTTCAACAACAAAAATATATTCGATTCTTTTGCCCAAGTAAGCGATAATTCAAGGTTAATATTGTAAGTCAGATCGTTAGAATTATGTACAGAATGGACATACACTGTAAAAATGCTCCATCGGATTTTTCCCGGGTATTGGCCACGTTGCATATTCTATCCTCTTTCAACAGCTACTGACCCACGACGTTTGACCAGTCCTGTAAGCTGTGTACCTGGTACCTGAGTCATTTATGGAATGCCACAAAATATCAGAAATCGATTTCATTACTTCTTATGCGTTTCTTTTTTTTCTAAGATGAGATATACAGATACACATGTCCAATGTAGCCAACACTGATCAAATAACTCATATGAATATAAGACAAAACCCATATGCTAGGTACGACCTCAGAACATTGCCAGTTCATGGGGTTTATGAGCAGGCTTAAAGCTTGTGCCATGATCGTTCTCGATCTTCTCCATCACATGGCATCCGTGGCGACAGTGCATAAGGAATTCATTCCAAACGCAGAGGCGTTACCTCGAGAAACTGATACTGAAACTGAAACTGAAACTGAAAACTGAAACTGTGGCAGCTTCTGTAGCCATTAAGGTGGCGTAGAAAATGGGACAGAAGAAAAACGAGAAAGACGTGAACATAATATGCAATTCTCTTAATGCAATGATCCTTAACTCTTTGACTCCCGCACTCTATCC
>JAPXFY010000031.1:35628722-35636222 GCA_030674185.1 Monoplex corrugatus
TTCCACCCTCCCTGTCTTCAGCCACTCTGCAAGTCAGTCCAGCATCTTGGTGTTCGTAGGAATGCTTAAATTTGTATTCAGGTGTATTCTTAAATTTGTATTCAGGTGTGTTTTTTTTTTAAATCCCCGGTGCGATGAATTGGACGGAGTGGTCAACGCCGAGGGCATGTCCTTAAATCATGTGCGCGAATACATTGATGTGTATACTTAATTTTCTTTTCCTTTTTTTTTTCCTGTTGAAGTTTATGTTTTGAAGCGGTTATCGCCCTGATATGGCTCTACGCAGTCGGCTGGGCTTTAAACAACAATAACAACACCATATACTAACACTCTGTCTTCGTCACACATCTATACGAAAAAAAAAAGAAAAAAACGGAGTGGGGATGATTTTGTGGTGATGTTATAGATCCGCATAATTCGCATAATTGTTATCATCAAGTTAGCAAACATGGTTTATGGGATGGAACACTGACACATACCTGATGGCAGCATCAGTGGCAGGTCCATAAGGTGCCGGAATCAGGATGATAACGGCTGGAACCACCCCCACTTCTCCCGCATTGTTACGAACCTAGAAACACAACCAAAGGAGTAATGAAATCACTAGAACCCGAACACAATCAAAACACAACTAAAGTGCCCATGTACTCCTCTCTGACGAATGAAACAACAGAAACAGGGAAAGAAAAATAAGGGTGAACTGTAAAAGGAAGGAAAGAAATATAATTTAAACACAGACAAGGGGAAACAACTTAAACACACACAGGGAAGAAATAGAGGCAAACAGAAAGGGATAAACTACGAAAGGAAGATATCAACTAAGTAACATAACTCTTGAGAGTCACGGAGTTATCTCCCATGTAGAATTTCTTAAATCCAACACATTTTGCGCTACCCATTCAGCTAGCATGGACGCAGCCACAAAGCATAAAGTTGTAAGCTCAGAACATTCCTCCGTGACTCTCAAGAGTTATGTTACTTCGTTGATATTTAAACTTCTCCCTGCTTCCCTCTTATTTCCTTTGGTATGAAAGGAAGGAAAGAAATCAGGACTTAAATACAGAAATAAGAGAAAGATAGACACACACACAAACAAAACAACAAACAAACAAACAAAAAACAAAAAGAAAAAAACGACAAAAACAAACGAATATTAAGAGGAAAGAAACAGGAAAGAAAGAAAGAAAGAAAGAAAATAAAACAAGAGAGAAAGACTCATCAAGTAAGACAAAAAACAAAACAAAAAAGACAAACAGAAAAGTGGGAAAAATGAAGTCCCAGAGACAACAATTAACAACAATATCATGAATAAAGGAACACCTCCACCACTAACTCTGCCAACAACAACAACAAAACATCTGCCAAGTGGTAGACAAAAATCCAACAACAACAACAACAATAACTATAAAACACAGACACATGCTCTACAAACGCTACAACAGCAACACCAACAACTGCCATTTGATGGACGAAAACCAAACAAGAAAAATACGACAAACGCTACAATAACATCAACGACAACGACAACAACAACAACAATAATTATCATCAAAATTGCATTATTCATCTATATACAAACCAATTGAGTTCGGTGATTGAATATGTAGTGTTTTTATAATAGTCGTGGTGGTAGTGGTGGTGGTGTATGTGTGATGGTATGTGTGTAGTAGGGGCGTAGGGATGTGCGCGCGCGCGCACACACACACACACACACACACACACACACACCACGCACGCACGCACGCACGCACGCACGCACGCACGCACGCACGCACACACATACACACACACACACACACACACACACACACATACATATACGATATTTATTTTGTTTTGCACGTTACAGTAGTTTAAAGTGAATGGTTTACGTGTTTTGTGTTGCTTTCTTGTGGGAAAACCACCATGGAATTTCTGTTTTGGTGATGTTAAAATTAAACTTGAATTTATTTGACTTGGCTTGACTTGACTTGGACTTGGACTTGACTTGAACAATTCTATGACACCATCACACATCATAAAGAAATATCATTACCTTCCACTTCATTCAATCGACAACAACCACAACAACAACAACATTACCAATACCAAAATCATCATCAAGGAATATCGTTACCTTCCCTTTTGTTCAATCGACAAAAACAACAACAACAACAAACAACAACAACAACAACATTACCAACACCAGCATATCCATCACCATCATAAAGAAACATCCTTACCTTTATTTTGTTTGTTAGTTAGTTTGTTTAAATCGTTAATTATGGTAACGTTATTTGTTAGTTTTACCTTCCCCTCCTCGAAACAGTTGTTTTCTGGATCATCTTTTCTCAAAACCAAAATAGACAATTTTCAAATATCCTTTTCACTCCTCTTCTATCACCCCTCCCCCCCTTTTTTTTGTTTTTTTGTTGTTGTTGTCTAAAATCACTTTAATGAATAGACATTAAATTAAAGACCACCACATCCTTACCTTCCACTTCCTTCTGTCAGAGTTGTCCATCAGATACAGAGCTTCCCCCTCGATAAACTTGATCTGTCAACACCACAACAAACCCAGTATGTATTAAGTTCGGAGTTTGCTCAAGAAGCATTCACCGCGTTCGGACAGTTCCGTATGCGCTCCACCCAAATCTGCCGGCCACAAATTGGCAAGCACTTTGAGTCTGTGTAAAAACCCTACGCAAGGTTTAGAAATGGGCAAGTGGGAGAGGGGACGGGGGGTGGGGGGGAGAGATGGACATTTGAAACACTTCAGCTGACAACAAAAGAATGATGGAAACATTAAGACGGGCAGCGATGAGGCCAAAAGTTTTAATGTTGCGGGCTGGGATTGAACTCGAGATATCAGCAGCTCTTTTATCGAACGGCCCTATGAAATGAACCAAATGGGCGGCGTAAAAATACTAGTCATTTTTCTTATTCACATTATGTTCGTATTCATTTATCGTCGTCACAAATGGATTTACCATGTGAAACTCTGGCTGCTTGGTGGGTAAAGGTTGGACGTTTTTTCCGATCTCTCCAAGTCATATGTGTGTGCAGACCTGCTAGTGATCAAACACCAATAATAATAATAACAATGAATAATAAATAATAATAATAATGATAATAATAAATAATTACAGTATATTTATATGGCGAAAATCAAGGCGCACACAAACACCAGACACATGCATGCGATCAACTCAGACCATCTTGCGACATCCCGTATGTGCGTCACACAAATGTGTATGTAATGATCAAAACAAAACAAAATAAACACAGAACAAATGTGAGAGACAGAGACAGAGAGAGGATCTAGATTCTAAGGTAACTAAACACACAACAAATGTGAGAGACAGAGACAGAGAGAGGATCTAGATTCTAAGGTAACTAAACACAGACAATTCTGAGACAGAGAGAGATCTAGACAAGTAACAAACACAAACAAGGAGAGAAGAGACAGAGAGAGAACTAAGGAAAACCAGAGACAGAAGAGCAGAGAGAACAAGACAAAGAGAGAGAAACAAAGACAGAGACAGAGACAGACAGAGACAGAGGGAGAGGGAGAAGGAGAGAGAATGATAAAGTCATAACGTGTTTTTCCCGACCTGGGAGCTGGAGAAGTCAGTAAGGGCGATAACCGGTCGCTCTTCACGGAGAGTGATGGTTCTTTGGGGCACAGGGACGACGTTTTTGGCACGGTCAAACAGGTAGTCAATCTTGGTCTGCCACTGTAGGAAGCCTGCCAACACATCCTGCAAAATGGACCACAGACCTTGAAGATAGCTTGTGGAAACATGCACAGTCAATGCACAGTTAGTAAAACCAGCCATCTGCCGGTTCAAGATCTTGAAATAACGTGTGGAAATATGCACATATATACATAGAGACAGACGGGCAGACAAACAGGCAAACAAACAGGCAGGCAGACAATAGACAGAAGACAGATACATAGAGACAGACGGGCAGACAAACAGGCAAACAAACAGGCAGACAGACAGGCAGACAGACAACAGACAGAAAGACAGATACATAGAGACAGACGGACAGACAAACAGCAGGCAGACAGACAACAGATAGAAAGACAGATACAAAGAGAGAGACGGGCAGACAAACAGGCAGACAGACACAACAGACAGACAGACAACAGCAACAGAAAAGGCAGACAAACAAACAGAAATCTCAAAAAGGCAGAAGAAAATCAAAAACTGAAGTCAAAGTTAAGTCTCATGAAATCACAGTGATGAAAGAACACAGTGGCTTCCTTTAAGTCTTGCAGTTTTATTTGGGGCGGACAGACAGACACGAACACAAACACCATCGTTCTCACCTTGATCTCCTCCTGAATGGACATGGCATCAGTCCTGCTACCCTGCAGTTTGTTTTTGTCGAAAGACAGGTGGATACGGGACAGGGTGGTCTCCATCCAGTACTCCGCCTCTTCCACCTCGTGGAAAAACTAAAAAAACAACAATTTGGAATTTTTTAAAAAAAGAAAGAATCAATGGAAAAAGTGAAAACCAACAATTTGGAACCAGACAGAAAAATACAACACGACAATAGAAACAGAACGGGTATTTGATACAACCAGACAAGACAGGCGCAAAGTTTTGCAACTGCCTTTGTCAAGCGTAGACGTAAGATCATAAACGAATAAAACACCAAATACAAAAATTAGGAGAAAAAGACTAAAACTTCCCTGCTGATTCGTCCAGTGTGAGAAAAGGAATTAAAAAAGAGGGGCAATTGGAATAAAAACAATATCTGTACTATTACTCTACTATAACAAGTTATTCTTATACTTATTCTTATTGTTGCTTATAAGCCCAGCCAACTGCGTTGAAGCCTATCAAGGCTGTAACCATTTCAATACAAACACAGAGCTTCAACATGTAAAAAAAATAATAAAGAAAAGAAAATTAAGTATCAATGCATTCGCGCACCTAATCTAAGGAGATGCCCCTGGCGTTGACCATTCCATCCAATTTATCACACACAGGATTTAAAAGACATACCTGAATACAAATTTAAGCATAACTAAGGACACTAAAACATACACAAAAATAGGCATAAATCACCTAAAATTGCTTCCGCATATCTCATTTCCCTAGAGCCAAAAATGCACTTAATCTATGTACCAAATTATCAATCCTGAGAGAAAGAGAGGCAGAAACAAAGAGACTGACAGAAAAGAGGAAATTTCTAGCACAGAATTTCCAGAAGGTGGGGACACTATTTATACTGAAAGAGCCCCCGGCATCCGCACGGGGGACCCTATTGCTAGCAATAATAGTGAAGACGAGGAGGATGGTTACAGTTTGTTCTTGTTAAACAACGGGTATGAAGCATGAAGAAAAAAATTAAAATAAATAAACACAACAAAACTGAATGAATGAATGAATGAATGAATGAATGAATGAATGAATGAATGAATAACGAACGAATACGATCATCCTCTTGTAACTTCTGTTGCCAGTTCGATCAATTATTTATTTATGCATTTATTCGTTTATACTAACCCTTCAACTCCTGCACCTTGTCCAGCACTTTCCGGCATTCTCAACCATGGTAGCAAAGCAACAAAAAAAACAACCCTTTTGATCCCTCACCCTATCCACCAACTTCCTGCAGGCAAAGAGTGTGACAGAAAAGAGGAAATTTCTACCACAGAATGTCCAGAAGGTGGGAACACTATTTATCTCATTTCAGACTAAAGGTGCAATCCCTTGTCTGTTCTTACTACGCGAAAAATTAGGGAAAGAACAAACAAAGAAACAGACAACTCCACCCCCCATCTCAAAGTCAAAGAGTTATCCATAGTTATCAACCCACCTCATGATAGGCAGCAGCGTTCCTCAGGTGCACCTCAGCACACTGCATCACCTGTGTCATCCACTGCCAGTTGGTGCGGACCGCTTGGATACACGCCTGACACGTCACACAGAACACACAGACCGTTAGTGTTGTATCGTTACGTCATCATGAACGGCAAAATTAATTACACACATGTTAAGTCTCATTACTATAAATATCTCACCTGTCTCACCTGTCGGCGTCACCGGGAACAGTGTTGGCCGCTGCACATGATGTCCTCACAAGTTGCCTCCAGCACTCTCGATCTTGGCTAAGTCTGACCACCTCCTGGAGTTTCTTGCCACTGATGTTTGTGATGTTTCTAGCAAGTGATGCAGGTGGCCGTCCTCTGTTTCTCTTTCCTTCCACTTTACCTTGGAGGACAGTGGACATCAAGTCTGTTCTCTCATTACGGATTGCGTGTCCAACATATTTCAGTTTCCTCCGTTGTATGAGTACTAGAAGCTTGCGTGTAGTACCCAACTCATTCAGTATGCTTTCATTTGAGCGCCTATCCGTCCATTTGACCCTCAGCAGTCTTCGGTAAAACCACAGCTCTGCTGCTTCCACTCGTCTTTCATCCTCTTTCTTCATTGTCCATGCCTCGCAGCCGTATAACATCACTGGCCAGACAAGACATTTTAAGAGTTTTAACTTAAGGTCTGCTGTTATGCTGTGGTCTTTCCAAATATTGTTCAATTGAACCATACTGTTCTTGGCCATTCCAATTCTCATCTTTATGTCTTTTGAGCATGTTCCATCGTGTGTCTTGACTGAACCTAAATATCTAAAGTCCTTGACATTTTCTAGAGGGACTTGGTTTAGCATGATCTGGTCCTGTCTAGTGTTATATTTGCCTGCAACATGCATAACCTTTGTCTTCTTTGAATTTAAGTCCAGCCCAGCTGCCTTTCCAACCCGGTCTACCCTGTACAGGATCCTCCTAGAGCCTGTAATGTTGTCTGCCAGTAATCCTGTGTCATCTGCGTAGCGTAAATATAACACATGTTAAATCTCATTACTATAAATATAACACCTACATCATCATCATCATCACGTGCCCTGCCGCATGGCGTTGGCGATCATGGCCCTCCATACGAATCTATCCCTTGTCGCTGCAAGTATATCTCCCACCCTCTCTGTTTTCAGCCACCCTGCAAGTTCGTCCAATATTTTCTTCCTGGGTCTACCTGGTATTCTCTTTTCTCCAGCTTTCCTGTTGTGACCTGGTGCTCTAATTTCCTTTTCCTCATATTATGTCCTATAATTTCAATACAAATTAACACCTACAGATTTACGAAAAATTGTGCAAATCGGTGACAATGCAGTTAATTTTATGAATGTTGATCTTGTTATGTAATGCAGTTAATTTCACACTTAAGTATTTATGAAAAATTACGGTCTCTTTACAGTAACTACATTCCATACTACAGATTTATAAAAAAAAATTACAATCTCGTTACAACAGAGTTAATTTCGCATTTATACATTAAAAAAAAAAAAATTCTTGTCAGAATAAGCCAATTTTACATTGGTGGGATTTATGAAAATTTGCTCTCTCGTTACAATAATTTCACACTTACAGTTTTTTGCACAATTCAGAAAACATGATTCACCTGAACGGTGCAAAAATTACGCAGAAACGAAGCTAAATGTGTACGA
>JAPXFY010000031.1:35641222-35646222 GCA_030674185.1 Monoplex corrugatus
TGAGCTGGCCAGGTCCTGAGGTCCTACCTAGCCTATGAAATTCCATATGCACTAAGTCACAGGCGCCATAGGTATGGTGATCATGGCACAAGCCGTAAGCTTGCACATAAATCCACGAGCTGGCCAGCTCTTGAATTAAAAGTCTGCTTTTCTCGACTCCTTTCTAGACCTATTGTGAACGCAGATCTACAGTTAAGGTGAAAAAAAAAGAAAGCAAGAAAGAAAAGGATGACTACAGCACAAAATAACAACAAATCCAACAAACAAACAAATCAACAAATCAACAAACAAACACAAAGCTGACTCAGACTTACCGAAACTGAATTGAAGTTGGTATCAAGGTCTTTCTTGGATTCTTCCGCCAGTTTCTGACAGAACAAAAGAAAACGATGAATTAAAGCTTACCACTAACCGATGTCTGTCTTGGGTTTGTAAATTCTGTGGTGTATGGGTCGGTGGACGGGTGGCTTTGTGTGAGGTGGTAGCTTTCTCAGATGTTGTATTATGTTCGGTTTAAGTTTTAAATTACATCGTTGTTGAGGCCTTTAAAACGTAGCATTTTGCCATTTTTGACTCGATCTTTGCATTTCAACAAAGTTATCTTTACCATTCTTCCTCGGTGTTTCATTCGTAATATGTTTCATTCAAGTCACTTCCATGTTATAAATAAACATTTTAACATGTCAGAACAACTTTCTGCATTAACTGAATAATAAATCATTCATCATGATGATGATGATGATGATGATGATGATGATGATAGATGATGATGGGATGTGTGTGTGTTGTGTGTGTGTGTGTTGTGTGGTGTGTGTGTGTGTGTGTGTGTGTGTGTGTGTGTGTGTGTGTGTGTGTGTGTGTTGTGTGTGTGTGTGTGTGTGTGTGTGTGTGTGTGTGTGTGTGTTGTGTGTTGTTGTTGTGTTGTGTTGTGTGTGTGTGTGTGTGTTGTGTGTGGTGTTGTGTGTGTGTGTTTGTTTGTTGTTGTATGTTGTGTTGTGTGTGTGTGTGTTGTGTGTGTGTGTGTGTGTGTGTGTGTGTGTGTTGTGTGTGTGTGTTGTGTTGTGTGTGTGTGTGTTGTGTGTGGGTGTGTGTGTGTGTGTGTTGTGTAGGCAAAAACTGCACAATGTAACCTGCCTGTCAAACAAAAGAAAAGGAAGGCAGAAATGCATTTCATTAACCCTTGACTCCCGCACCCTATCCAACAAATGCAAAAACTTCACCCTTTGAGCCCTCACCCTATCCACCAGCTTCCTGCAGGAAGCTGGTGGATAGGTGAAGGACTCAAAGGGTTAAGTGTTTGCTTTGCTAACCTGGTTGACGGTGGCAGGATGCTGGTGGACAGGGTGCGGGAGTCAAAGGGTTAAGAGACAGAGACCATAAAAGGCCAAAAATAAAGCTTTGGACAAACAAACAGACATTGTTTGTTCTTATGATAAAGAGTAAGATAAGATAACCTTCTTCAATAAATTACAAGGATAATTGGTAAGCACTTGCATACTATTTGACATCTACAGAAAGTGTAACTAAAACAAAATAATGTGAGAAATTAACAGAAAGAAAAAAATATCTATAAATAAAGCTAGAATCATAAACGCAGAGTAGCATATAACTGTATGAACTGAACATACATACATATACAATGAAATGAGTACAAGCACGTGCAGATAGATTTACATGCATAATTTAAACTTTATGATTACGTAATGACTGTTCACATATTATTTCATTATCTCAAATAAAAACAAAAGATAAAGAGAGAGAGGGGAGGGAGGGAGAGAGAGTGTGAGACAGAGACAGACAAATAGAGACAAACAGGCAGACAGACAGACAGAATGAGACAGAGAGAGTGAGGGGGGAGAGAGGGAGAGAGAGAAAGAAAGAAAGAGAGACAGAGACAGAGATCGACGGACAGAGAGATAGACAGAGAGACTGAAAAAGACAGAGAGACAGAGAGAGACAGAGAAATACAGAGATAGAAAGCGAGATCGACGGACAGAGACAGAGAGAACGAGGAGAAAGAGGGGGGATAAATACAGACGGGTTCAGAATGTTGAAGTATCTTTAAAAGGGAGAGAAAGATGAGGGAATGTCAAAGTGAGGATTCAGCTTCATTGACCTCTGAACACATGGCCTTGTCGATACTGGAGCGAAAGTCCCGGATGTCGCTGGCCTTGGCCTTCTGGGCTGCCAGCGCCTCCACACCCCCTGGCGGCCTTTACCGAAACTTGCTCCTCCATCTCTCCCTGTCAAGGGGAATAATATAACAACAAATAATAATACATTATTCCTTATGAAGATACAGTGTGGTAGGATTTGCGCTCTTTGGAGTGTTTTGGTTCTGGTAAGATAGAATGAAGTAAAAAGTAAAATTTGTACGGAAAAGAGTCTTCATGAAAAGAATGATACTGATTGAATGTTTCATCATCATCATCGTCGTCATCATCATCATCATCATCATCATCATCATCATTCATCATCGTCTCATTCATCATCATTCAATCATCGTCTCATTCTTTCATCATTCGTCATCATCATCATCATCATTCATCTCTTCTTCTTCTTCTGTTCGTCTCATCATCATCATCATCTCTTAATCATCAATCGTCTTCTTCTTCTTCTTCTCTCTCCTCTCTCTCTCTCTCTTTTTCTTTCTTCTTCTTCTCTTCTCTCCTTCTCTTCTCCTCCTCTTCTCTTCTTCTTCTTTCTTTCTCCTCTTCTTCTTCTTTCTCCTCTCTTCTTCTTCTTTTCTTTCTTCTTCTTCTAACCCATGACCAGTGTGGTCACTTGGGGACTAGAGGGAGAACTGAAGAGACACAGCAGCAGACAAGCCTCATCTCTGTCTCCGGGATAGCAGCAACAAGCAGATCATCAGGCATACTGAGACCGGCCAGTCTTTGATGTTTTGACACCCGTTTAACGGTTGACGAGAAAATGGTTTATTTTGTGGGACTTGTCGGAACACCTGCACAACAGATTTCTTTGATCGTTCAGGTGGTAAGATTAACGAGTACAGAATGACAGCAATGCCTGCAGAAGTAGCCTACATGTGCCTCCACGATTGGTTTTTCTATCACACATGAAGAACGCATCTCGCACTGACGACTAGTACGCCTATTGGATCCGTTTGAGACACCCCATCATCATCATCATCATCATCATCATCATCATCATCACCATCATCATGATTTTTATTTCTTTTGTTGGTGATGCTGTCGTTGGTTGGTTGGTTGCTTGCTTGCTTGCTTGCTTGCTTGATTGTTTGATTGCTTGCTTGCTTGATTGCTTGCTTGGATCGTTGGTTGGTTGGTTATTTATTTACTCATTTGTTTCTTTGTTTGTTTGTTTCTTTCTTTGTTTTCGATTCCGAAGAATGTGGATTGGGCAAAGTTATGTCCGGATGGTTCTTAAAGAATTTGTTGTTAATTTGAACGTTCCACTCTTAATATTACAGGCCTTTTAGTTTACATCAAACTGAATTTAGTTTGAAGTTTACATAACAAATGAACCTACATGCTATCTTCTTTTCCTGCCCTGATATGGTCTTTGTACTTCACTGGGTTATAAACAGCATGAATTGATATCGTCTGCTTCTGATAAGGTCCTGGTGTCGGTCTTCAAGCGTGTCATATATATTTTCAAATGGACACAAATCTCTGTGCGGTCGATGGAAAACAATCTTTAAAAAGAGAGAGAGAGAGAGGGAAGAAGACAGAAAGAGAGAGAGAGGGAGAGGGAGAGAGAGAGACAGATATATATATATATATATATATATTTATATATATATAGAGAGAGAGAGAGAGACACAGAGAGAGAGAGAGAGAGAGAGAGAACAAGACAACGAAGACAGTAACTATTAGTACAACAGCAGAAGCAGCAGCAGCACCACAACCACCAACAACAATAATAATAATAATAATAATGTGCACTTATTAAGCGCCTTTTCACCCGAAGGTGCCCAGGGCGCTTTACAAACAATTCAATACAGAACAAAAATGACAATTACATCAAGAATATATACAAATGCAAAAATCAAACACACTCACCCACACACCCAAACACACACACACACCCACGCACACACACACACACACACACACACACACACACACACACACACACACACACACACACACACACACACACACACACGCACAAACTTATGCTGTCAGAAGGAATTATCAAAAATACAGAAAGTTGAGATTAAGCAGAGCAGGTTCATGCAAATAGATGAGTTTTCAGGGCCGACTTCAAAGTAACTTTGGAATCAGCGAAGCGAACTGTTTGTGGCAGACTGTTCCAGACTGAAGGACCGTTATAATGAAAGGCTCGCTGGCCAAAGGTTTTGGTTCTGATCTTTGGAATACAAAGGATGCGTGTGTCTGCGGAGGAACGGAGCTCTCTTGACGGTGTATAGAGCTGTAAGAGAGAGGACAGGTAAGAGGGACAGGAGGAAGTGACACAGTTATAACAGAGAGTGGAGATTTTGAACTGAATCCTCGCATTTACGGGAAGCCAGTGTAGAGTTCTGAGTAAGGGCTGAACATGATCTTTCTTGGACGCTTTCAAAATTAACCTGGCTGCTGCATTTTGAACTTTCTGAAGTTTCTCTAGCAAATAATGTGGGCAACCAGACAAGAGAGAATTGCAGTAGTCAATGCGTGACAAAACAAACGCACAAACAAGGACTTTTGTAGCATCAACTGTGAGAAAGTGACGGATTGAAGCAATACGTCTCAGCTCAAAGTATGCAGACCTGCATGTATTTGTCACATGCAGGTTCATGGACAAAGTACTGTCTAGGTAGACACCTAGGTTCTTAACACTAGATGAAAACTGAATGTGGCTCCCACAAATGTCTATAGATAGCGGAAGTACCTGAGAACTAGATACTCTGTTTGAAGCGACAAGCATGGCTTCCGTCTTACCATCATTAAGCTGCAGTTTATTGGCAGTCATCCACTGCTTCACTTCAGAAACGCACTCCCGAAGGCTCCGAAAGG
>JAPXFY010000031.1:35656222-35668722 GCA_030674185.1 Monoplex corrugatus
TAGAGAGATAGACTTAGAAGAGAGAGAGAGTAGAGAGATAGACTTAGAGAGAGAGAAGAAGAAAGAAGAAGAAGAAGAAAGAAGAAGTGGAGAAGAAGAAGAAGAAGGAAAAGAAAAAAGAAGAAGAGAAGAAGAACAGAAGAAGAAGAATAGCAGAAGAAGAGAAGAAGAAGAAGATGAAGAAGAAGAAGAAGAAGAAGAAGAAGAAGAAGATGGAGAAGAAGAAGAAGAAGGAAAAGAAAAAGAAGATATAGAAGAAAAAGAAGAAGAAGAACAAGAAGAACAAAAAGAAGAACAAGAAGAAGATAGAAAAGAAGGAAAGAAAAGAAGAAGAAGGGCTTTTCGCTGTTCCTTTAGTCACCGTACCCTAAAGCAGACCACGACTACATGAATATTTCACGTTCCGCGCGCGTAACACATACATTCGGGCACCAGCAGGTCTGTGGCCTCACCAGCCACCTCCGGACCCACAATGGCCAATCCCCCGGTCAAAATTGAAGTCGAGGTCTTCTTCGACAACGAAGGACGAACAGCAACAATCACCGAACTCTGACACGGACTACATGAATATTTGATGATCCGCTTGTGTAACATATGAGATAAGTTCGGGCACTAGCAGGTCTGTACACATTAAGCTGACCTGGGAGACAGGAGGGGAGGGTCTCCATTTCTCCATTTACCCATTGGACAGCACCAGGCAAGGTCACGCTTATTTTTTTCGAAGCCCAGCTGACTGCGTAAAGCCGTATCAGGACTATAGCCGTATCAGTTTCAGTTTCAATTTCTCAAGATGACGTCTCCGCGCTCGGAATGACTTTCATATGCTATGCACTAACGTTACAAGTGCCATGTGATGGAGAAGATGCCAAAACCGTTTCAAAATATACACCAT
The DNA here is from genome assembly GCA_030674185.1 of Monoplex corrugatus. Taxonomy (NCBI): domain Eukaryota; kingdom Metazoa; phylum Mollusca; class Gastropoda; order Littorinimorpha; family Ranellidae; genus Monoplex; species Monoplex corrugatus. The sequence goes on from JAPXFY010000031.1 coordinate 35,657,115, forward strand.
TCTTCAACAACAACAACAAAGAAAAAAAAAAGGAAAAGAACCACCAACTACGTACAGCCACATCAGGGTTATAACCATTTCAATACACACACAGTACTTCAATAGGAAAAAAAATGAACAGAAAATTAAGTACACATATCGATGCAACTCTCAGGAAGAGAGTTCTTGAATGTTGTATAGAACCAATACTGTTGTACGGATGTGAGGCGTGGACAGTCAACAAGCAAAGCCAGAACAAGATTGAGGCAGCCGAGATGTGGTTTCTAAGAATTCCATGGACAGCAAAGAAAACAAACGAGACAGTCTTGATGGAGGCAGACACAAGTAGATCACTCATAAGGAAGATTAGGAAAAGACAGGCAACATTTATGGCCATTTTATGAGGAAGGGGGATTTGGAGCACCTGGTCACAACAGGGAAGCTGGAGGAAAGAGAGCACCAGGTAGACCCAGGGAGAGAATGTTGGACGGACTTGCAGAGTGGCTGGGGACGAGGAGGGTGGGGGAGATGCTAGGGGCAACGAAGATAGAGATGGATGGAAGTCCATGGTCGCCAACGCCATCGGCAGGGCACCTGATGATGATGATGATATAGTTGAATGGACCAGCAAGGCAGAAATTGATAGGAAGAAATGACAGAAAGCAAAGGAGGAAGACAGAAACAAAGAGAGTGAAAGAGAAGAGGAAATTTCTCGCACAGAATTTCCAGAAGGTGGGGATACTATGCAAACCGAAAGAACCCCCGCCATCCACATGGGGGTAAAAGTTGAAGAATGAAATCATTACATCCAGTGCTTAAGGGTTTGGGGGCATGGACCTTGGAGTTTGTTCAAGAGTTTCATCACATTCGAACAATTTCATATGCGCTCCATCAAAATCTGCCAGCAATCATCTTTCAGACTCCTTAAGTCTACGCATGACCCTATGCAATGGCAAAGTGTTGATATGAGGATGGGTGGGTGGGAAGAGAGACCTATGAAAACACTAAGCAGACATCACTAAACTGATGGAAACATTAAGACAGGCAGCGAACTGACCAGTTCTCTCTCTCTCTCTCTGTCTTCTCTGTCTCTCTCTGTCTCTCTCTCTCTCTTTCTATTCTTCTCTCTCTCTCTCTATTCCTCTCTCTCTCTATTCTTCTCTCTGTCTCTCTCTCTATTCCTCTCTCTCTTCTCTCTCTTCCTCTCTCTGTGTCTCTCTGTATTCATCTCTCTCTCTCTCTTAATTCTGCCGGCTGGGATTGAACTTGAGATATGAAATCTTAAGCACACGGGTCTATCAAAAGAACCAACCAGCCCACTTACAAAACCTGCCCCTCCCCCCCCCCCTCCTGGGATTGAACTCACAACCTTTGCGTTACAGCATGCCGCTCTAACAAGTGAGCCGATGGGCCAATGAAAAATGTGACCCGCTCTGACAAAAGGTACAATAAGTCGGGCGAGGCCTTCTGCTGCTGTGGGCTGAAAACTCTGAAACAGGGACAATTAAGTCGATTTTGAGTTTTCTGCATTTTCATGCTCTATAACCACTTTTACACCATGTCCTAACACAATATAGTCAAATTCAATCGATAAGTATCATTTTTTTGTATTTTAATGTGTGGTAAATGCTACTATCTGGCGCTAAATATTCACAAGTTCCGTAACGTTTTGGTGATTAAAGTACGCTTTTCTTAAATTTATTTTTCTTTTTGTTGTTTTGGATGGATGAACAATTAAGTAAACAAGGGAAGTATGGAATGTCAGCTGATTTGGTTGATATTTAATGCTTGTTGCTAAGGAGTTTCTGACCATACCCTTTCAATTCAGGCCTATTCTCTCCAACACTGTTTTTCTCAAAATGGCTGACTTGACCCCTCTCATCTTTGAAAGCCCATAACTTTTTTTGTTTTTGTAGCCTGGAGCTCAACTTTAGTACAATTTGAAAGCTGAGATTCTAAACTTTATAGTGATACAAAAACCTGAAAATGCCTAAACTGAGACTTATTGTACCTTTTGTCAGAGCGGTCACAAATATAGTGCTTGACCCTTTGACTCCCGCACCCTGTCCGTCAGCATGCTGCTTTGTCAACCATGCTAACAAAGCAAAAACTTAATCCTTTGATTCCCTCACCCTATCCACCAGTTTCCTGCAGGAAGCTGGTGGATAAGGTTGAGGGAGTCAAATGGTTAAGTTTTTGCAGTTGGTGGATAGGGTGTGGGAATCAAAAGGTTAAACCACTCCGCTGACTAAACCATTAAACTCTATAAACACAACTTTCTCATGGGTCAGTGACTTATAAGGTAGGTTCGTGCCTTTGGTTCACCCGGTACAGACAGTGGACGTCAGGATCACGTTTGTTACCTAAATTAATAGTCTTCGAAATGGGGTTAGTGTTTGTAAAGGAAAGGCCTAATATCCAACGATAATGACGTTTTCAATAGGACACCCCATAAACATTTTTTCTTTTTTTTTTTATTTCTTTTTTTTTTAAAGCACAGGTCGTCACGCCTTATTTAACAGAAAATGTCGACACACATCACTGGCTTGCCGGCCAGTCCCGTGCGGAAGTAGGAGGCCATTAGCTCTGAAAATAACCACTGATAGTAACTGAACTGGAATCATACCTTTGGTCGCTTAGTGCAGACACTGGACCATAGGATCATGTACGGTAGTAACTTTGGTTCGCGTCTCATTCGAAAGGCTACACCCAGACCACCGCTTAAAATCTAAGCTGTCTAAGTAGAAACTTTTCTTTCTTTCTTTCTTTTCTTTTATTGTTGTTTAAAGCCCGCCGACTGCGCAGAGCCATATCAGGGCTATAACCGCTTCAAAACACACAAAACCCTTAACAGGAAAAAAAAAAGAAAAGAAAATTTAGTACACATATCCATGCATTCCGCACACAACGCCAAGGACAAGACCCCGGCGTAGGACCATTCCGTCCAATTTATCGCACAGGGGAGATTTAAAAACACACCTAAATACAAATATAAGCATACATAAGGACACAAAACACATATAAAAACAGGTATAAATTACCTAAAATTGCTTCCGCATATCCCACCTCCTTAGAGCCAAAAATGCACTTAATACATGTACCCAATTATTTCCGAAGAAAAAGTACGTAAGACTTTTATCGAAAAAATACAGGTGAATGGACCATTAAGGCAGAAAATAAGTAGAAATGACAGAACGCAAGGCAACAAGGCAGAAAGGTAAAACTGACCGAGTTCAGGTAGAAAGAAAAGGTAGTGCAGGTTATCCTGAACCCCTAGGGCAGGTACTAGGAGGTAAAAATGCCAGACCTCAGCTTCTCTAGGAGGCCACAATTATGATGACGGTCTCCATGTTTTCCCTGTAGCTGTGTAATCTTCAGCCCTGATATGGCTCTAGCAGTCGGCTGGGCTTTAAGCAATATGAACCAGCTTTTTATTTTTTTATTTTTCCCAATCCTGAACAGGGTTAGGTTCATATACTAGGGTGATGGGGCTGATTGGAAGGCCACACACCACATTTTTAGGAACACATGAGGACATAAACCACATTTTAGTACACATTGAGGCCAACAACCACATTTTTAGAACACATTGGAGGCCATACAACACATTTTTAGAACACATTGGAGGTCATACACACCACATTTTCAGAACACATTGGAGGCCATACAACCACATTTTTAGAACACATTGGAGACCATACAACCATATTTTTAGAACACACTGGAATACACAAACCACATTTTTAGAACACATTGGAGGCCATACAATCACATTTTTAGAACACATTGGAGGCCATACAATCACATTTTTAGAACACATTGGAGGACACAAACTCACATTTTTAGAACACATTGGAGGACCCAAACCCAGTTTTAGAACACACTGGAGGCCACACAACCACATTTTTAGAACACATCGGAGGACACAAACCCACATTTTTAGAACACATTGGAGGACACAAACCCACAGTTTTAGAACACACTGGAGGCCACACAACCACATTTTAAAAACACATTGCAGGCCACACAACCACATTTTTAGAACACATCGGAGGACACAAACCCACATTTTTAGAACACATTGGAGGACACAAACCCACAGTTTTAGAACACACTGGAGGCCACACAACCACATTTTAAAAACACATTGCAGGCCACACAACCACATTTTTAGAACACATCGGAGGACACACAACCACATTTAGAACACGTTGGGGCCACACATCCACATTTTTAGAACACATTGGAGGACACAAACCCACTTTGTTAGAACATACTTTTAAAGGTCGAGTCAAAATCGAACCCGTGCTCTCAGACTGGAAGGCCGGAGCTCTTATCGTTACACCAACCATTAACTGTACGGTTTCGCATCCCATCACTCCATTCACTTGACCGTAGAGCTCTGAAGATGCATTATGTATGAATCTGTGAATTAGTGCCACATCTTTCAGTCAGCAGGCGTGGGCAGTGGAGAATATTAGCATCACGCCTAAAACCATGTTAAAGTCCTCCTACACGTTGCCAGAGCTTTACACTTAGAACTTGCCAGCAAGTGGTATGTAGCAACTTTTATCCCAACACCCAGTGGCAAGCAGTTGTGAGACTGGTAGGTTTTATTACCCCTAACTTCTTTTGGAGGTTGTTTTCTCCCTTGAGGGATAGGGAAGCAAGGAGGCAGTAAGAATCAAAATTGCCCATTGGTGGACCTCACAAAGACGGCGTCATTTTTTTTTCTCAAAATGGCTGCAAATTTTCTTCATATGGCAGAGAGAGGCAAGTCGAATTCGATGCCCCTCACATATTAGTTTCTAGCCTTTTGCGGTAAATTATTACTAGCGTTTTCGACGATAAATTATCAGAAAGAACCGCAATTGCAGTAGTTCAGAAGGCGAGTACAACTGCTTTTGAAACTGAATGCAACATCGTTCTCAAATGAAACTTCAATCACAATCACGGCCATTTTGATTGTCACAGTGAAACCATAATGAACGAAATCTTGTCAAAGCCGCGTGATGAGCTAAACAGTGTGTTAGGTATAGTTTCGGTTGCTTTCCGGCCAAATACTGATGTGTATGAACCACAATCCTGACCACTTCACGTTCAAGTCCATGCGGTATACATCATCAAACGCTAATGCCCCTTAACCCTTTCACTCTCTCATCCTGTCCACCAGACTCCTGCAAAAAAGTGGTGGATTGGGTGAGGGATTGAAAGGTTAGGTCTTTCTTTTGCTATCGTATCTGATAACACGGGAAGCTGATGGATAAAATGACGTAGTGAAAGGGTTAAGTTTTTTGCTGTGCTGTCATGGCTGATAATGCAGGAAGCAGGCGGATAGAATGAGGGAATGAAAGGGTTAAGTTTTTGCTTTGTAATTATGGCTGATAATGCAGGAAGCTCGTGGAGATGGTAAGGAGTATAAAAATCTGAGGATCTGCTTTGCAATCATGGATATATTATATATCAATTAACATCAGGAAGAGAGTTCTTGACTGTTATATAGAACCAATACTGTTGTACGGTTGTGAGGCGTGGACAGTCAGCAAGCAAAGCCAGAGCAGGATCGAGGCAGCCGAGATGTGGTTTCTAAAAGAGGTGTTGAGAGTTCCATGAACAGCAAAGAAAACAAACGAGACAGTCTTGATGGAGGCAGACACAAGTAGATCACTCATAAGGAAGATTAGGAAAAGACAAGCAACATTTATAGGCCATTTTATGAGGAAGGGTTTTGGAGCACCTGGTCACAACGGGGAAGCTGGAGGGAAAGAGAGCACCAGGTGGACCCAGGGAGAGAATGCTGGACGGACTTGCAGAGTGGCTGAAGACAAGGAGGGTGGAAGAGATGCTTGGGGTAACAAGAGATAAGAGAGATGGAAATCCATGATCGCCAATCGCCATGCAGCAGGGCACTTGATGATGATGAATATATATATATATATGTATATACATATATATGCATATGTATATGTATATGTATATATCAGTAAGATGATGGATGGGGTGAGGGAATCAAAATGGCCAAATATGTAACAAGTCTTATATATCTGGACTTGACAAACTTGCACTGCATGCGATACAACTCTGCAAGTAGTGACAGAAAACGATTCACAAAGTTCCTTTAACTGTGACCAAGTATGAGCTAAGCGGCTATCAAGCTTCACCCACCCCCCCCACCCTAACAACTGACCTACTTTTCTACGTAAATGCACCATCATGTCCAATTTTTTTTTTTTTTTTTTTTTTTTTTTTTTTTTTGGTCGATAATGTCAATCGACTGTCACAGGGATAAATTGACTGACAGTGTCAGCATAGCTCAGAGGTTTGGTTAAAAAAAAATTTTTAAAAAAGAAAGAAAAGGGATGGCACATCGGTTTGTTAACAGGGCGGATGAACATGGCTCCGATGACGCATTACAGTTTTTTAACCCTTTGACTTCCGAACCCTGTCCACCAGCATCCTGACTATATAATATATTTTTATTGACTTAAAAATTTATATTATAGCGCAAATCTTGATAAATCAAATCAAGCGCTGAGCGTATACATGCATACATACCTACATACATATGAGCGTATACATGCATACAACATGCTTACATACTTACATACTAAATCTAAGCTGAGCGTATACATGCATACATACATACATACTATCAAGCGTTATACAACAACATACGTACGGCACATGCATACATAATAATTACAATATTTATATAGCGCAAATCTCGACAAAATCAAATCCAAGCGCCGAAAAGACACACACGCACACACGCACGCACGCACACACACGCGCACACACACACACACACACACACACACACACCACACACACACATGCATGGCCACAAATGGGGAGAAAAGAATAAAAGCAATAAAAGCAAAAATAAAACCAATGGAAATCCTGCATTGTCAAACATGCTTAGCAAAGCAAAAACTTAACCCTTTGATTCCTTCAACCTATCCACCAGCTTCCTGCAGGAAGCTGGTGGATAGGTTGAGGGAATCAAAGGGTTAAGTTTTTATAGTCGGTGGATAGAGTGCGGGAGTCAAAGGGTTAAACAGCTGTTTTTTTGGAGGTTCCCATTCGCTCTTTTCCAACTCGGCCGTTTATGGCCAAAAGGGGAAAGTGAATGATAGATCAAACAGTGCCATTTCGACCTGTGCATGTGCATCAATTCACCTTTTCTTGGGCTTGAAATGTTTCTCTCCGTTTCTACATGATACAGTCATTGTGATAGTGAGAAAGAGAGACGGGGACAGAAAGAGAGACAGAGAGAGAGAGTGAGAGAGAGAGAGTGAGAGAGAGAGAGAGAAAGAGAAATGAGGGGATAGACAGAAAGAGAGAGAGACAAATAGGGGGACAGAGAGAAAAAGAGAGACAAATAGGGGACAGAGAGAAAAAGAGACAAATAGGGGGACAGAGAGACAGAGACAAATAGGGGGACAGAGAGAAAAAGAGAGACAAATAGGGGGACAGAGAGAGAAAGAGAGAGACAAATAGGGGGACAGAGAGAAAAAGAGAGACAAATAGGGGGACAGAGAGAAAAAAAGAGAGACAAATAGGGGACAGAGAGAAAAAAAGAGACAAATAGGGGGACAAAGAGAAAAAAAGAGAGACAAATAGGAGGACAGAGAGAAAAAGAGACAAATAGGGGGACAGAGAGAAAAAGAGAGACAAATAGGGGGACAGAGAGAGAGAGAGACAAATAGGGGGACAGAGAGAAAAAGAGACAAATAGGGGGACAGAGAGAAAAAGAGGGACAAATAGGGGACAGAGAGAGAGAGAGACAAATAGGGGGACAGAGAGAAAAAAAAAGACAAATAGGGGGACAGAGAGAAAAAGAGAGACAAATAGGGGGACAGAGAGAAAAAAAAAGACAAATAGGGGGACAGAGAGAAAAAGAGAGACAAATAGGGGACAGAGAGAAAAAGAGAGAGAGACAAATAGGGGGACAGAGAGAAAAAGAGAGAAATAGGGGGACAGAGAGAAAAAGAGAGACAAATAGGGGGACAGAGAGAGAGAGAGACAAATAGGGGGACAGAGAGAGAGAGACAAATAGGGGACAGAGAGAAAGAGAGAGACAAATAGGGGACAGAGAGAAAAAGAGAGACAAATAGGGGGACAGAGAGAAAAAGAGAGAGACAAATAGGGGGACAGAGAGAAAAAGAGAGATAAATAGGGGGACAGAGAGAAAAAGAGAGACAAATAGAGGGACAGAGAGAGAGGAGAGACAAATAGGGGGACAGAGAGAAAGAGAGAGACAAATAGGGGACAGAGAGAAAGAGAGAGACAAATAGGGGGACAGAGAGAAAAAGAGAGAGACAAATAGGGGGACAGAGAGAAAAAGAGGGACAAATAGGGGGACAGAGAGAAAAAGAGAGACAAATAGGGGACAGAGAGAAAAAGAGGGACAAATAGGGGGACAGAGAGAAAAAGAGAGAGAGAGAGCAATGGAGGGACAGAGAGAGGGGGGAGGGAAAGACAGACAGACAGACAGAGAAGGGCTGGAGAGAGAGAAATGGGGGACAGAGAGAGAGATAGAGAACTGGGGAAACAGAGGTGAGAGAGAGAGAGAAACTGGGGGCACAGAAAGAAAGAGAAATGGGGGGGGGGGGGACAGAGAGAGACAGAGAAGGAAAGAGAAATGGGGGGACAGGGAGAGAGAGAAATGGGGGGGGGAGAGACAGAGAAAGAGAGAAAGAGAAATGGGGGATCAGAGAGAGACATAGAGATAGAGAGAGAAATAGGGGACAGAGAGAGAGAGAGAGAGAGAGAGAGGAGAGACAGACAGACAGACTGCAGACAGACACTGAAAACCAAGCCAACACACAGCGACAGACGGCGAAATGGAACAAGGAGAAGATGGGGAACGGCGAATCAGAACGCCCCATGAGCTAGAAAAGGACCTCATGACCTTGCTACCTCATGGGTCCATGTGCAGGCTTAAGGCTTGTGTCGCGATCATTTAGGATCCTCTCCATCATATGGCACCAGAGGCGTCAGTGCATATGGAATTCATTCGGAACGTGGAGACGACATCTTGAGAAACTGAGACTGAAACCAGGACGTCCCTTCAATCTGGTAGTGTTGGAAAGGACGCTTATGTCAACATTAAATTAAAAGGTAACCCTTTGACTCTCTCAAACCGTTGACTCCCACGGTCTATCTACGAGCATCCTGCTTTGTTATCCATGACAGCAAAAACAAAAATTGAACCCTTTGACTACCTTACCCTATCCACCAGCTCCCTCCCCCCCCCCCCCCCCCATTCCTCACAATTTCACGACCTTATCAGCGCGTATTTTTTGTTGTGTGTGTGTGTGTGTTTTTTTTTTGTTTTTTTTTTTTTTTTTTTTGATTTTTGGGTTTTTTGGCTGTTGTTTTTCGCAGAATCGAGAATTTTGACTGATAATTGCTGGCAGATTTAAGTGAAGCGCGTATGGAATTGTCCGAATGCAATAATTCCCTCTTGAACAAAGTCCACACTCCAAACCAGGCCTCTGAGCACTGTTACCTTTCCAGGCAAATGTCACGTAATGTCAACTGTCGATAATGTCAAAACCACTACAACCGTCAATACAACGATTTTCCCACGTTGTCAAACTGACACCCATCCCAACCCATCCCACCCTTTTCAAAGGTATAATGTACAGAAGGTGGGTTACACTCTTTTTTGTTCTCCGATCTTCGCTCTCTCTGTTCACCAGCTTTGTGTATATCACCGCATCCCTATCCTACAAGCTGGTGGACAGGTTGAGGAAATGAAAGGGTTAAGTCTTTGCAGCGGATGGATAAAGTTACGGAGTGAAAGGGTCAAGTTTTAGCAGTTAATGGACAGATAAAAGAATCAAAGGGTTAACTCTCCATCATCATTATCATCATCATCATGTGCCCTGCCGCATGGCGTTGGCGACATGGCCTTCCACACGAATCTATCCTTTTTCTCTGCAAGTACATCTCCCACCCTCTCTGTCCTCAGCCACCCTGCAAGTCCGTCCAATATTTTCTACCTGATCTTTCTTTCCCTCCAGCTTTCCTGTTGTGACCAGGTGCTCTAATTTTTCTTGCCTCATAAAACGTCCTATAAATGTTGCTTGTCTTTTCCTAATCTTCTTTACTAATGTTCTTCTTGTGTCTACCTCCTTCAAGACTGTCTCGTTTGCTTTCTTTGCTGTCCATGGAACTCTCAACATTCTTCTTAGAAACCACCTTTCAGTTGTCTCTATCTTGATTCTGACTTTGTGTGTTGACTGTCCACGCTTCACAACCGTACAACAGTGTCGGTTCTGTATAACACTAAAGGGTACAAAACTAGGTAGGCGATAATCCTACTCCTCCCCCCCCCCCCTTCCAGCACTCCGACTTGTCATATCATTTCTTCACCTGCTGCTAACCAGGGATACATTTACATGGTGTATTTTTTTTAACTCTCCCCTGCAACTTGAGTAACATGGGGATCCATAAGTTAAATCTCCTCAGTGGGGGAATAGGACCACAACGACACAAGATCGGTTTTCAACTAACTCCTCATTGTGTCGGAAAACACACATGTCAACCCTTCGTTGGGGGGGGGGGGGGGGGGGGGGGGAGGGGCTCCTTCAGTATAATTGGTATCCCCGCGTTCTGGAAATTCTGATCTTGAAATGTTCTTTTTTTCTTTTTTCTTTCACTGTTTCTTTGTTTCTGCCTCGCTCCTTTGTCTCTGTTTTCTCTTACGTCATTTTTTCCTTTCGTTTTTTTTTTTTTTTTTTTTTTTGTTTGTTTGTTTGTTTTTTGTTTGTTTTGTTGTTGTTTTCCTTGTTGGTCCCTTTGTTTGAGTGTGTTCTTTAAAGATTTACATTATTTTTGTTAGGACAATTGGGTACATGTATTACCTGAATTTTGGGGCACTACGGAAACGTGATGTGCAGATACAAATTTGGGAAATTCGGGCCAGTTTTGATACATGCTTTTGGGTCCTCGGTTATGTTTCTATATTTGTATTTATATTTGCTTGTGTGTGTGTGTGTGTGTGTGTGTGTGTGTGTGTGTGTGTGTGTGTGTGTGTGTGTGTGGTGTGTGTGTGTGTGTGTTGTGTGTGTATGGTGTGTGTGTGTGGTGTGTGTGTGTATGTGTGTGATGTGTGTGTGTGTGTGTGTGTGTGTGTGTGTGTGTGTGTGTGTTGTTTGTGTGTGCGTGGTGTGTGTGTGTGTGTGTGTGTGTTCTTGTGTGGTGCGATGTTATGCAGGGGTTTTACATCATGTCGCGAAACAATGAGGCTTAATTTTTAATGCATTTTCGTTAAGTATTTGTTTTCCGGAAACATGAGATGTGTTATTTTTTTTACATTTTTTTAAGTAGTTTTGTGGCTAGTGCAGCGGGGTCTTGTTACATTAAAAATATATTACACTTGGTCAACAGATCGGCGGTTTATAACAGAACAATATACTTAATGCCTTAAAGGCATATCCGATACACTGCTTCGGTGATTCCTAATACTTTTCTCGACATTAATTTTTTTTTTTTTTTATAGCGATCCGGTTGTGTTTTTTTTTCAGATGGGTGTATATGCACGTCCGTTTTGCCCCACACTGTGCAGGTGGTATGTTGTTCGTGCGTTTCTAGATGCTTCCATGTTTGTTACTCTACG
>JAPXFY010000031.1:35676222-35683722 GCA_030674185.1 Monoplex corrugatus
GACAGAGAGAAAGAGAGAGAGAGAGAAACAGATAGACAGCCAGTTAGAGACAGAAAGACAGAGACAGAGCCAGAAACAGAGAGAGGGAAAGAAAGAGAGAGGGGGGGGGCGGGGACAGAGAAAGAAAGACTCAGAATCAGAAATTTATTCAGTACGGCCAAAGCCCCACTGAAGGAGTGTGAACACATTATAAACATTACACAAACACAAAACATAATACACAGTCGTTCTTGGATAACGCATACTTCAAATATTTTGGGATAAATACAAGATAGGACCCAAAGTCAAACTTCAATAATAAATTATACCATAGGAACATATATATATATAGGCTTGACAGACACACATCACAAGAATGTAACTTCGGGATAAGGCAAACTCTCTTCTCTCAAAAGCTTTATGACAGACAGACAGAGAGACGGAAAGAGAGGGTAATGCAGAGAAAGAGAGGAGACAGATATCACACCCTCATAATAATACCCCCTGTGTAAAAAAAAAATGAAATTTTTACCACCTTATTCCCCTAGGACTACAGGATTATGGGAACAACCTTTACATTAACCCTTTGACTCCTGCACCCTATCCACCAGCTGCAAAAACTTAACCCTTTGACTCCCTCACCCTATCCACCAGCTTCTTGCAGGAATCTGGTGGATAGGGTGATGGAATCAAAGGGTTAAGTTTTTGCTTCGCTGGGCATGGTTGACAATGCAGGACGCTGGTGGATAGGGTGCGCGAGTCAAAGGGTTAACCTTACCCAAACTTTCAAATCAAAGAGACTGTGCACGGATTAAAAGAAACCCTCAACCCAACACTCCCACTAAGCAGCTTCGCGAACTGAAAGAAGGCATGGACACAAAAGAATGACTGGCTTTTTTTTTTTCCTCAACCTCTCCCATTCCGTGACTCAATGGAATGTCAGCTAAAACCCCTGACACATACAGAGTCCTGTACGAGTCCTAGTATGACACGAGGAAATTCAAACCAAAGCAAAAGAAAACATACAAACAAAACAACAACAAAATGATAATAATAATTATAATAATACATCCAAACCAAAACAAAACAACAACAAAAACCAACCACAACAAAAATAAAAAATAAAAACAAAACAAAACCAACAAAAAACGTTGTGAGTGAAACCTTAAGTCCCCCACGTTGTGATGGAACCTGTCTCTGTTTAGAGTAGGGGAAGGTAAAGCGACAAAGGACAGGAGATGGTCCCTGGCCTCAAAATGTTGGTCCCAACAAAAGCTGAGGTCTCTACCACCTGACTCCTCTACAACCTCAAGAAAAAATAATCATGCAAGCTATGTTCACCATACTGTTAAAGCTATATACTCAAACTAGTTGCATTTTCAAAACAAGTGTGACTGCCCGAGTTCGAACAAACAGGAACCAGAAAAAAAAAACCACGAAAAAAAAAAAAAAAAAAAAAAGAATCAGAATGCGTACTTAATACCATTGAACAAAGCAGCAGGTAAGTTTCAGTCTTTTTCTCCTAATTTTTGTATTTGGTGTTTGTTCGTTTGTGATCTTACGTCTGCGCTTGACAAAAGCCAGTTGGCCGAAAATTTGCACCTGTCTTGTCTGGTTGTATTAAATACACGTTCTAATTCTATTTTCGTGCGGGTCTTTTTCTGGTTCTTAATTGCATTTTGAGTCGTTGATTTTAGCATTATGGGTAATTTTGTTTCTATACCATAACTTTAGGGTCATGGTTATGCAAATAGAGGGCCCAACAATCAGGTGAGTGAACATCGAGCTCTCAGTGGAAAGGTCCTGAGTTTAATGTGCCTAGACAACTCATAAAATGGGTACTGTTTTTGTTATGTCCGTTTAAAGCCCAGCTGACTGCGTAGTGTCATATCAGGGCTATAGCCGGTTCAAAACATACACAATACTTTAACAGGGGAAAAAAGAAAAAGAAAATTAGGTACACATATCAATGAATTCGCGCACATAATCTAAGGATATGCCCCTGGCGTTGACCACTCCATCCAATTTATCACACAAAGGATTTAAAAAACATACGTAAATACAAACTGAAACACAACTAAGGACACTAAAACATGTAAAAACGGGCCTAAATTACCTAACATTGCTTCTGCATATCTCATTTCCCTAGAGCCAAAAATGTACTCAATTTATATATCCAATAATCAATCCTAAGAGAAAGTATGTAGACTTCATCAACACATACATATGAATGGACCAGCAAAGCAGAAAATGATAGGAAGAAATAACAGAAAGCAAGGAAGAAGAAAGAAACAAAGAGAGTGACAGAAAAGAGGAAATTTCTAGCACAGGATTTCCAGAAAGTGGGGATACTATTTATACCGAAAAAGCCCCCGGCATCCCCACGGGGGGTACCTGATAGGTAAAGTGAGGAGGTTTTTCTGATATCCATGGTCAACGTACACGCAGACCGTGTGTTCACGCATAAAGAATGTCAAACATGTGCTGTCACAGATCCTGTTGGCCTTGTCCGTAGATGGCTTACGGAAAAGAAAATACTCAGCACGCGCACAACCACGTAAGACAGGAGTATACAGATTGTGCGGCAATATAAAACATGCACGCTTTTGGGAAAACAATATGCACACACACACACATGCGAGAAAAGTCGGAAAGCTAACACACACAAAAATCAAACAAATATGCATGTCCTTCCACTGAGCCGAACGATTCCTGTGACGGTGAGTGCAATAGGAAGTCCCTGAAGGTCACTACCAAAGAGATTTCTTTACGTTACATTAGCTAGAGCCAGGCTGACCATTCAAGGCTATTGGGGTGGAAAGGACACAGCAAAGTCTGAAGTGACAGCCTCGGTCTTCATCAACTTTAAGTCTGTGTGCAGACCTGTTAGTGTCTTGACCCCCTTCGAGTGTACAGGCAGCAGAACATCAAATATGTACGGTACCTGTACCTGGGTACCAGTACCTGTACCTAGAGCCAAAAATGCACTGCAGGCAGTAGAACATCAAATGTGTACGGTACCTGTACCTGGGTACCAGTACCTGTACCTAGAGCCAAAAATGCACTGCGAGTGTACAGGGAGCAGAACATCAAATATGTACGGTACCTGTACCTGGGTACCTGTGCCTGTACCTTGAGCCAAAAATGCACTGCGAGTGTACAGGCAGCAGAACATCAAATATGTACGGTACCTGTACCTGGGTACCTGTGCCTATACCTAGAGCCAAAAATGCACTGCGAGTGTAAAGGCAGCAAAGATCAAATATGTACGGTACCTGTACCTGGGTACCTGAACCTGTACCTAGAGCCAAAAATGCACTGCGAGTGTAAAGGCAGCAGAACATCAAATATGTACTGTACCTGTACCTGGTACCCGTGCCTGAACCTAGAGCCAAAAATGCACTGCGAATGTACAGGCAGCAGAACATCAAATATCTACGGTACTGTACCTGGTACCTGTACCTGTACGTAGAGCCAAAATGCATTGCGAGTGTACAGGCAGCAGAACATCAAATATCTACGGAACCTGTACCTGGGTACCTGAACCTGTACCTGTACCTGTACATAGAGCCAAATAATGCACTGTGAGTGCACAGGCAGCAGAACATCAAATACCTACAGTGACCTGTACCTGGGTACCTGTACCTAGAGCCAAAAATGCACTGCGAGTGTAAAGGCAGCAGAACATCAAATATCTACGGTACCTGTACCTGGGTACCTGTACCTGTACGTAGAGCCAAAAATGCATGCTAGTGTACAGGCAGCAGAAGATCAAATATCTACGGTACCTGTACCTGGGTACCTGTACCTGTACATAGAGCCAAATAATGCACTGTGAGTGCACAGGCAGCAGAACATCAAATACCTACAGTACCTGTACCTGGGTACCTGTACCTGTACCTAAGCCAAAAATGTACTGCCAGTGTACACGCAGCAGAACATCAAATGTGTACGGTACCTGTACCTGGGTACCAGTACCTGTACCTAGAGCCAAAAATGCATTGCCAGTGTACAGGCAGCAGAACATCAAATATCTACGCCACCTGTACCTGGGTACCTTTACCTGTACCTAGAGCCAAAAATGCGCTGCCAGTGTACAGGCAGCAGCGCGAGCTGTTGGTAGAGCAATAGACTCAACATCCGATATCTCGAGTTCAATCCCAGCCCCCAACATTAAAAACTGGCCTGTTGGCTGCCCATCTTACTGCTTGCATCATTCTGATAGTGTCAGCTTAATGTTTGAGAGTTCCTTTTTTCCCCCTTTCCCTGTTTCAAGACCTGGCCGGCACATAGGGTTTTGAGCAGGCTCAGGAAATCTGTCGGATAATCACCGGCGGATTTGGACGGAGCGCATATGGCGTTGCCCGAACGCGATGAATCCCTCTTGAAATAACTCCAACAACTCCAATAAAGCAGCAAAACATCAAAGTACGTACGGTAAAGATCCCGCAAGTTATGTCAGTGTCCGGAGGCTTAGGGAAATGTTAAAAAAAAAAAAAAAAACACCCAGCATATACGTCCACTGAAGACGAGTACGCACACTGTCCAGCAACATAGCCTCCCTGCACAGTGTGAGCAAAAAAGAACGATCACACACACACACACACACACGCACGCACGCACGCACGCACGCACGCACGCACGCACACACACACACACACACACACACACACAAACCCCGCTTCTTCTTCAAAGGAAGTAGGTTCCCGTGCAATCACATGCATGCTTAGATAGGCAGCGCTCGCAGGGGTTCTAGCATGCGTTAAAAGAAGAACGAGACCAGGTTAAGCAAACACAAACTTATACGTGCCAATGTTCATGTGATTAATCATGCTTTAATTTGTACAAGCTATTTGAGGAAATCGAAAAAAAAAAAAAAGAGAAAAAAGAAAGACAGAAAAGAAAGTTGAAGAAGAATGAAGAGGATACGAAGAAAGAAAAGAAAATTACGACATTTCAATAATAACAACAACAATGATAATGATAATGATAAAAAGAAGAAGAAGAAGAAGAAAAAGAAGAAGAAGTAGAAGAAGAAGAAGAAGATGATGATGATGATGATGATGATGATGATGATGAAAGAAAAGAAAATTAAGATATTTCAATAACAACAACGACAATAACAAGAAGAAGAAGAAGAAGAAGACGATGATGATGATGATGATGATGATGATGATGATGATGATGATGATGATGATACAGAAAAAGATGAGAGAAAAAAAAACTTTGAAGGAGGAGGAAGAGGAGTAGAAGGGAAATGACAAGGAGAACAGGAAGAAGCAGTGATAGTAATATCAGTAGACTGAGGACGAGGAGAAAGAGAAAAAAAGAAGAAGAAATCCCCGGTAACCAGCAACAGCATCATCAACAACAACAACGTTTTTTGTTTGTTTGTTTGTTTGTTTTTGGAAAAGAACATAAACGATGAAGACAACGACAACGACAAAAACAACCCCCCTCCCACCACTACCAACAATAACACCTTCACCACCATCACCACCATCACCAACAACAACAACAGGAAATGGTCAAAGTACCTGCTAAGAAGCCAGTCACCATCCACAGGCAACACACAACACACAACACACTCACACACACCGATGTCCAAGTCACACCACAAAGGCTGGGAACAGCACAGTGGGGGATAACGGCTGTCCGTTTTCAATGGAGCACGTCCAATAATGACCACAGGTTCCAGCGGCTATTTTATGGCGAATAACGGATGAACGACCAATCCCACTGATGGACCAGTCTTGACCAAGCCTCCGTTCTGAATGGACGAAAATGATCTCAAACTGACCAGAGATACCAAACAGAGAGATTGGTGAAACTATCTGAATTAACAAAATTGATCTCGCATTCGCCAGAGGTACAAAACAGAGAGATAGGCGAAAATGTCTGAATGAACGAAATTGATCTTGCATTCGCCAGAGGTACAAAATAGAGAGATTGGAAAAACTATCTGAATGAACGAAAATGATCTCAAACTGACCAGAGATACAAAACAGAGAGATTGGTGAAACTATTTGAATGAAAGAAAATGATCTCAAACTGACCAGAGGTACAAAACAGAGAGATTGGTGAAACTATTTGAATGAAAGAAAATGATCTCAAACTGACCAGAGATACAAAACAGAGAGATTGGTGAAACTATTTGAATGAAAGAAAATGATCTCAAACTGACCAGAGATACAAAACAGAGAGATTGGTGAAACTATTTGAATGAAAGAAAATGATCTCAAACTGACCAGAGGTACAAAACAGAGAGATTGGTGAAAATGTCTGAATGAACGAAATTGATCTTGCATTCGTCAGAGATACAAGACAGAGAGATTGGTGAAACTATCTGAATGAACGAAAACGATCTCTCACAAACCAGAGACACAAGACAGAGAGATTGGTGAAACTGTCGATCGCCGTTCATTGCCTGCGGTCTGGTCCATACAACTAGAATTAACTTTCCATGTCCATTATGAATGAACATAACGATCTCAATCTCACCAGAGACACAAAACAGAAAGATTGGCGTGTCTATCCCTGTTAGTCGCCGTTCATTGTGTCTAATCCATTAAAATTAAATGAGCTTTCCCTGTCTTTTATCCCGGGGTACGCTGCATTAAAACTGTCCTTCTCAGTGCCCCATCTTAACCCTTTGACTCCTGCAGCCTATATACCAACTGCAAAAACTTAACCCTTTGACTCGCTCACCCTGTCCACCAGCTTCATGCGGGAAGCTGGTGGATAGGGTGAGCGGGTCAAAGGAAGCTGGTGGATAGGGTGATTGAGTCAAAGGGTTGAGTTTTTGCTTTGTTTGCATGATTGACAACGCACGGGTGGGTGTGCACGCCCAGGCATGTGTGAGTACCTGAAGTGTTTTTGATCAAGTATTTTTCATATTATGTATTGTTCATGTTGTCACATGTCTTGTATGCATGGCGGGAGTGTGTTACGCAAAACCAAATCAAATTCCTTTGTTAATTCATTGGTTAATAAATAGTCTGAGTCTGAGTCTGAGTAATGCTGGGGGACAGGCTGCAGAGGAGTCAAAGGGTTAACATCATTGTTGTTCTGGTGGTGTCAGTATAAGATCAGGTAAGTCCCCCTTCCCACACTTTCCTGGGATGGTTATCCCCGTCGGCCATATCACTTGTGGTGAGTGAATGTCGACATGAAAACTGAACCAAATCAATCAATCAAACCTGTCTCTTCACAGCTGCGAAGTCTTTCTCAACTTGAAGACACCTTTTTGTCTAGCAGTGATTTCCCCCTGCACCTCACCTCCATTCGTCCCACTTCCCTCCTGTCCTCCCCTTTCACGTATGTATGTGCTTTGTACTCTTAACATGTTTTTGTCAACGTGAGTGAATGTTTGAAAGAATAATTAGAGTGTGCACCTAGGTCTGATCTACACATCAAGATCTAGCGCCTAATATGTTATTCTTCTTGTTATCATCATCATCATCATCATCATCATCATCATCATCATCACCATCATCATCATCATCATCACCATCATCATCA
>JAPXFY010000031.1:35688722-35691222 GCA_030674185.1 Monoplex corrugatus
CTTTGTTTGTTTTTTTTTTTTTGTGTTGTTGTTTCGTTTTGGTGGTGGTTTTTCTCTTGGAGGAATTGTTTTCTGTTTTGTTTGTTTTGTTGTTTTGTTTTGTTTTTTGACGGGCGGGAGGGGGGGTGTCCTGTTTGCTTGAACGCAGGTGGGTCACAATTGTTTTGCACCCCCGGTGGGTGGTAAAGGGTGGAGATTTTTTCCGATCTCTCAGTTCTGCCTAAGTGCAGACCTGCAAATGCCTGAACAGTTTCGTGTGTAAGGCAGCACAAAAAAAATCAAATAAATACGTTCAGAGCCTGTAAGTCATATCAATGCTCGATGGTGTATGGAAACATGAAAATAACCAAATACCCGCATGCGCACCCCCAAAAAAAATACATCAAATAAGTACGTTCAGAGTTTGTAAGCCATATCAATGGTTGATGGTTTAAGGAAACATGAAAATACCGATATTGCACTCTGAAACATTGGGAAAATTTCACTATGTACAATTTTTACATGTACAATTTTCCAAGGACATTTTACAATGACATTACTATGTACATTTTTTTACAATGTACAATTTTTCACAACGGGACACTTTTTTCACAATGTAATTTTTCAACGGGACATTTTTTCACAATGGGACAACTTTTTCACAATGGACAATTTTACTTATAAAGAGGATGACGATGGGGATGATAATGATGATGCATAGAGTTCCATCCAAGGTTAAGACGCATGACAGGTCTGTCTCACGCCTTCATCATAACGTATCCTGCATCGATGGACCTGAGAGATACAGACACGCGGTTTTGGTCAGGAAATTTAGCAACATCCTTCAGTGACGCGTCCGTGAAGTGAAAGAGACTCCACTGTGTGGGTCCCGGTCTTCCCAAAGAGCCCCTAGCACGCTCAGTTCTGGGTAGGAGCTGGTTGTGGCTAAAAAATCTTGTAATGATTTTAATAGGACTGATAGGGTTTTTATTTACAATGAATATACCCCAGCTTGATCTGGAACCGTTATGACTGAGGAATGGAACCTGAGACGCTACACGCAGTTTAATACACCACACACATACACACAAAATCACGCATCAAAGAAAAGTTTATTTACAAATAGCTACACGCGCATATACAACAACACACCAACACACACACACACACACACACACCACACACACACGACGCACGCAGCAGCACGCACGCCGCCGCACAAACAAAAAGTTGTATTTAACAAATTTCGCATGAGGAAAGCGGAAGAAGAGTGGAGAGTGTGTGTGTGTGTGTGTGTGTGTGTGTGTGTGTGTGTGTGTCGTGTGTGTGTGTGTGTGTGTGTGTGTGTGTGTGGTGTGTGTGTGTGTGTGTGTGTGGTGATGAGAGGGAGAGGTGTGTGGTGTGTGTGTGTGTGTGTGTGTGTGAGACAGACAGACAGAGTAGGAGAACAGAGAGAGAGAACACTGACAGACAGCGAGACAGAGACAGAGAGACTGAGAGAAGACAGACGACAGAGACAGAGACAGAAAGGACACGAGAAAACAAGACAGAGACAGAACAGTAAGAGACAGACAGACAACAGAGGACACAGAGAAAAACATAGACAGAGACAGAAACATAGAGAGACGAGACAGACAGAGACAGAGAGATACAGAGATAAACAGACAGCGAGAATGAGATAGAGAGACAGACAGAGTGAGACAGGGAGGGGGAACTTTTATTTCCAAATAATTACACCACAGTTTGTTTTGGAACAGACGATAAGAAAGACGCTGTGACTCATCTGGGTTTCAAACACAGCTGTATATTCAGGAACATCCTAATTGTTGACCCAGAGCAGAAAAAAGAGAGAGAGAGAGAGAAAAAAAAAAAAGACTAGTGATTATAACACAATACAAGTGTATTTACGTGGGTGTGTGGATGGGTGGGTTAGGTCATGAAGTATGACAGTGACTGAGACAGCACGAGTGTGTGTGTGTGTGTGTGTGTGTGTGTGTGTGTGTGTGTGTGTGGTGTGTGTGTGTGTGTGTGTGTGTGTGTGTGTGTGCGTGTGTGTGTGTGTGTGTGTGTGGTGCGTGTGGTGTGTGCGTGCGTGCGTGCGTGCGTGTGTTGTGGTGTGTGCGTGTGTTGTTGTGTGGTGTGTGTGTGTGTGTGTGTGTTGTGTGTGTGTTTGCATGTGTGTCTGTGTGTCTCTTGTGTGTTATGTCTGTGTGTGCGCGCGCATGCGGTGAGTGTGTGTGTGTGACTGAGAGAGGCGGGAGAGAAATATGAAATTTCGGAATATTTTATTACTTAAGAACAGTACGATTATATTTAAATTAAGCTGCAGAGCCGGTAAGGTTACAGGAATGAAGGCAAAGTGAGAGAGACGCAGAGGAGAGAGAAGACAGACAGACAGACAGACACAGACATAGAAGTGAGACAGAGAGACAGAGAGACAGAAGACAAAGAAAGACAAAAAGAGACAGAAGAGAGACAGAGGGAGACAGACAGACAGACAGAGAGAGAAGAAAGAGAGAGA
>JAPXFY010000031.1:35711222-35716222 GCA_030674185.1 Monoplex corrugatus
TTGTTTTGGGTCCCATCCGGCAGCCCGTAGTGTTTCTTGATAACTGACTGATTGTTGTTGGCGGAACTAGATCTGATGCATAAACAATAACAGTAGATTTCATTCTATATTCATATTCATATCCATAGTGGTATTTGTATTCGTATTCATATTCATATTCATAGTGGTATTTGTATTCGTATTCATATTCACATTCATAGTGGTATTTGTATTCGTATTCGTATTCATAGTGGTATTTGTATTCGTATTCATATTATTCATAGTGGTATTTGTATTCGTATTCATATTCATAGTGGTATTTGTATTCGTTTTCGTATTCATATTCATATTCATAGTGGTATTTGTATTCGTATTCGTATTTGTATTCGCATTCATATTCATACTCATAGTGGTATTCGTATTCGTATTCGTATTCGTATTCATATTCATATTCGTATTCGTATTCGTATTCGTATTCGTATTCATTTCTTTTTGTCACGGTGGATTTGCCATGTGAAACTCAGGTTGCTTCCCCTTTGAGAGCACGTCGCCGCAGCGCAGTGCCACCTTTTTTTAAACCAAGACTCCAGAAAGGCAAGAAGGCTAACTGGCTCTCAAGAGGCGGGACCCGGGAAACAAAAACTATTTCTCCGATGTAAGAAGCTGGTGGATAGGGTGAGGGAATCAAAGGGTTAAAGTTTTTTACAATTTGGTGGATAGGGTGCGGGAGTCAGGGGATTAATGTTTCTATCATTCTGGTAGTGTCAGCTTGGTGTTTCACAGGTCCCTCCCTGTCTTCACCCTCCACTCCCCCTCCCTCTCCCATTTTCAAGACCTTGCCAACGCATAGAATTTTGCGCAGGCTCAAGGAGTCTGCCAGATAAATGCTGGCAGATTTGTTTGGAGCGAGCGCATATGGAATTGTCCCAGTGCAAAGAATCCCTCTTGAACAAACTCCGAGCAACAAACTCCGAACTCTAGATTCCTTGAATAAAAGGTCCAGTGTCCAGTGTCCAGTGTCCAGTGTCTCATGGACATTGTTCTTTAACCCTTTGACTCTCGCATCTTGTCCACCAGCATCCTGCATTTTTAACCAATACTTAACCCTTTGAATCCCTCACACTATCCACCAACTTCCTGTAAGAAATTGGTGAATAGGGCGAGAGAGTCAAAGAGTTAATTTTTTTCAGTCGGTAAATAGGATGCATGAGTCAGAGGGTTAATGTTTCCATCATTCCGGTAGTGTCAGCTTGGTGCTTCACAGGTCCCTCCCTCTCTTCACCCTCCCCCCTCTCCATTTTCAAGACCTTGCTAACGCATAGGGTTTTGCGTAGGCTCGGGGAGTATGCCAGGTAATTGCTGGCAGATTTGTTTGGAGCGAGCGCATATGGAATTGTTCCAGCGCAAAGAATCCCTCTTGAACAAAAACTCCAAACTCTCGATTCCTTGAATAAAAGCTCCAGGGTTCAGTGTCTCATGGACAGTGTTATTTACAGTGTTGTTTAATGTCCATTGTTGTCCATTTAGGTTCAGTCAAGACACACGATGGAACATGCTCAAAAGACATAAAGATGAGAATTGGAATGGCCAAGAACAGTATGGTTCAATTGAACAATATTTGGAAAGACCACAGCATAACAGCAGACCTTAAGATAAAACTCTTAAAATGTCTTGTCTGACCAGTGATGTTATACGGCTGCGAGGCATGGACAATGAAGAAAGAGGATGAAAGACGAGTGGAAGCAGCAGAGCTGTGGTTTTACCGAAGACTGCTGAGGGTCAAATGGACGGATAGGCGCTCAAATGAAAGCATACTGAATGAGTTGGGTACTACACGCAAGCTCCTAGTACTCATACAACGGAGGAGACTGAAATATGTTGGACACGCAATCCGTAATGAGAGAACAGACTTGATGTCCACTGTCCTCCAAGGTAAAGTGGAAGGAAAGAGAAACAGAGGACGGCCACCTGCATCACTTGCTAGAAACATCACAAACATCAGTGGCAGGAAACTCCAGGAGGTGGTCAGACTTAGCCAAGATCGAGAGTGCTGGAGGCAACTTGTGAGGACATCATGTGCAGCGGCCAACACTGTTCCCGGTGACGCCGACAGGTGACAGGTGAGGTGTTGTTCTAATGTCCATTGTTGTTTTAATGTCCATTGTTGTTTTAATGTCCATTGTTGTTTAATGTCCATTGTTGTTTTAATGTCCATAAGGTTTAACGATGTGGAAGTGACCGCTTTCTTCTCTCCACAGTATTACCCCTCCCCCCTCCCTCCCTGTTCTCTTCTTTACCGCGTCTTCTCTTCGTCTGTGCCAGGTCGAATCATTCTTTTCTTTCTTTTCTGCCATTTCTTTCTTTCTTTCTTTCTTTCTTCTTTCTTTTTCTTTCTTTCTTTTTTCTTTGCTTTTTTGTCTTTGTTTCTTTTTTTTTTCTGTTTTTCTTTCTGCCTTTCTGTTCGTCTTTTTCTTTCTTTCTTTTTCTTTCTTTTCTTTTTCTTTCTTTCTTTCTTTTTCTTTTTTCTTTTTCTTTCTTTCTTTTTCTTTCTTTTCTTTCTTTCTTTCTTTCTTTTTTTCTTCGTCTGTCTGTCTTTTTCTTTCTGTTTTCTTTCTTTCTTTTTCTTTCTTTCTTTTTTCTTTTCTTTCTTTCTTTCTTTCTTTCTTTCTTCGGTCTGTCTGTCTTTTTCTTTCTGTTTTCTTTCTTTCTTTTTCTTTCTTTCTTTCTGTCTGTCTTTTTCTTTCTTTCTTGTTCTTTGTTTCTTTTCTTTCTTTTTCTTTCTTTTTATCTTTTTCTTTGTTTCTTTTTCTTTCTTTTTCTTTCTTTTCTTTCTTTTTCTTTCTTTCTTTCTTTCTTTCTGTCGGTCTGTCTGTCTTTTTCTTTCTGTTTTCTTTCTTTCTTTTTCTTTCTTTCTTTCTGTCTGTCTTTTTCTTTCTTTCTTGTTCTTTGTTTCTTTTCTTTCTTTTTCTTTCTTTCTTTTTCTTTCTTTCCTTCTTTCTTTCTTTCTGTCGTCTGTCTGTCTTTTTCTTTCTGTTTTTTCTTTCTTTTTTCTTTCTTTCTTTCTGTCTGTCTTTTTCTTTCTTTCTTGTTCTTTGTTTCTTTTCTTTCTTTTTCTTTCTTTCTATCTTTTTCTTTGTTTCTTTTCTTTCTTTTTCTTTCTTTCTTTCTTTCTTCTTTCTTTCCTAGTTCATTTTACCATCATTTCTTTTTTTGTCTTTTTCGGCCAGGCTGGCGATATGTATGTACCCTGAGCAATAAAAGCAAAGCCCCTATAATTCAATCTGCCATCAAGCTGGACTGTTTTGTTCCCCGAGTCAAGATTTATGATGGCTCTCTTAAATGCACTGAATAATATCCGGACTAAGGTAAAAGCCACAGGTGGTCCCATCGCCCCGATGTCGTGGGGAGAGTTAAACGGTATAGAGACCTGTAGTTTCTCCTCTGGGCCAGCCTGTGTGATGTGCCCGGGACTTACGCAGAGAAGTGTGGCAGAATGGTTCAGACGTTCGGCTGCCAATAACTAAACTCGAGGTTCCAGGGTTCGCTCCCCGTGAAGGCCTCGACTTCTCTCCTCTGTGGTTTGACCAGAAAATCGAACTGAATGTCTAGTCCTTCGGAAGGGGGCAAAAAAAAAACAACAAAAAAAAGAACGAATCGGATCCGTGTGCCTTAATGGCTGCACACGCTAAAGATCCCACGGCAGTTGAAAATCGTGAAGAGCAGGACATTATTGCCTGGCTGTCTTGGTACAAAAAACATTGGAGAAATAGGTTGATTTCCCAGGTCCACCCTTTGAAGACCAATTATCCTTCTTGCCTTTCTGAAATCTTGGTTTAAAAAAATGTGAATATGAATTTGAATTTGAAGCGAGGGAGAGGGGATGGGCCCCACCCTCGTGATGCCGGGAAAAGTTAAGGTCTCTACCACCTCACTCCCCTACGACCCCAGAGTTATGGAACTATCTAGGTTAGGACCTCAGGACCTGGCCAGCTCATGGGTTTATGTGCGGGCTTAAGGCTTTGTGCCGTGATCATTCTGGATCTTCTCCATCACATGGCACCTGTGACGTTAGTGTATATGGAATTCGTTCCGAGCGCGTAGACGTCATCTTGAGACATTGAAACTGAAACTGAATACGGAAGGTATACAGCTTTAGAGCTTACCCGTAAGCATAAGGCTTAGGCCACGATCATTTTGGATCTTATCTCTCACATGGCATTTATGGTATCAGTAAATATGGAATCCATTCTGGGCGAACATAACGCCATCTTGAGAAACTCCCATCGAAAGCACTAGGCCTAGGCGTCACAACGTCACACAGAGGGTGTAAAGCAAAATGAATCAGACGTCGACAAAACACGTCTGTTAACGCCTTATCGGTATATTTAGCCGCATCGGTATACTTAGCCCTATCGGTATACTCAGCCCTATCGGTATACTTAGCCCTATCGGTATACTTAGCCGTATCGGTATACTTAGCCCTATCGGTATACTCAGCCCTATCGGTATACTTAGCCGTATCGGTATACTTAGCCCTATCGTATACTTAGCCGTATCGGTATACTTAGCCCTATCGGTATACTCAGCCCTATCGGTATACTTAGCCCTATCGGTATACTCAGCCCTATCGGTATACTTAGCCCTATCGGTATACTTAGCCGTATCGGTATACTTAGCCCTATCGGTATACTCAGCCCTATCGGTATACTTAGCCGTATCGGTGTACTTAGCCATATCGGTATACTTAGCCCTATCGGTATACTTAGCCCTATCGGTATACTTAGCCCTATCGGTATACTTAGCCTTATCGGTATACTTAGCCGTATCGGTATACTTAGCCGTATCGGTATACTTAGCCCTATCGATATACTCAGCCCTATCGGTATACTTAGCCCTATCGATATACTTAGCCCTATCGGTATACTTAGCCATATCAGCACAATTAGCCCTATCGGTATACTTAGCCCTATCAGTAACTTAGCCTATTGGTATACTCAGCCTTATCGGTATACTCAGCCCTA
>JAPXFY010000031.1:35736222-35741222 GCA_030674185.1 Monoplex corrugatus
GCTATGATTATGTATGACAATACTATGACAATCATGATGCTATAATTATGTATGACAATAGTATGACAATCATGATGCTATGATTATGTATGACAATAGTATGACAATCATGATGCTATGATTATGTATGACAATAGTATGACAATCATTATGCTATGATTATGTATGACAATATATGACAATCATTATGCTATGATTATGTATGACAATACTATGACAATCATTATGCTATGATTATGTATGACAATACTATGACAATCATTATGCTATGATTATGTATGACAATACTATGACAATCATGATGCTATGATTATGTAGACAATACTATGACAATCTGATGCTATGATTATGTATGACAATAATGACAATCTGAGCTATGATTTGTATGACAAATAGACAAACTGAGGATTATGAACCAAACCTAAGCCCGTGCAGGGCTCTGTTATGTATCAATAGTATCCCACTTCTGATGATATATCTGTGACAGAAATTCCTCTTTTCTGTTCAAACTGTGCTATGTTTCTGTATGCTCTTCGCTTTCTGCATTCTGCTATGCATTTTTTGTCATTGTAGGCCTTGATGTTGATTATGTTGACATAGTTGACAATCATTATGCTATGATTATGTATGACAATAGTATGACAATCATTATGCTATGATTATGTATGACAATAGTATGACAATCATTATGCTATGATTATGTATGACAATACTATGACAATCATTATGCTATGATTATGTATGACAATAGTATGACAATCATTATGCTATGATTATGTATGACAATAGTATGACAATCATTATGCTATGATTATGTATGACAATAGTATGACAATCATGATGCTATGATTATGTATGACAATACTATGACAATCATTATGCTATGATTATGTATGACAATAGTATGACAATCATTATGCTATGATTATGTATGACAATAGTATGACAATCATGATGCTATGATTATGTATGACAATACTATGACAATCATTATGCTATGATTATGTATGACAATAGTATGACAATCATTATGCTATGATTATGTATGACAATAGTATGACAATCATTATGCTATGATTATGTATGAATAGTATGACAATCGTGATGCTATGATTATGTATGACAATACTATGACAATCATGATGCTATGATTATGTAGGACAATACTATGACAATCGTGAAGCTATGATTATGTATGACAATAGTATGACAATCATTATGCCATGATTATGTATGACAATAGTATGACAATCATTATGCTATGATTATGTATGACAATACTATGACAATCATTATGCTATGATTATGTATGACAATACTATGACAATCATGATGCTATGATTATGTATGACAATACTATGACAATCATTATGCTATGATTATGTATGACAATAGTATGACAATCATTATGCTATGATTATGTATGACAATAGTATGACAATCATTATGCTATGATTATGTATGACAATACTATGACAATCATTATGCTATGATTATGTATGATAATAGTATGACAATCATTATGCTATGATTATGTATGACAATAGTATGACAATCATTATGCTATGATTATGTATGGCAATAGTATGACAATCATTATGCTATGATTATGTATGACAATACTATGACAATCATGATGCTATGATTATGTATGACAAAAACCTTCCAGACAGAACTGACGGAATATGAACCCACAACCTAAGCGCCGTGCCGGGGCCTCTTTCAGTATTAATAGTATCCCCACCTTCTGGAAATTCTGTGCTAGAAATTCCCTCTTTTCTGTCACTCTCTTTGTTTCTGCCTTGCTCCTTCGCTTTCTGGCATTTCTTCCTATCATTTTTTGTCTTGCTGGTCCGTGTGTGTTGTGTGTGTGTGTGTGTGTGTTGTGTGTGTGTGTGTTGTGTGTGTGTGTGTGTGTGTGTGTGGTGTGTGTGTGTGTGTGTGTGTGTGGTTGTGTGTGTGTGTGTGTGTGTGTGTGTGTGTGTGTGTGTGTGTGTGTGTGTGTGTGTTGTGTGTGTGTGTGTGGTCAACGCCAGGAGTTAGTTCCTCAGACCATGTGCGCGAATGCATTGATTTTATGTGTACTTAATTCATTTTCTTTTCATCTTTGTTTTTTCCTCTTGAGGTTTTGTATGTTTTGAAACGGTTATAGCCTTGATATGGCTCTACGCAGTCGGCTGGGCTTTAAACAAGAATAACAACCACAACAATAACAACAACAACAACACAACCCACAACCTTCCAGTCTGTAATTCGTTACGCCAACTACTGCAGCACGGTTGGCTGGTTCCAAGCGGAGCAGACAGACTTAGCGACATGAGCCTTCGTGGGCGGACATTATGGTCGGCACTGCCTCTCCCACACCATGAATGTGCAGACATAGCACAACAAACAAAAAAAGAAAGAAAGAAAGAAAAAAAAAAGAAAAAAGAAAAAAAAGAAGAAAAAAAAAGAAAGGAAAAAAAAAAGAGAAAAAATTGCCAGCAAGACTCACACAATATTATTTGTAATACATAACTGAAGAGTTGGCTCGGCTAGACCTGTGTGATCCTACCAGCGTCAGTAGGTGGGCGGGGGGTGGGGGTTGAGAGGGTGGAAGAGAGGATGGGGGGAGAGGATTGTACATCCCCCCTCACCCATTTCTCAATATTTATTTTAACCCTTTGATTCTCGTGCCCTCTCCAAAAAGTATCCTGCGTTGTCAACCACGCTAAGCAAAGCAAAAACTTAACCCCTTGACTTCCTCACCCTTCGGTATTGAAATAGTAACAGCCCTGCTAAATGAAATCTATGACACCGGCAAAAATCCCTAAAGATATGTCAAAGTCAACTGTGACGGGAGGGAGTCAAAGGGGTTACGTTTTTGCAGTTGGTCGATTGGGTGCAGTAGTCAAAGGGTTACGTTTTTTGCAGTCGGTGGATAGGGCGCAGTAGTCAAAGGGTTAAGCTTTTGCAGTTGGTGGATAGGGTGCAGGAGTCAAAGGGTTACGTTTTCGCAGTTGGTAGATAGGGTGGCAGTAGTCGAAGGGTTAAGTTTTTGCAGTCGGTGGATAGGGTGCAGTAGTCAAAGGGTTAAGTTTTTGCAGTTGGTGGATAGGGTGCGGGAGTCAAAGGGTTAACAGAAATACCCCGGGGGTAGACAGGCGAGACTGCAGCAGTACTTGTGTCCATGCTAAGCCTGCAGGAAGATCACTTGTTTCAGGGTCGTTCTTCTGTTCCTACCGTTACTGTTATTTTTGTTTAAAGCCCAGCCGACTGCGCAGAGCCATATCAGGACTATAACCTGTTTCAAAACATACGC
The DNA here is from genome assembly GCA_030674185.1 of Monoplex corrugatus. Lineage (NCBI taxonomy): Eukaryota > Metazoa > Mollusca > Gastropoda > Littorinimorpha > Ranellidae > Monoplex > Monoplex corrugatus. The sequence continues at coordinate 35,739,524 of JAPXFY010000031.1, forward strand.
AATACTTCAACAGGGAAAAAAAAACATTATGCGTTAAACGTTTATGTTGAGCACAAGAATACCTCCGTAGGGGATGCCGTGGGGGCTCTTTCAGTATAAACAGTATCCCCATCTTCTGGAAACTCTGTGTTAGAAATGTCCTCTTTTCTGTCACTCTCTTTGTTTCTTTCTTCCTCCTTTGATTTCTGTCATTTCTTCCTATCATTTTCTGCCTTGCTGGTCCATTCACTTGTTTGTGTTCCATAAAGTCTCACGTACTTTTTCTTCGGATTGATGATTGAGTACATTTATAAAGTGCAATTTTGGCTCTGAAAAGGTGAGATATGCGGAAGGAGGTTTAGGTAATTTATGCCCGTTTATATATATATATATACAAATATATACATATATATATATAGATATATATAAATATGTTTTTGTGTCCTTAGTTATACTTAAATCTGTATTCAGTGATTCTTTTTAAATCCCCTGGTGAAAGGTCTTTCTCTTTCAAGCTCCATCGATGTGGAACAGACTGCCAGACTCTCTCAGACATTCAGATTATTTCTTTTCTTTCAAGTCTAAACTTAAAACCCATCTATTTTTTCACAACTAGTCAATGCTGCGTAGGGGTACCACCTATGTCATAGCCGTCTAAGCCTTGTTTTGACATACTGTTTCAGGTGTGTTTTCTATTGCATGTGTTTGTTGTATAATTGAACGTTGTGTGATTTGGTTTTGTAGCAATGCTTGAGATGATGAGTGTTGTGCTCGTAGGATTTGTTGGTTTCTGTAGTGGTGGTATTTGTAGTTGTTTGTGAGGTGTGTGGTTGTGTGTGTAGGAGAGGTGAATGCAGTATGTTTTTGTAAAGCGCTTAGAGAAATTATTTGATTAAGCGCTATATAAGAAGCCATTATTATTATTATTATTATAAATTAGATGGAATGGTCATCGCCTGGGCATCACCTTAGATCATATGCGCGAATGCATTGATATGTGTACTTAATTTTCTTCTTTTTTTCCACTGCTGTATGTTTTGAAACGTTATAGCCCTGATATAGCTCTACACAGTCGGCTGGGCTTTAAACATCAATAACAATAACGATAACAATAACAATAACTGGCGGCTGAACGCCTGTGTAAACTTCCCCCAGACGTCGTTGTTGTCGGCTGTGCAAACTGACGCAGACAAAACCGGAAAGCGCGTGCTGTACATCTGCGCAAGTCCGGATTCAGTGGCGATAGGCTCCCCTGTTTCCTTGTTTAGCTTTCGTGACAGCACGATTGCGTCGTCGATCTTAGATTGTGAGCCTAAGAATAAAAAAAAGTTTGCTTTGGGCCTAAGCAAACTCAGAAACGAAAAGCTTTGCTCGTGTACTCTCGGAGGATAAGCAAGCCGATGCTAACCAATTTTCCTCCCTTTAAGAGAAATTTTACCTATAAGCAACACTTACCTCTTTGCTTCCCTCACCCAGCCTGCATTGTCAACCATGCTACCAAAGCAAAAACTTAACCCTTTGACTCCCACACCCTGTCCACCAGCATCCTGCATTGTCAACCATGCTACTAAAGCAAAAACTTAACCCTTTGACTCCCACACCCTGTCCACCAGCATCCTGCATTGTCAACCATGCTACCAAAGCAAAAACTTAACCCTTTGACTCCCACACCCTGTCCACCAGCATCCTGCATTGTCAACCATGCTACTAAAGCAAAAAC
>JAPXFY010000031.1:35746222-35753722 GCA_030674185.1 Monoplex corrugatus
AGGGTTGGGGAGATGCTAGGGGCAACGAGAGATAGAGACAGATGGTAAGTCCATGATCGCCATGATCGCCAACGCCATGCGGCAGGGCATTTGATGATGATGATGATGATGTTTAAAGCCCAGTCGACTAGATGGCATCTCTATGCAACTGACAACACAGGTGCCACATGACAGACAAACGACAACGATGATAACAACAATAACAATAATAGATTAAATAAAACGCAGCGTAAGTGAAACGCCATATCGATTGGGCATTACAGTTGGGTTTGGCGTTATCAGTCACAGCTGGTCTCGCTTCGCCGCCTCTCTGTCTCTATCTCTGTCTCTGTGTTCTCCTCTCTCTGTCTCTGGTTCGTCTGTCTGTCTGTCTGTCTGCTCTCTCTCTCTCTCTCTATGTTCTCTCTATTTCTATTGTCTCTCACTTGTCTCTATCTGTCTGTCTGTCTTCGTGTGTCCTTTCTGTCTCTCTCTGTCTCTGTTTCTCTCTCTCTCTCTCGTTCTTCTCTCTCTCTCTCTCTGTCTCTCTCTCTCTGTCTGTCTGTCTGTATCTGTCTGTCTGTCTCTGTCTCTCTGTCTCTGTTTCTCTCTGTTTCTCTTTGTCTCTCACTCTGTCTGTCTGTCTGTCTCTCTCTCTGTGTCTCTCTCTCTCTCTCTCTGTCTATATCTGTCTGTCTGTCTCTCTCTCTGTTTTTCTGTTTCTCTCTGTTTCTCTTTGTCTCTCACTCTGCTGTCTGTCTGTCTGTCTCTCTCTCTCTCTCTCTCTGTCTCTCTCCTCTCTCTCTGTTCTCTCTGTCTCATTCTCTGACACTGACAGTATCAGCGTCAGTGTCAGTGTCTATCTCTCGCTCTCTATCGATTGTGTATTACAGCAAGGTTTGGCGTCCTTTATTGTTGTTGTTGTTGGTTGTTGTTGTTGTTTAGAGCCTGCAGCCGACTTTATAGCATCCCCGCGCTCCCTCCGAATAACTTCCATATGCAGTTGACAACACAGATACCATGTGACAGACAGACAGACAACAACAACAACAGTAGCAACAACACAACAACAACAACAATAAATCATACAAAACAGAGTTCCACAGCGTTGGTGAAACGCCGTATCGATTGTGCCACTACAGGAAGGTTTGGCAGTCATCAGTCTCAGCTGGCCTCACTTCGACGCTTTTTCTCTCTCTGTCTCTGTCTCTGTGTCTCTGTGTCTCTGTCTCTCCGTGTCTCTGTCTGTGTGTGTGTGTGTGTGTCTCTCTCTCTCTGTCTCTCTTTCTCTCTCTCTCTCTGCTTCTCTCTGTTTCTCTCTCTGTCTCTGTCTCTTTCTCTGTCTCTGTCTCTCTCCCTCTCTCTGTTCTCTCTCCTTCTCTCTCTCTCTCTCTCTCTCTCTCTTTCTCTCGATTATGCATACACTAAGGTTTGGTAGTCATCAGTTCTAAATGGTCTTGCTTCGCCGTCTCTCTCTGTCTCTGTCTCTGTGTATCTGTGTCTGTCTGTCTGTCTGTCTGTCTCTCTCTCTTTCTCTCTCTATCGATTGTGCATACAGTATGGTTTGGTAGTCATCAAGCACAACTGGTCTCGCTTCGCTGCCTCTCTCTCTCTGTCTGTCTGTCTCTCTCTCTCTATGTTCTCTTTCTGTCTCTGTGTCTCTTTGTTTCTCTCTCTCTCTGTTTCTATGTCTCTGTCTCTTTGTCTCTGCCTCTCTTGTCTCTCTCTGTCTCTGTCTGTCTGTCTTTCTCTCTCTCTCTCTCTCTTTTCTCTCTCTCTCGTCTGTCCGTCTGTCTGTGTGTCGGGTGTGTGTGTGTGTGTTTGTCTATTTGTGTCTGTGCGTATGTACGTATTGTGTGTCTGTGTGTCTGTGCAAGCGCACGCGTGTGTGTGTATGTGATGTATGTGTGTGTGTGTCTGTGTGTGTATGTGAGTGTATGTGTGTTGTGTCTGTGTGTGTAGTAGTGTTGTTGTGTGTGTTTCTGTGTGTGTATGTGCGTGGTTCCTCTCTCTCTCTCTCTCTCTCTCTCTCTCTGTCTCTCTCTCTCTCTCTCTCTCTCTCTGTCTCTCTCTCTCTCCATTATCTTTGTCGCTCAGCGGGAAATGTGGAAACAGCTGTATATTCTCTGGTGATTCATCATAAGTACTGGAAAAATATATGCTGACACAGTAAGATGATAGATTCACAATATCTGAATAAATATGGAAGGTCTAATTGCCTTAAGGCTGATTGTTATTTTGATATAGAATTTATGTCTGAATGACACAACAAATCGTGTTCTTTCGACTGAGTTGGTATACCTTTATCACAAAATGTTGATATAACGAAAATCATACACTTTCTGTGTTATTTGAGTGTGATGAACGTGTGTGTGTGTGTGTGCGTGTGGGTGGATGGGTGGGTGGTGGGTGGATGGGTGTACGTGTGTGTGTTTGTGTGTGTGTGGTCTGTGTGTGGGTGTGTGGATGGGTGTGGGTGTACGTGTGTTTGTGTGTGTGTGTGTGTGTAGTGTGTGTGTGTGTGTTGTAGTGTGGTGTGTTTGTGTGTGTAGTGTGTTGTTGTGTGTGTGTGTGTGTGTGTGTGTAGTGTGTGTGTTGTGTGTGTAGTGTGTGTGTTGTGTGTGTGTGTGTTGTGTGTGTGTGTTGTTGTGTGTGTTGTGGTGGTGTTGTAGTGTGTGTGTGTGTGTGTGTGTGTGGTGTGTAGGTTGTGTGTGTGTGTTGTTGTGTGTGTGTGTGTGTGTCTGTAGTGTGTGTGTGTTTGTGTGTTGTAGGTGTGTGTTTGTGGTGGTGTGTGTGTGTGTGTGTGTGTGTTTTGTGTGTGTGTGTGTGTGTGTGTGTGTGTGTGTAGGTGTGTGTTGTGTGTTCGTGTAGTGTGTGGTGTGTTGTGTGTGTTGTGTGTCGTGTTGTGTGTGCAGTGTGTGTGTGTGTGTGTATGTGGTGTGTTTGTGTGTGTGTAGTGCGTGTGTGTGTGTGTGTGTGTGTGTGTGTTTGTGTGTGTAGTGTGTGTGGTGTGTGTCTGTATGTGTGGTGTGTTGTGTGGTGTGTAGTGCGTGTGTGTGTGCATGTGTGTAGTGTGTGTGTTGTAGTGTGGTGTGTGTGTGTGTGTAGTGCGTGTGTGTGTGTGTGTGTGTGTGTGTGTGTGTGTGTGTGTGTGTGTGTGTGTGTGTGTGTTTGTGTGGTGTGTTTGTGTGTGCAGTGTAGTGTGTGTGCACGTGTGCGGAGTGTGTGTGCATGTGTGTATGTGCGTGTGTGCGTGCGTACAGCGTGGCATATAGTGGTGGTGTGGTGGCGGTGTGTGTGTGAGTGTGTGAGTGTATGCGTGTGTGCGTGTGCGTGCATGCGTACGTGTTTGTTTGTGTGTTTGTGTACGTGCGTGTGTGTGTGTGTGTGTGTTTGCGAGCGTGCGTGCGTGCGTGTGTGTGTGTTTGTGTATGTGAGTGTGTATGTGTGTATATACAGAAGTATATGTATTTGCATGTATGTCGATCTGTGTGTATGTATGTTCAACTCAACCTCCTCGCAACAATCTCTTCACTGTTTTTTCTTCATTGTTTGTTTCCAATGTTTGTTGAGAAGTTCCAAAGAAGACAGGTGCTATAGAATGCGAACTCCATCGCACAATCAGTTTGATGAGTCATGTAACAAAAATCCTGTTAAGAATAATCATGATGAGGACAAGGAATAGTATAAAAAGAGAAATAGCAGAAGAACAGTGTGGATTTGTGGAAGGGAAAGGAACTATTAATGCCATATAAATCCTAAGAACTATCATAGAAAGATCAATTGAGATGAATAAGGATTTGTATTTATGCTTTGTTGACTATACCAAGGCTTTCGATCGGGTACGACATGAAGAATTGATAAACCAACTGGAGAGACTCAATGTTGATGGAAAAGATCTACGAATAATCAGGAATATGTACTGGGAACAAACAGCTGCAATGAGAATAGAAAACAATATAAGCTCTTTCCAAAACATCAAAAGAGAAGTCAGACAGGGTTGTGTTTTGTCACCAGATGTTTTCACTATATAGCGAAACCATCATGAGAAACCTAGAAGAAGACCCTGGATTAAAGGTTGGAGGGAAAATGATAAACAACATTCGGTACGCAGATGACACCGTGCTAATTGCAGAAAAGGGACTTACAAAACCTTGTGAATATACTAGAAATAGAAAGCAAAGGTAAGGGGTTGGAACTAAACAGCAGGAAGACTGAAGTCATGGTGATCAGTAAAAAAAACATGAAATCCCCTCATGCAAAATAACAGCAAATGGCACAACCTTGTCACAGGTTAATAAATTCAAATACCTGGGAACGGTCATTTCATCAGACGGCAGATGCACATCGGAAATAGCTGGCAGAATCGGCCAAGCCAAAACAGCATTCAAGAACATGACAAGCATTCTTACCAACAAATGCCTATCAATTAACATCAGAAAGAGAGTCCTTGAATGTTACATAGGACCAATACTGTTGTACGGATGTGAGGCGTGGACAGTCAGCAAACAAAGCCAGAACAAGATTGAGGCAGTCGAGATGTGGTTTCTAAGAAGAATGTTGAGATTTCCATGGACAGCAAAGAAAACAAACGAGACAGTCTTGATGGAGGCAGACACAAGTAGATCACTCATAAGGAAGATTAGGAAAAGACAAGCAATATTTATAGGCCATTTCATGAAGAAGAGGGATTTGGAGCACCTGGTCACAACGGGAAAGGTGGAGGAAAGAGAGCACCAGGTAGACCCAGGGAGAGAATGCTGGACGGACTTGCAGAGTGGCTGGGGATGAGGAGGGTGGGGGAGATGCTGGGGGCAACGACAGATAGAGATGGTTGGAAGTCCATGGTCGCCAAGCCCATGATGATGATGATAAATGTTTGTCCGTAGACATAGGTAATATTCTTGGGTAGGGACGAGGGAGGGGGAGTCCCGGTTATTTTATGGACAAGCCTGCATAAAATGTGAGACACTGACCCAAACTGAGAAGCAACATGGACTGAAAGAACTGCAGTTAACATAAAATACGTGTGTCAGAAAGATCAACACAAAGAAAGAGGCGCAAGAGGTGGAATACATTTTAACCCTTTGACTCCTGCACCCTACTTACCAGCTGCAAAAACTTAACCCTTTGACTCCCTCATCTCACTCTATCCACAGTTGGGATACATTTTAACCCTTTGACTCCCGCACCCTACTTACCAACTGCAAAAAAGCTTAACCGTATGACTCACTCTATTCACAGGTGGGATACATTTTAACCCTTTGACTCCTGCACCCTACTTACAACTGCAAAAACTTAACCCTTTGACTCCCTCACTATATCCACAAGTGGGATACATTTTAACCCTCTGACTCCCGCACCCTACTTACCAACTGCAAAAACTTAACCCTTTGACTCCCTCATCTCACTCTATCCACAGGTGGGATACATTTTAACCCTTTGACTCCTGCACCCTACTTACCAACTGCAAAACTTAACCCTTTGACTCCCTCACTCTATCCACCAGCTTCCTGCAGGAAGCCGGTGGATAGAGTGAGGAGTCAAAGGTTAAGTTTTTGTTTTACTGGGCATGGTTGACAATGCAGGACGCTGGTGGACAGGGTGCGGGAGTCAAAGGGTTAATTAATCACCAGGTGTCCCCTTTCCCCCTTGTTCTTGCTGGTTTTGTCAGTTTGTTGATTTGTTTGTTTGTTTCTTTCTTTCTTTCTTTCTTTCTTTGTATTTGTTTGTTTGTTATTGGTGTTACTTTGTTCTATTATTGGTGTTACTTTGTTCTACTATTGGTGTTACTTTGTTCTATTATTGGTGTTACTTTGTTCTATTATTGGTGTTACTTTGTTCTATTATTGGTGTTACTTTGTTCTATTATTGGTGTTACTTTGTTCTATTTGCATGGTTGTGTGTTTTCTTTTTCTTCTTTTTCTTTTTTTTTCTGTCTTTATTAAACTATTTATTTCTTTGCTTTTCTTTGCCTGTTTATCCATGTTTAAATTTATTTATTTTGTTATTTATTTATCTTTTAGCTATTTATCTACCTTTGATATTAGCCCTGATATGGCTCTGCGCTACTGGCTGGGTTTTTAGCAGCAATAACAATAACAATCTTTTAGATTTTTTTTTTTCACTTTCTTCTTTTTCTCGTTTTCGTTTATTTTGCAATTTTCCAGTTGTGTTATGAATAATTTTTATCACACATTTCTTTTTTACTTTTACTGAATACCTTTGCGCTTTTACCTTTTTTTTCTGTGGGACCTAATGCTACTATCCAAGAGTAAGACATTCTTTAATAAAAGGATTCAAGCTGCAAAAAGTTTTGTTGTTCTGTTCAACTGGAGCTGGAGACACTAGACACGATTTCTGAAACGAACATGATGGAAGGGAAGCAACTCATGACCCTGTTCCACATGTTGTCACTACACACACTATGCCCCTCTCTGCTTAGTGGTCGGCAGTTTCAGTTTCAGTTTCAGTTTCAGTTTCTCAAGATGACGTCTCCGCACTCGGGACGAATTCTATATGCCCTAACGTCACAGGTGCTATGTGTACGGTGATCGTGGCACACGCCTTAAGCCTGCACATAAGCCCACGAGCTGGCTAGGTCCTGAGGTTCCATCTACCCTGTTTTTCCTAGTCTATATTTTTTATACTAGTATTGTATCGATCTTATCATTGGAACAATATTGGTTACATGTAAATGACATGTATAACTGTGTATCTTATCTTCAAAGAAAAGAATACATATATAGAGTAAATAAATAATAATTAGATGTCTGAATCACATCAGAATAGCCACTCAGTATAAACTCGGTAAATAAGTGACTAAGTAAGTAAGTAAGAGATGACTAAGTAAGTAAGTAAATAAGTAAGTGACTAAGTAAGTAAAGTAGTAAGTAAGTAAAAGATAAAGGCATATGTAGATAAAATTTCTCTTTAACACCAACAATGATAAAAACAACAAAGACAACATCCACAACAACAACAACGACAACATCCACAACAACAACGACGACAACGACAACGACAACAACAGCAACGACGACAACGATGAGGACAACACCAACAATGATAACAATAACAAGAAAAAACAACAACACACGACGACGACAACACCAACAATAAAAACAACAACATCAACAACAATGACGACGACAACAATAACGACAACAACAACAACAAAAACAACGATAACAACAATAACAATAACAAACAACACAAACGAAACAAAAACCAAACATAAACAAACCAGGTAGCATTCACAGTTGGGTAGACTGAAGACCGAACATATCTAAACAAAACTCTTTGGGTGAGCTTGCACCTGTGCAAATTGGTGTATGTGGATGAAAAGAGGAGTGCTCTACCTCTCCTACGACCAAAGCCTATAAAATAAAAAAAGACAGAGGGGGAGAGAGAGAGAGGGAGAGAGAGACAGACAGACAGATGGACAGACAGATAGACAAATAGACAGAGACAGAGACAGGAGACAGACATAGACAGAGAGACACAGAGAGAAAGAGAGAC
>JAPXFY010000031.1:35773722-35776222 GCA_030674185.1 Monoplex corrugatus
GCCTTAGCCTGTATACTGCAGACACAGAAAGACAGATACAAACGGAAAGCCCAGAGAGAGAGAGAGAGAGACATACAGACAGACAGACAGGCAGACAGACAGGCAGACAGGCAGACAGACAGACAGGCAGACAGAGACAAGAAAGCCTAGCCTATATACTGGAGACACAGATAGACACAAACGGAAACCCCAGAGAGAGAGAGACAGACAGACAGACAGACAGAAAGAAAGACAAACAGAGACAAGAAAGCCTAGCCTATCTACTGGAGACAGAGAAAGACAGATACAAACGGAAAGCCCATAGAGAGAGAGACAGACAGACAGATAGACAGACAGAGACATAAAGCCTAGCCTATAGACCGGAGACAGAGAAAGACAGATACAAACGGAAAGCCCATAGAGAGAGACAGACAGACAAAGACATAAAGCCTAGCCTATATACTGGAGACACAGAAAGACAGACACAAACGGAAAGCCAGAGAGAGACAGACAGACAGACAGACAGACACAAACGGAAAGCCCAGAGAGAGAGAGACAGATAGACAGACAGACAGAGACATAAAGCCTTAGCCTATATACTGCAGACAGAGAAAGACAGATACAAACGGAAAGCCAGAGAGAGAGACAGATAGACAGACAGACAGACAGACAGACAGAGACATAAAGCCTAGCCTATATACTGCAGACAGAGAAAGACAGATACAAACGGAAAGCCCAGAGAGAGAGACAGATAGACAGACAGACAGACAGAGACATAAAGCCTAGCCTATATACTGCAGACAGAGAAAGACAGATACAACAGAAATCCCAGAGAGAGAGACAGATAGACAGACAGACAGACAGACAGAGACATAAAACCTAGCCTATATACTGCAGACAGAGAAAGACAGATACAAACGGAAAGCCCAGAGAGAGAGACAGATAGACAGACAGACAGCAGACAGACAGAGACATAAAGCCTAGCCTATATACTGCAGACAGAGAAAGACAGATACAAACGGAAAGCCCAGAGAGAGAGAGACAGACAGACAGACAGACAGACAGACAGAGACATAAAGCCTAGCATGAGAGAGAAGACAGACAAACGAAAGCTAGGCGGGCAGTAAAAAAGACAGACGAAACATAGACCTTTACTACAGGAAAATACAAACAGAAAGCACTAGATGACAACGGAAAAGCCAAGAGAGAGGAGACAGAATAGACAGAGGACCAGAGAAGAGACAGACAGACAAGACAGACACACGGAACAGAGAGCAGAGACAGAAGAAGACAGGACAAAAGCCTAGCCTATATACTGCAGACAGAAAGACAGAAAACAAACGGAAAGTCCCAGAGGGGAGATGAGACAGACTAAGCACTAGGACAGAGACAGCGAACAGGACAGAAGCAGACAGACAGCAGACAGACAGGACATAAAGCCTAGCCTATATACTGGAGACACAGAAAGACAGACACAAACGGAAAGCTCAGAGGAAGACAAGAGACAGGACGACGACAGAAACAGCCTAGCCTATATACTGCAGACAAGAAAGACAGACACAAACGGAAAGCCCAGAGAGAGAGAAGAAGAGACAGACAGACAGACAGACAGAGACAAAAGCCTTAGCCTGTATACTGCAGACAAGAAAGACAGATACAAACGGAAAGCCCAGAAGAGAGAAGAGAGACGAAGAGAGAGACATAAGCACAATATGCAGACAGGAAGCAGAACAACAGCCAGAAGGGACAGACAGACAGACAGACAGACAGACAGAGACAAGTAAAGCCTAGCCTATATACTGAGACACAGAAGACAGATACAAACGGAAACCCAGAGAGAGAGAGACAGACAGACAGACAGACAGAAAGACAGACAAGACAGAGACAAAAGCCTAGCCTATATACTGCAGACAGAGAAAGACAGATACAAACGGAAAGCCCATGAGAGAGAGACGATCAGACAGACAGACAGACAGACAGAGACATAAAGCCTAGCCTATAGACCGGAGACAGAGAAAGACAGATACAAACGGAAAGCCCATGAGAGAGAGAGAAGACAGACAGAACAGAAAGACATAAAGCCTAGCCTATATACTGCAGACACAGAAAGACAGAACAAACGGAAAGCCCAGAGAGAGAGACAGACAGACAGACAGACAGGAACCAGCCAAACGAAAGAAAAGACCAGAAGAGAGAGAGACAGATAGACAGACAGACAGAGACATAAAGCCTTAGCCTATATACTGCAGACAGAGAAAGACAGATACAAACGGAAAGCCCAGAGAGAGAGACAGATAGACAGACAGACAGACAGAAGAGACATAAAGCCTAGCCTATATACTGCAGACAGAGAAAGACAGATACAAACGGAAAGCCCAGAGAGAGAGACAGATAGACAGACAGACAGACAGAGACATAAAGCCTAGCCTATATACTGCAGACAGAGAAAGACAGATACAAACGGAAAGCCCAGAAGAGAGAGACAGATAGACAGACAGACAGACAGACAGAGACATAAAAC
>JAPXFY010000031.1:35798722-35803722 GCA_030674185.1 Monoplex corrugatus
ACTATTGCAATTCACTCCTGTCTGGTCTTCCTGCCTCCACCATTCACATCCTACAGCGCATTCAAAACAATGCTGCACGCCTTGTACTCAAAAAGAAAAAAGCTGACCACATATCTCCTCTCCTGGCACAATTTCACTGGCTCCCTGTATCAAAGCGCATTGCTGACGTGTCCACCTCACGTGACGTCTGCAGAAGGCGCGGCGTGCTGCCCTATGGGCTGGAGTTAAGCGTGGCCATACAGCTGGGCGACGAGAACGGAGGTTAAACCCATGAAGGCGGTTCCGTATGGTCTGCTGGCTGATGTTGATGTTAGTAGCCACCCTCAGCTGCCTTCGAATGATGCTGGAAGAGGCTGTTCTTGTCTGCAGGGCTTGTCGTTCAATGAGACGATCTTCACGTGGGTTTGTCTTCTTCGGTCGACCAGATCTGCGTCTTTCATGGACCCTCTCAGTGGCTGTGAAGCGTTGAATCAGTCTGACAATGACCAAGATGGACACCTGAAGTCACCTGGCCACTTCTCGCCTGGAAACACCATCTTGGAACCATGCAACAGCTCGTCCCCTCTCAAACTCACTCAATTTTCGTCGTGGAGGCATTGTCAGATCAGGCCTACTACTGGTGGAATGTCTTCTTATAAAGCCAAGCAAGAGACAGCATCTCACACATAAACAGCAGTGCTTGCACGTGCATAATGGTTTTTCCATCTGGCTTGTGCAATGTGTTCAGGCAGAACGGTCCAAAACAAGGTCCTTTTTCGCAAGTTTCCGCTTTTCCGTTTGCGGCCAAGCTCAGTAGTAGAGAATCCCGTGCAATTTTCGCACTAACACAACATCGCCCACTTACAGCTGAACAAGAATTCATAACAATTTGGCTGGACTGAGAAATAAATAACAGTAGCGAACTGAGTTTATTACGCACCTGTTTTCTCATAGTGATCCTTAACTTTTTATGCGTAGCTTAGTTGGCAGTAAGGTAATTATGCTCATCTTCTGGAAACTCTGTACCAGAATTTATAAATGTTTATCTTCATCATAACTTGGTTAATGGTATAGAGAGATGCGGTTTGTGTGCTGTAGAACCACAATCCTGTTTGCTTGTTATGGTTTTCTGTTTCATTTGACGATTGGTCCTGCCTGTACATCAAATGAAACTAATCTGATGGCTTTAGCGTGTAAAAGAAAATGTGCGTATGCCGAGAGAGGGTGAGGGAGTCAAAGGGTTACTTTTTTGCAGTTGGTGGATAGGGTGCGGGAGTCAAAGGGTTAAGTTTTACGCAGTTGGTGGATAGGGCGCGGGAGTCAAAAGGTTAATTTTATTGCAGTTGGTGGATAGGGTGCAGGAGTCAAACGGTTAAGCTTCCTGAGGGAAGCTGGTGGATAGGATGAAGGAGCCAAAGGTTAAGCTGTTTGCAGTTGGTGGAAAGGGTGCGGGAGTCAAAGGTTTAATTTTTTTCACAGTTGGTGGATAGGGTGCAGGAGTCAAAGGGTTAAATGTTTTCGCAATTGGTGGATAGGATGCGGGAGTTAAAGGGTTAATTTTTTTTGCAGTTGGTGGATAGGGTGTGGGAGTCAAAGGGTTAATTTTTTTCGCAGTTGGTGGATAGAGTGCGGGAGTCAAAGGGTTAATTTTTTTCACAGTTGGTGGATAGGGTGTGGGAGTCAAAAGGTTAAATGTTTTTGCAGTTGGTGGATAGAGTGCGGGAGTCAAAGGGTTAAGTTTTTCACAGTTGGTGTATAGGGTGCGGGAGTCAAAGGGTTAAATTTTTTCGCAGTTGGTGTATAGGGTGCGGGAGTCAAAGGGTTAAATTTTTTCGCAGTTGGTGGATAGGGTGCGGGAGTCAAAGGGTTAAATTTTTTCGCAGTTGGTGGATAGGGTGCGGGAGTCAAAGGGTCGAGTCTGCAGGTCACGACTGAGTGAACAGCGGCCTGTCACGCTCTGATGACTGTTGGTACTTGTTAAGTCAGTAGCTTGTACAGAGCAACTACAAGTTGCAGTGTCACGAGATTTGATCGATTGACTTGATCGTGTGATTGATTGTCTGGCTGGCCGAATGGAATCCGGTTACGGGCAGAGAGAGAGAGAGACACACACAGAGAGAGACAGAGACAGAGAGAGACAGAGAGAGACAGAGACAGAGAGAGACACAGAGAGAGACACAGAGAGAGACACACGCAGAGAGAGGCAGACAGACAGACAGAGATTGAAAGAGAGAAAGAGAAACAGACAGACAGAGACAGAGGGACAAAGAAAGAGGGCAAGAGAGAGCGAGAGAGAGAGGGATGAGAGAAAGATAGACAAGGAGAGAGAAAGAGAGACAGACAGAGAGACAGACAGACAAAGAAACAGAAAGAGATACACACATAAACACACCCACGAAACACACACGAACACACACACCACCACCACCCACCCACACTTACACACCACCACCACCACCCACACACCACCACCACTACCCATCACACACTCACACACACACACCACCACCACCATCCATCACACACACACACACACCACCACCACCACCCATCACACACACACACACACACACACACTAACCACCTCATCATCGTCATACATGGGAACTTGGTTTGTCGTCTCATGCAAAGGACTAAATTACCTAAAATTGTTTCCACATATCTCACTTCCCTAGAGCCAAGAATGCACTTAATACATGTACCCAATTATCAATCCTAAGAGAAAGTACGTAAGACTTTATCGAACACATACAGATGAATGGACCAGCAAGGCAGAAACTGACAGGAAGAAATGACAGAAAGCAAAGGAGGAGGAAAGAAACAGAGAGAGTGACAGAAAAGAGGAAATTTCTAGCACAGAATTTCCAGAAGGTGGGGATACTATTTATATAAAAGAGCCCCCGGTACCCTCACTCCCCACGGGGAACAATCCACTGGAAGAAAAAAACAACTGAAGTGTGATACACGTAGTCCTATATGTAAACAACACGCTGGACTCAATACGGCCAGGGGCGTTACGGTCTGATGGAGACAGGTTGTTTGGTATACCATTATGTAGAAACTAATCTCTTGATCGTTACTGTATTTATGTATTGTAATACTACTAATGTATTACCGTAAAGTTCGGGCTATTGGGCGCACCGGTATATTGGGCGCACCCGCTAAATTATAGAAAAATCTTAACTATATTCACACATAAGCCGCACTGGTTTATAAGCCGCACTTTTTCAATGGCCAGGTCGATCGCCTTCAACTTGAAGGCTGCTTCGCAGGCATTACGTCGCGTTTTCGGCATGATGAGGGTATACGCTTGAGCAAAGCAGATCTGAATACCCATCCAAATGCTTCAATGTGTGCAGATTTGATTTAAAAACGTGAACAGTTAACAGTTAACTCTTTTACGTGAACAGTTAACACCTTAATATGGAGCTCACCGAAAAATTCATGAACGGTAAACACGATTTTGGCGAGTTAAAGAGAGGCTAAGAATATACGAGAACGTGACGCTCCTGGGATCGGGAAAAATCCGCAAATTAGCCGCATCGTTTTATAAGCCACAGGGGTTAAAGCTGGGGGGAAAAGTCGCGCTTATAGACCGAACTTTACGGTACTTCTTCTTGCTTTTCTTCTTCTTAATTTTCTTCTTCCTCTTCTTCTTCAGAGAGAGACAGGCAGAGACAGAAACCGACAGAGAGAGAGAGAGAGAGACAGACATAGAGACATCGACACATAGACAGACAGATTGACGGCCATGGAGAAAATGGGATCCAGTGACAACGGCAGTTGACAGTAGTAAAGGTACTAAACTCGTACATAACTACTGAAAATAGTCGTACACAGTTACCTCCCTGGTGCTGTCTTTAGGCGGACGGCTGGGTTGTGAAAACCAGAAACTTGTCTTTCATTCAATGTAACAATACGTGCATCTGGCGTTTTGTTTGTTTCTTTGTTTCTTCTGTTCGTGTCACTTTTCACTTTCTCTTTCTTAAAAATGAAAAAAAAAAGAAAGAAAAAAGAAAAAGAAAGGAACAACAACAAAAACAAACAGACGGGAGATTATTTCATACTGACTGAAGATGTGTGTGTGGTGTGTGTGTGTGTGTGTGTGTGTGTGTGTGTGTGTGTGTGTGTGTGTGTGTGAGGAGAGAGAGAGAGAGAGAGAGAATGGTCCTGTCTGTCTGTCTGTCTGTCTGTCTGTCTGTCTGTCTGTGAGTGACTAAAACATCTTAACAAAATGTTCCAAGTCATTTTTTGGCTGATCTTTACCAAATAGGGGGTCAAAATGCTGATCGTTGAGGAGTCACGAATGCATTATTGACAGTCAGGACACCAGGGTCAAGGTTAAACACACCACAAAAAGAGCCTCACTCGGCACTTTCTTCACGAAAATGTTAACAGTACATTCTCAGCAGCTTGTGCCACTGTTGTGGCGATCTGTTAGTGTTCTCAATTCATTTCAAGTTTTATATCACCTAATGTTTCTTCAAGGTTACAGTGACCTTGAGAACTACAAAATCTCTTTCCTGTGGGGATGTCAGAGGCCCTTTTCCATTACATCCCCACCTTCTGGAAAGTCGTGTGCGAGAAATTTTCGTCTTTTCTGTCACTCTTTTTCTATTTGTGACCCGTTTTCACGAAATGAGTCCTAACTCGCAGGCAGCGAAAAGCGTAGAGGCCCGGAAAAGGTGTGATGGGTCGATTTTATCAATTTTTACTTTTCGTCAAAATGGAATATTTAATCTTTAAATTACATGTACATGTACTCAGCACTTTATAATTCAATCGGAAAATGTATTTAAAATGCGTTTTAACCAGATGACGGCATGCTTTTTGTGTCAGAAAAAGGGATATATAAACTTAAATAACAAGACAGTTTACAGTAGACTTTCACACCAATTTTTGTGTGCTATTGTGGCATGATGTGTTTTTACCATGGTACAAAATTTGGTAAAGATTGGTGAAGCACAAAACCTGTTGCTAAGGTAAAAACTTCACTGAAGTGGTGAAAAATTTAAAACTTG
>JAPXFY010000031.1:35808722-35811222 GCA_030674185.1 Monoplex corrugatus
ATTTTTTTGTTTTCGACGAACAACACACACACACACACACACACACACACACCACACACACACACACACACACACACACCCCACACACACACACACACCACACACACACACACACACACCATGCACCACACAGAGCATCATACCCATCCATTATATTTGAAACAAAGATCAAAAATGCAAACACGTGCAAACGCACAGTTATATAAGCAAACATGGCGTTATACTGAATTCTCTCTCTCTCTCTCTCTCTCTCTCTCTCTCTCTCTCTGTCTGCTCTCTCTTTCTCTCTCTCTCTCTCTCTCTCTCTCTCTTTTTTCTGTCTTCTCTCCTCTCTCCCTCCTCTCTCCTTCTCTCTCCCCCTTTTCTTCTTCTTCTTCCTCCTCCCTCCTCCCCTCAAAACTCCCCTCTTAACCGTTTATCAAATAATAAAGCACCAACACACTTAACCGAGTATTTGCATTTGTTTTTTCCCAAACAAACAAAAATGCAGCAAAATCACAAAAGAAACACAAAGAACACAAATCAACACCTGACCCATCCTTATAAATTAACATTGAAAAATCTAACGCTTAAATTTGCCATTCAGAAATTTCAAACTAAAGAAAAGTTAGCATCAAACCACATCGACAAAGCAAGCTGCTGAAGGAAAAAATCGTGATATTAACAAGAAATACCATGAGGGTGTGGAAGGGACCAGAGTACCAAAGCCCCTGCCACTCCCCAGACAGTTACCTCCCATGCCCCCGACGCCATCTGACAGCCATCCCAACAAGCAAAAGGTGGAGGGTGTGGGGGGGGGGGGGGGGAGTGTCCATGCGCTGCACGAACCACCCGGACCCAGTCATCAGCCGCCCTGCCCACAAACCAAACAGCAAGTGGGGAGGTGACAAACCCAGGAACATAGCCACACAACACCACGCACTAACCAGGTCCAGCTGTCCGTGCGTTGCATGACCCATTCGGACCCGGGCATCAGCCAGCCTGTTCACAAACCGAATGGCAAGTTGGGGAGATGACAAACCCCAGGGGCATAGCCCCACAACGCTCACCAACCAGGTCCAGCCCGGCCTCCGGACCAAGAGAGAATGGAAGACCCCTCTCTGGCCCCACTCTGGTCTTCATCTCTCTTTCGGGCAGCCCGCCCTGCCACCAAGCTGGCATAGCTCCCAGCACCTTCCCTTACTATGGTCTCGACAGTTAGAAATCGGAGGCTCCAGTGCTGCTTTACCACTGTGCTGAAGAAAAACTGTGATGGTATGTATTGCATGATACTCAGCATATCAAATTTGGTGAAAACGACAACATGAAAAGGGAGCAAAACGAATTACTCTATAACAAAACAAACAAGTCCACACACACACACACACACACACACACACAAACACACACACCACACACACACACACACACACACACAACACACACACACACGCACGCACGCCACGCACGCACACACCATACACCACCACACACCACACGACACGCACACGCACACGCACGCGCACGCGCACGCGCACGCACACGCACACGCACACGCACACGCACACGCACACACACGCACACGCACACGCACACCACACGCACACGCACACACACGACAGCACACCACACACACACACACACACACACCACACACACACACACACACACACACACACACACACACACACACACACAATTGAAACAACAAATTCCAAGTACAAAACAAAATCTCAAGACTTACTGCTTGCTTAACAGCATCAACAACAATGTTCCTTTCAATCCAGCGTATCCAACTTGACATGTGGGACACGGGACAGGACGACGCTTCTCAAGGCCATGATTCTGTCAATCAGTGGTCCACGCGCAGATGAACGCTGGGATCGCGCAGAGTGCCATGACCTCAGGACACTGAAGGTCAAGGCTGGACTGAGGGGAGCTAACCGCAACAACATCTCCACACAGGCCTCCTCCACATCCTCATAGTCTGCACGATGAAAAGTTATTATGTTATCTTTGTTTAAAGCCCAACCGACTGTGTAGAGTCATATCAGGGCTATAGCCATTTAAAACCATACACAACACTTCAGTAAAAAAACAAAAACAAAAAAACAACAATAAAAAAACAGAAAATTAAGTACACATATCAATGCATTTGCGCACATAATCTAAGAATATGCACCTGGTGCTGATTACTCCGTTCAATTTATCACAGAGGGAATTTAAAAAACCAAACCTGAATACAAACTTTAAACATAACTATAAGGACACTAAAGCATATATAATAACAGGCCTAAATTACCACAAAAAAAGAAAAGAAAAGAAAATTAAGCACATATATCAATGCACTCGCGCAAATAACCTAAAGAGATGCCCCTGGCATTGACCACTCCATCCAATTTATCGCACAGGGAATTTCAAAAACACAACCGAATACAAATTTAAACAGAACTGCAAGGACACTAAAACATATATAAAAACAGGCCTAAATTACTTAAAATTGTTTCCACATAACTCATTT
>JAPXFY010000031.1:35823722-35826222 GCA_030674185.1 Monoplex corrugatus
TCTTCACAGGCTGGTTGGTAAAGCCATAGACTCAAGGTCTGTTATCGGTAGTTCAATCTCAGCCCCCATCCCCTCGTGGGGATGCTGGGGGTTCTTTCAGTATAAATAGTATCCCCACCTTCTGGAAATTCTGTGCTGGAAATCTCCTCTTTTCTGTCACTCTCTTTGTTTCTGCCTTGCTCCTTTGCTTTCTGTCATTTCTTTCTATCATTTTCTGCCTTGCTGGTCCATTCACCTGTATGTGTTCGATAAAGTCTTAGCACTTTCTCTTAGGATTGACATCTGGGTACACATATTACGTGCAATTTTTGGCTCTAAGAAAATGTGATATGCAGAAGTAATTTTAGGTAATTCTGGCCTGTTTTTACACATTTTAGAGTCATTAGTTATGTTTAACTTTGTATTAAGGTATGGTTTTAAATCCCCTGTGTGATGAATTGAACGGAGTGGTCAACACTAGGGACGTATTAGATTATGTGCACGAATACATTGGCATGAGTACTTAATTTTCTTTTCCTTTTCTTCTGTTGAAGTATTGTGTGTGTTTTGAAGCGGTCATAGCCCTGATAAGGCAGTCGGCTGGGCTTTAAACAAAAATAACAAATAACGAAAAACAGCCCCCAACATTAAAAACTGGCCTGTTCACTGGTTCTTTTGATACAGCCATAGATTCTAGGTCTATTTTCGATACCAAAGAAATAAGAGGGAAGCAGGGAGAATTTTTATAATATCAACCAAAAGACATAACTCTTGAGAGTCACGTAGGAATTGTCTCCGAACTACTGTTCTGAGCTTACGGTTTTTGTGCTTTGTATCTGCTTCTATGCTAGCTGAATGGGTAGCGCAAACTATCTTAGATTTGAGAAGTTTCACAACATGGGAGATAATTCTTACGTGTCTCTCAAGAGTTATGTCCTTTGGTTGATATCTATTTTCGATAGTTTAATCCCAGTCTGCAACATTACACACACTGGCCTGTTTGCTGCCTACCTTACTGTTTCCATCGTTCTGGTGGAGCCAGCTTGGCGTATCGTAGGTTTTGTTCTCACTCCTGTGTTAAAAAAATTGCTTCCTCCAAGTTTTCTGGAATTCATCTCATGCAAGTAGTTCACTGATGGTGAGTCCCAGTTCATACTGATGATAGCCCAGCCGATAGCACAGCCATATCATAGCTAACATCACCTCAGTTAAAAAAAAAAAAACACTTAAAAAAAAACAAGCTCATGGTCATCCTTGCAAATATAACAAATGCCTTTAAAAATCTTTTCCATACGTACAATCAGATAATATGAAATCTGTTGATCTGTTGTAAAAACTTGAAAATGACATCTGTGAGAACATCTCTGAACAGGCTCTTCAAAGTGTCCGCTGTATAGTGCTTGTGTCATATCGTGCAAGTGCATGCATTCATTGAGAATCAGAGGCACAGAACTCAGACTGAGTTAAGAGTTTGGAGTTAACCCTCTGACTTCCACA
This sequence comes from Monoplex corrugatus, assembly GCA_030674185.1. Classification (NCBI taxonomy): domain Eukaryota; kingdom Metazoa; phylum Mollusca; class Gastropoda; order Littorinimorpha; family Ranellidae; genus Monoplex; species Monoplex corrugatus. The sequence goes on from JAPXFY010000031.1 coordinate 35,825,199, forward strand.
CCTCTTTTTTAATTATTGTTGTTTAAAGCCCAGCCGACTGCGCAGAGCCATATCAGGGCTATAACCGCTTCAAAACACACAAAACTTCAACAGGAAAAAAAAAGAAAAGAAAATTAAGTACACATATCAATGCATTCGCGCACGTAATCTAAGGACATGCCCCCGGCATAGGACCATTCCGTCCGATTTATCGCACAGGGGAGATTTAAAAAACACACCTGAATACAAATATAAGCATACATAAGGACACCAAAACATATATAAAAACAGGCATAAATTACCTAAAATTGCTTCCGCATATCTCACCTCCTTAGAGCCAAAAACGCACTTAATACATGTACCCAATTATCAATCCGAAGAAAAAGCATGTAAGACTTTATCGAAAAAATGCAGGTGAATGGACCAGTAAGGCAGAAAATAAGTAGAAATGACAGAAAGCAAGGCAACAAGGCAGAAACAAAGAGAGTGACTGAAAAGAGGAAATTTCTAGCACAGAATTTCCAGAAGGTGGGGGATACTATTTGTACTGAAAGAGCCCCCGGCAACCCAACGGGGGTACTTCCACACCTTCCCTATCCGTCAGCATCCTGCATTGTCAACCATGCTAACAAAGCAAAACTTTAACCCTTTATCTCTTGCCTTTTCTGTCCTCAGCCACTCTGCAAAACTGTCTAACGTTCTCTCCCTGGGTCTACCTGGAGCTCGCTTTTCCCCTCAAGCTTTCCTGTTGTGACTCGGCGCTCAAATTTCTCTCGCCTCATGAAATGTCCTATAAACGTTGCTTGTTTTTTTCTTCCTGATGTTTTTTCATAAATGTTGTTTTTTTGTGTTTTGCTTCCTTCGAGACTGTCTCGTTGATTCTACAAATCAGAGAATAAAAATAAAAATAACTTACATGCACAGAATCCATTTCCATCAAACGAACCAGCAGAGGAACAAATCGCTGTTCGCTGTGGCTCAGAAAGCTGTGACATATCAGACTTTTCTGAGCACTGACATCTCTGTGACTGTGAGCGGCACATTC